>JAMJFZ010001133.1:13850000-14425000 GCA_026225945.1 Cricetomys ansorgei
TCACCCCAGTATCCTCAGGCTAGTTCTCCACAGGCCTGTCAACAGCTTCCCCTCTGAATGTGTTGTCAGTGCTCTCCTTCCAACTGGTTCCTGCCCTCCCCTCCCCCATCCCCGGCTTCCTGGGCCAACATCACTCGAGGAGGAGCTGCCCACACGTTCCTGCTGCCATGAACAATGCCATGCCTTTCTTTCCATGTCCCCAGTCCTCTGGAACTATGAACTTCAACAAACCTCTCCATCCTTAGGCTTCTTTTGTCAACCACACGAAACTAACACAGCGCCCCGCCCCCCACGGAGCAGAGGCTTTCCCAACACTAGGCAATGGGAAGACTGGGTTAGTCCATGAAGCAGCCTCAACGCTCCTGAGAGAGAACACTGTCTCTGCTTTCCATAGAATCTCCGTGACAACCTGGTTTGCCTGGACACCAGTGCAGTAGCCAGGCTCCTTGAGGTGCTTGTTGGGGGAGATTCCACAGGACTGTCCTCCAAGCCAAACTGCCACCACCTTCAGTTCTGCTGGGCCTGCTTCTGAAAGCTCATCGCAGCTGGGCCTATGGACACTTGACCTTTCCCATCAGACCCTCTCCTGAGTATCCAGCCACCTCTCCTAACCATTTGTGTACACGTTTGCCTTTAATGTACATGGCTTAGGGGAGAGGGGAGAGGATATAGGGTTAGGAAGGATAAGGGTAACTGTGGACTTAGTCTTAGGAGCATTGCCATCCTGGCTGCAGACCTTCCAGTATGGCTGCTTTAAGTTCACCCCACTCCTGCCTATAACATCTCACCTATGTTCTGTAAGAAAGCCTAAGAAACTCACTGGTTCCCCAGAGTGAACTCTGGAGGAGTCATGTCTTGGTTTGTCTTTGGGACCTTAGGAGGAGGAAGGGTAGACATTGTTTACACCTCCCTTAAGGATGGAATTTTAACAACAGAGGAGGTTGTCTCTTTCCAAGTAACTTGCAATGAACGGATCAAGAGACAACTCACAAAGGTAGGTTTCCTGGAAGCTCCACCTGGGCCTTTTGATTGATGGTTTAACCTCATTAGATCTGTATTCATATAGATCTTTGGGTTTTACCTAATAATTGTACGGAAAAAGATACACAAAAAAAAACTGAGGTTGGGTTTTGTGGTTTATATCTGTAATCCCAACACTCAGGAGGCAGAAGCAGAGGAGCATCTCATGTTTGAAGATAACTTGGTCATAGCTCATGCCAGGCCAGCTGGGCCCGTGAGAGCCTGTCTCACAGCCAAACAACAACAAATCCCAAGTGTTTGCATGTGCTGGGTAAATTCTGCTCACTGGATTCTCGAGTGCCCCATGTAGACTGATAATTTCTGTGTCATGGGAGGAGACACTTGACCTATCTGGGTCTCATATCTCTCATCAGAATGACTGGAATGATAATATCAACTCCATGGTTGCTTCGAGGGTCAGATGGTAGTCATACAAGCTCTGAGAAATCCAGGGGGCTATCAATAGCCTCTCCATATCATGACTATGCTCAATGCTCATCTGATGCTCATGGGCAGCAGTGACTCTGTTTTCCTCTGCTCCTCCTACTCTCTGAAAATCCCTGGGTTTAGGTATGTTGCGTGAAGTCTATATGCTTGCCTCCAAGCCTCATACTCTGGGTAGGTTGAGATCTCTCTACAAGAGAGCTAATGCTGTCCCATTTCTCCTAACAAAACCCCCAAAATGCTAACAAGCCAACACATGAACACACAAAGGCCTGCTCACAGTGCTGGCTACTACTTGCTAAGAGCATCCAACCTTCTTTTCCGCCTGCCAGAGACTCAGTTCTCCTACGTTCAACTTGAATTAGCTGTGGGACCAACTGTTCTGATCTAATGTCACAGACACTGAAGACAGACAGGCAGGCTTATTTCCTTGGCTTTCATGTGCCTCTCAGTTATTGCACTTCTTCCTCTAGGCCAAGGCACAGAACCCCTTCTGGAATGAGAGTCATTATCAGAGAAAGTAGCCATAGTATTTCTTTGTAGTGGTTTGAATAAGAATGGTCGCCATAGGCTCATACAGTTGAATGCTTAGTTATCAGGAATTGTCACTATTTGAAAAAGATTAAGAGGTGTGGCCTTGTTGGAGGAAGTACATCACTGGGGGGTTGGGCTTTCAGGTTTCAAGACCCCAATGCCAACCTCAGAGTCTTTCTCTTGGCCTATGAATCAGTATGTAGATCTTAGTTATTTCTCCAGCACTATGCCACCCTGCCATGCTCCCTACCATGATGATGACGGACTCACCCTCTGAAACTGCAAGCAAGCCCCAATTAAATGCTTTCTTTCATAAGAGTTGCCTTGGTCATGGTGTCTCTTCCCAGCAATAAGACAGTGGCTAAGGCAGCTAGCTGTTACATAGAATACTAGGGTGGGGGCAAGTTTCAGGATGAGTAAGTAGCTTGCTCTGGGAAAGAGGCTCTAGTTTCTAGGACCTGTCATGGGAAAGGAAATCCTATTTTCTATGGTTAGCTTCAGGGGGTAGTTAGAGTGAGACATAGAAGGTTAGGAGAAGATCAGAAACACGCTGTTCTCTGATTGCTTCTAAAACTTTCTTTTGTGGCCTTGAGTTCCGAGGACTCAGCAGGCTGAATGGTGGTGTTATTTGAGCCCTGACAAATGAGTAGGCCCATGTTAGGTCAACGTGGGACCTGGAGCCTGGACTTGTATACGAGCTCCCTTCTCATCAGCTCTGTGGTTTGGGACAACTTCTCCCATCTTCCTGAGGCATCTTTGGGTGTGCAATTGACAGAGATCTAGAGAAAGTCACATGGTTTGTAAACACAAAGCACTGAATAATTTGTAGGTTATCATATGACCATTGCGTTCTCAGGAGCTGGTTGGGACTTGATCAAACCTCACTGGAGAATCTGCAACTTTAAAATTCTTCCTGAAAAGTTTGTGTGTGTTTAGGGGTGTGTGTGCGTGCGTGCCACAAATTTTTCTAGATAGGCTATCTCATAGAACCTGGATCTTAGCAAGTGGCTAGCCCAGCTGGGCAGCAAGCACTAGGGTTCCCTGACTTAACCCTCCTCCTCCCCCAGCACTAGGGTAACACCATGTCTAGCTGTTGGAACAGAAGCTGGGAACCCAGGCTCTCATGATTGCCTGGCAGGTGTGGGGCTGTTATTAATGGTGTCTGTGCTCTATTTGAAAGGGGCTGAGCCAGTAGCCTGTGCCTACCACATGCCAACATATATTTGGATTTCACTTCTGTTTAGCATCTAGTAAGAAATATAGACTTGGGGGGGAGGGGGGAATTCAGTTTTGGTTTTGTTTAGTTCTTACCATTAATCACAGAATACAAACAGTAACATTGGGAGAACAGAGTGCAGACTAGATACCCTGCAGATTAGAGAGTGGCAGGCTCCTTAGTATTCCTGTTCAAGCCCATTTGGTGTCTCCTTTTATAAGGTTCGGGAAGAGGCATGGCTACTAAGGGGTGTGAGTGGGTAGTTCTGATTGCCTAGACTGAGTTATGTAAGACTTTCTTTATTGTACATGTCTTTCTTCTGCAGCTAACTTAACATTATAAAAGGGAGATTCCCGTTGATAAGCAGCTAGGATTTAGGGAAGTGTGCTGGTGAGATGTCCGTGTTCATACCCCTCTAGATTCACTTTTGCAACCTAACCTTCCATAATATTTGTATGCTACTGAAGTGAGCTTTGGGGGAGATAACTAGGTTGTGAGGATGGAAGCCTCACAAATGGAGTTGGTACCCTTGTATGAAAGAGGACTAAGGGAGCTCGTCTGTCCTTTCTACTATGCGAAAACATGGAAGGTGCTATCTCTGAACAGCTCACAGTTCACCTGCTGGCATTTGACCTTGGACTTGCTAACCTTGAAAGCTGTAAGCAGACAACTTCTATTGCTCATAATTTACCTATTTTAGGGCATTCGGTTCTTGTTGCTCACACGAACAGACAGGTGCTAAGCAAAGGGTATGCACAAATGCCATGTGTAGAGCCAGTGAAGTAACTACTTAGGTGGTAGAGGGTTGGCTTCCTGGAAGCATTGAAGCCAGGCCACCATTGGAAGAAAAGTGTCAATCAGCCAATAAGTCAATCAGCCAATATACCCCTAAACCACTGCAGAGTATAGGAATGAGTTAGAGCCATGAAGCCAGTGGGCGGAGCCTGCACATTCAGTGTGGTCATGAGCTGGTGAGATGGGGGTGTGTTTTTAACTTTTTAGAGAGTAAGTGTAATGTAACACACAAAAACAAGCAAGTTACCACAAGGCTGTCCAATGACATTCTCAGATAAGGTCTTGGTGGCACAATCAGCTCTGAGACAGAGCCCCACATCCAGAATGGAATTCTGCCCCAAAGAAGCCATTCTTTCTTATCCTGACCAGGCACGCCTATTGACAGATGACACCACCTGCAGTGGATGGGCCCTCCTATATCAATTAGCAATCAGGAAAAGGTCCCACAGACATGCCCACAGGTCAGTCTGACTCAGGCAGTCTCCCGGTTGAGAACTCTCTTCAATAATTCTGGGCTGTGTCAGGTCGACAGCTGAAGCTAACTAAGAAAGTGAAAATCTGGAACTGTGACATCTGTATGTCTTGGGACAACTTGTGTCCCCTGGACTCCTGGCTGGCATTTCCCCTGGCCTCACTCTCATCTGCTGCATGTGGCCTTCTCTGTGCAATGTGGGCAAGGTGGCTAAGGAACGCTGACTGCTTAGCGACAGGCCAGAGACTCAAGAAGAGAAAGATTACTTTGCCTCCTCACTTTTACAGTTAAGATACAATTAAGAAATTAAGAGCCAGCTCTGCTAAGTCCCTCTTAGGACACATGATACTCTAGCCAGAGTCCTGGTCGGCAAGGCCCGAGTTCAAGATGTCCATCCCAGGGATTAAATGTTATGACAGGCAGTGTCCATAGCTGACATTACAGGAAGATAGATCGCTGTGCCCAGTGAAAATGCAGAGTGGTTAAGACAGGGAAGGGATGTTGGGTGTTGAAAATACGTTCTCAGTACAGTGTGGACGGACAGCAGGGGTGGTGTGGAGCTCCTGAAAGCCAGAGGCTTGACCAGGAGCTCACACTGTTTTGATGCTTAACATAATCCTTCCAGAGCTATCATTATGCCTCATCTTAACTGATGGCAGAAGTAATAAGTTATTTACAAAGGAAGGCCTCCAGTTTGGGGATTCTGTTTTTACATCCAAATCCTAGAAGCTCTCATCCAAATCATCCATCGGCCCTGTCTTCTTGCAATGACTGTGTGAACTTGGGTTAAAAGCAGTCATCAAAGTTCTGGAGAAATAGCTTAGTGGTTAAGAGCTCTTCCAAAGGATCTGGCTTCAATTCCCAATACCCACATGGTAACTCACAAATGTCAGTTGCTGGGACTTGCTGTAACTAGTATTTCTCTAAGAGGGTCCCATAGTGCAAAGTGGGAGAAGGCAGTGGGAAGCTGGGGTGCTGGGCTATAGCAAGTTTGTGGGCTCCAGATCATCCCAGTGAACTTTGTCATTTTTGCCTGGGGATCTGTAATCACCTGTTTCTCTGTGTACTCAGCAATCACATTTGTTGTGTTGCTGAGAATCTTGTCTGAATCCCAGTACTTCCCTGAGTCTGGAATATTAGAGTTCCAGTGTCCGAGAAGCCTATGGCCCCAGAAAGGAGACAAGTGCCAGTGTGTAGCAACAGTCCCCTGCACAGTGCTATGACAGAGACTTGCGCAGTGTTGGTAAGCTAAGCACTACAGGGGCCGTTCACTGGAGTGAGCAAGAGTCATCATGCAGTTTCCAGTACAGACGTGCTGTGTGCTAGTTTACATTGCATCCTGGGGACAGTCAGCACTCACACTAGGTCATTTGTGAATCAGAGAGCTGCCATCCTGAAACTCAACTCCAGGAAGAGCAGAAACATCATGGTAAGGACATGCTACCTGAGGATGACATTTGGAGGGTGGGGTAATGATTGGTTTGGAAATTATCATAAAAGACAATAGAAATGGTCTTTCATTGAGTGACAGTCAAGGTGTCACATATTCAGGGTCTTGTCCTGTCTTTCTTCATAACTAGGGCACAAGACTCTTCTGAAGCCTTTATCCAGCTCTTAGAACAGTGGCATCTAAACAGGTGTGAGGCAATTCTGCATGCTGTGTTATAAGGCTTACAGAACCCGGTTTCTAGCTCATGCAAGCATCTGACTTTGCTGTCTCTTTGTCACATTACCTAAAATGGCATCCTGATTTTACTGATCTCAAAGAAGAGCTGAGGGGATAGTCTTGTATCTGTTCTTTAAAGTTTAATTTAAAAGTTTTTCTTTTTTTTTATTATAATGTTGCATGCGAATGGGGTTGGGGCTACCTCTGCCTGCCAAGCAAGACTGTGCATGGTTCAGCAAGTTGAAATCAATTTTAATGAGGTGTTAAATGGGGGTGATGTGAGTAGCCTGGGCACTCCAGGGAGGAAGAACTCTGGGGAAAAGGGTGCAAGGGCTCTTGGGGATTGCGAATGTGATGGTTGTTTTTGTTCTGAGACAGGGCCTCAGGCAGTGAAGCCTGACCTTGAAGTTGCTATGTAGTATGTAGCTGATGATGACCTTGAACTTCTGATCCTCCTGCCAATACCTCCAGAGAACTGGAATTACAGATGACCTGGAATTAATTGCATCTGGCTTATTCCATGCTGGGGATTGAACTCAGGATTTTGTGCATGAAAACAAGGCACTCTTATAACTGAGCTACATCCCCAGCTCTGACCCCCCCCCCCCACATGACTGAGGGAGAAACTGTGTGATGGATTTATGTGCTCGGGACTGGACATTAGTTCTAACATCAGGGTTGCTGGGAAGCAATCAAAGGCCAATATATCTGATTATGTGGGGGCTGGGACCCGAGGTTATGCTCTGTAAAGCCCCCCAGATGACTCTCTTAAGCTCAACAACCCTCTTCCGAAGCCATTACCTCTGCAGGATGCTGAGTGGGGTAACACATGGAATGAATGGGGGTCAGTGAGCAGGTGTGGGGGCAGCGCAGGTTTCCAGGTATTTTCGGTAGTGATTGGCTTGCTGGAGTAACTGACAGATACAACATGGGCTGTGATGGAGAAGCTACTGGAGCTTGTGGTAAAAGTTTCCAGTTTCCAAACCTGACAACTTTCCAGCTTTGGGGAAGGATAGAGAGAGGGCCAGTCTTTCTTGGCATTCCAATGACCCTGTTCTTTCCATCTCAGGAATGCAGATGGCAGCATCCACCCACCTGTCGACAACCCACCAGCAGCTGCTCAGCTCCCCTGGGCCTCAGTTCCTGCCTGAGTCACATATGCTTGATGATGGACTCTGCAAAGTGTGGTTTTTAGATATTTTTTTTTAAAGGCAATATTATCTAGGGCTGAATAAGAACACTGGCTGACCTTCCAGAGGACTTTGGATTCTATTCCTAACACTCACATGACGGAAGCTCATAACTGTCTGTAACTCCTGTTCTACGGGATCCAGACATGCACACAGGCAAAACATTAATGTACATAAAAAATAGGATTAAATAAAATATTTTAAATGCCATTATCTCAGAATACTCACATAAGATATTTCATCACTTCATTTCTGTGCCCTGTGGCCCCTGTTGCCCACATTCCTGACAATGGACAAGAAGACTACTTCTTGTAGGCTTCATCAGGGCTCTCTTCGTGGTTTTGCAGGTGAGGCCCTCATACAGGCAATGCTGGTTTTTCAAACTTGATGGGCAGTGTAAGGATTGTGTGTCACCAAGGCATCCAGTGACATGTGAAGCAATCAGTGAATTCTTTGCATATTTTATTTTTCTTTTTTTGATTTCCAACTCACACACATCTGGCATATTTTACATCTTTGCAATAAAACATGGTTACAATAGCTTAAGGAATTTATATATCCAAAATATTTCACCATGATCTCAAGATGAAATGACCTTGTCTTCCAGATGTTCAGTGCCTTCCCAATTCTAAGCTACAAACTCAAGATATTGCTCACAGCCTGGTGATGAGTAACGTAATCAGTACACTGATTCCCCATAATTTCAGAATTTCATAAATACAAACAACAATGAAGAAGGAATAATTCAGTGCTAAAACTTTCTAGTACAAGGTGGATGACAAATAAGTAATCACAGCAATAAATAATGATATGTTTGATGCAAAGTGCCAATACAAAGAACCCATTATCCTGTTTTATCTTTTGAAATAAACGACTGCAAGTGAGTGTAAATTCTGAGAAAATTACATTCCTGTAACATGCCTCATAGCCCTACCGACACGATATGTACATCTATGACAATACAGTCACCAAACATACAAAGAAGAAACATGAAGAAAATGTATAGACCCCTGGGTGACAGCTGGATCGGGACAATGGATGGAAAAATCATTTGAGAGCCATCATTTTATATTGTAAAAGATGAAGTGCCTTAGGCTAAGGAATGTGGCCTTAGGTGAGAATCTCACAAGAAACTAAAGGGATAAGTTCAGTTATTGTTGTTTTAAAGTCTGACTCATTATTAATCTAGCTATTTGAGAACCAAAGAGGAGGAAATGTTGACATCTTGATCCTCCCCTGACATGTAGACAGGGAGCCAGTGGGCTGACACCAGGGGAGAGATTTCCAGGTGCTGGGAAGTCGGTGCAATGAGACTAGTGAGCGTGACTCCCGTTTACACAGTAGAAACCAGGCCCTCATCCCCAGCTCCCTTTCTGTTGCATCTTCGGGTCCTAAAGGGCAGGGCTGAGTTTTCTTTGTATAAGGTACCATCAATGGCAAATAATGGCTTAGTATCCAAATGGTGTATGAGCAAACTTCACTTAGAAGGGATGAATTTAGATTAAAAAGTACAAATCATATTTTGGTGAAAATGTCAAAAATTACTGATTGAGCCCAAATTCAACCCTTTCAAACAAACTGCGTCCTTTTCCATTTCCTAGCTTGAATGTACCTGTTCCATCAAGACCCGGGGAGTAGGGAGCATGCAGGTTGTAACTCCACAGTAAATTAACAAAGGCTGTTCTTTCTTTATACAAGGTTTCACTTTTACAAAAGTATTCCTTTAAATAAGATGCATATGATGTACAAAGTATCAAACGTGGGTTTTGTTTTCTCAGCTTGAAAAGAGGCTGGAAATGGGATGCAGGTTAGGTTCAAAGCTTAAACTTTGTAACAACTGGACACAAGGTTCCTCAGAATTGTCAAAAGTCTCTTGTGAGGCTTCCTACAACCTTTTCTCAATAAACGACGATATATGAAATAATTACCAAAACGTCTCCTAATTCGGATAATTTACATGATATAAGCTTGCTTGACAGCAGCTGGTGTTCAGTCCTGGAAAACAGGGTGAAATGGCTCCTGACTATGATGCTCGGCGACTGCTGGGTGAGATGGATGTACAAACAGAGGCCGATGCGACGAGTGTCCCCACCAGAGACACTGCCTCTCCACAGAGCACTGTGCTCCCACTTGAACGTGGCTTCTGCTGCTTCTCTTCAGTACCTGTTCTGATGTTCATAATGCCACCGATTAAAATCTATATTAAAAGCTACAATGCTGCCGGAAGCCATGCCAGTGATCAGAGTCCTGGAAAAGCAGAGATGGTGGTGAAGAGAGATGGGAAAACAGTATGCACTTGCACTTTATGCTGGACACTGGCCTTATCTCAAAAGTTCCCAAGTCTCATTGACAGAGCTCTAGCATTTCTTCTCACTTCTGCCAAGAGCTGCTGAGCTAGTGGAGAGCCCTGCTGGGGAGCATTAAGTCAAGCCCATCAAAACTACACCTTCTGTGGCCCGGGGTCCGGTGTCTCTCAGTTGTCATATTCATGTCTGTCCACGCCCTCCCCTGGGACACACCCTGGCTTTTCTGAGGAATTCTGGCCTTTCTTTCTCAGTGTCCTTTAACCACTCCACCCCTTACAAGCTCACTATATACTCTGGCTATGGGTGTAGATATAAGAGCAACAAGTTCTCCTGAAGCCTCAGGTACCAATTTTGCTTTGTCTATTGGATAGTTTAGCTATTGTACAGTAGCAGGGAGTATCATAAAACTCTCAGACTTAGTCATCCATCCTGAGTCACTGTCAGGAGCTCCTTTCTCTGGGATGGCTCACTGAATGAGTTCAAGTTTCAGGATGTATTGTCTTGACAGAGCAGTTGCTTAACTGTTAATCTAGTTCATCATCAGACAAAATGGGTCTTGCATGTATTTCTCATGTTTATCAGTTAAACTTTCTGGGTATGAACTGTCCCAAGGCAGTACTGCTTTGCTTAACATTCATAATCAAAATTAGGAGATTAAAATGGAAATAGGGAGGTGGTTGGCACCTTTCCTCTACACTATGGCTCTGTATGGGCTCGCTGACGCCCATTCTGACCCAGTCTGACAAATGGCTCCTCCTCAACCTCCCACATGGCCCGTCATCTCCCCTCAGGGTTCTGGACCTGCTTCCCTGGCATGCCATTAGATCAGGCTCGTGCGATGGGTCACCTTCTTATGTACTTTAGATTTTTGCAGGAGATTTCAGCTATAATACTGGTAACAGATATTTGCAAAAAGCATGTGAATGAATTGAAGGAATAATTTTTAATCTACTTGGGAAGACATTTCAAACATATTAAAATTACTCGCTCGCATACAAGTAATGAGGAAGTTAAGCCATACCTATTTACTGATCTACTCCAATGATAACTGAAAGCTTTCCTTAAAAACATTCATTCCTCAAACTGCATCAAGTCAAGTGGTCTCTGTCTCTCTGTCTCTGTCTCTGTCTCTGTCTCTGTCTCTGTCTCTCTCTCTCTCGTGTGTGTGTGTGTGTGTGTGTGTGTGTGTGTGTGTGTGTGTGTGTGTGTATAACACTCTATTGTTCTTGAGACAGGGTCTTTCTCTGTCCTGAAGCCCAGGGACTAGGCTAGTCATGCTGGTCCACAAGCCCTGGAGATCAGCATGTTTCATCTCTCCAGGGCTGAGGTTACAAGTGTGTACTCCATGCTTGGTTTCTTTATGTGGGTTCTGGGAATTGAACTTGGGTCCTTATACTTGCACAGCAAGCACTTTACTGACTAGACCTGCACACAGTTTTGTTTTTGTTTTATATCCTCTGAACCATTCTACTATACTGTAAAAATGCTTTGTTACATTTATTATATGTGTTAATGCTTAAAATATTTCAAAGTCAATATTCTCTCAAGAAACATTTCCTATAGTTGAAAAACTGGGCCCTCTTAGGGTTCTTACTCCTCTCCAGTTTTCCCTTTCTGTGTTCTCATTCCTCCATCTGGGTGGGGTCAGAAGAATGCCAAGCTTCTGATCTGCTCCTGTGAACACATTGCCCCTGACACAGCTCACCTTTGGTCGTGGGATAAGTCCATCGCTCTAATGCCAGCATCGCATCCAGGGTAAATGTACAGCTGCTTAAAGTCACAGGCCTGCCAGACCTCCACCACACCATTGTCCCCTCCAGTCACCAGGTTCTGCCCATCGCTGCTCAGGAGAATAGCCTTTAGAGAAAGGCAGATACCAACCATTACTTTATTTGTTTTATGTCAATGGTCAGGACTGAGCAGAAATTAGATGAGCAGTCAAACATTTGCCTTAGTGCATGCAAGTTAAACTAGCCAATAAAACAACTCTGAGTGTTAATAATGGAGACTAAGCTACTAGCATAAAGAGCAGAAGCATATTTCCCAACAGTTCTTAGTACTGAGGCACCAGCCAGTGTATTTCATTTGTGAATGAGGGCAATAGGGAACTTGAAGCTATAGTCAGGGTTCTAAGAACAGGCCTCTTTGTTTTGTGTGCTGTGTGTCCTGGTCATTTTCTGTCTAGTTGGCACAAACCTGGATATATTTGGGAAAAAAAGACTCTTAATAGAAAAAATACCTCCATGCCTGGCCGTGGTGGTACACACCTTTAATCCCAGCACTAGGGAGGCAGAGGCAGGCAGATCACTGTGAGTTCAAGGCCAGTCTGGTCTATAGAGTGAGTTCTAGGACAGTCAGAGTTACAACAGAGAAACTCTGTTTCAAAACAAAACAAAACAAAAAAATGATAAAAGAAAAATAAAAAAGTGCTTCATAAGCCTGGGCTATAGGAAATCTTGAAGGGCAGTTTCTTAATTAGTAACTGAGGTGGGAGGGCCCAGCCCATTATGGGTGGTGCCACCCCTAGCAAGGCAGGTGGTCCTGGCTTGTATAAGAAAGCAGGCTGAACAAGCCAGGAGGAACAAGTCTGTAAGCAGTGTTCCTCCTTGGTCTCTGCTTAGGTTCCTGTTTCCAGATTCCTGCCATGAGTTCCTGACTTCCCTTCAGGATGGACAATAATCAAACTGAAATAAACCCTGCTCTCTCCAAGCAGCTTCTGGGCATGGTGTTTTATCTCAGCAATGGAAACCCTAACTACGATAGGATGGAACAGTGTTGAAACAACTGTTCATGAAGGGGATTGGAATGCTTTCCTCTAGGCAAACAGCTATAGTATTTAGAGTCTAATTGCTGAGCTGCTCATTCAGGATTGAGGAATATTGGGTTTGTTCCAAGCATCCATCAGCATGAGTTTGCATGTGTTTAAGTGGATGCTGGGGAAACTCTACACCAAGCCATTTTATGTCAAGCAAGTTTGACTCCCATGGTTTTCTCATTGCTTAGCACTGATATGTACTCACCCGAGTGGAATCATTGATCTCCATTTGAGCCAAAAGTTTCCCGTTGATGCTGAAGTTGCTAAACCGTCCTCGCTCATAGTATATGATGCAATGGCCTTCGCTTGATACTGAAATTAGGCGTGGGAACAAGCAGTTTTCCGGTCCTTCCAGGGCCCTCAGCAGGTCTCCAGTGATGGTATGGACAAGGCAAGGGCCCTCTGCAATGGGGAATGCAGATCCAGGCCAGTTAGAATGCCAGGGCTACCAACCCAAAGCCACACCTGAGTGGGCACTTGGGTTTGTTGGAAGAGATGAAGACAGTGGAGGAGTGCTGTGGCTACAGCACTCAGGTACACACAAACACACGCACACGCACACATCCACGCCACACACATACACACACACACACACACACACACACACACCCTCTACACACACACACACACACACACACACACACACACACACACTTCTCCAGTGTCCTCACAGTGAGGCAGCACTTACAGTGCTCTAAGGTTTTTATCTCTTCCCCCTCTCAGATAACAGTCGTCACAACAGGCTTTAACTCCCAGGCAGGAGAACAAACAGTGTGCCCAGGAAGTTTGACCTACTGTGTGTTTTCAAAGATTCTCATTAGGAGAGTGATCAGAACTCTTGCTAACTACCTCCAGTTTCGATCAATTTCAGCATTACAGTATAGACATATCACTGCTCAGCAGGCTTTGCCTTTGTCTGTGGTTTATATGTAAGATGTAAATGTTAACAAAAAGTTAATTCGGACTACAGAAGAATTTTTTGCCTTTTAAAATTAACAGTGGTGCCGAGCGGTGGTGGCACACGCCTTCAATTCCAGCACTTGGGGGGCAAAGGCAGGTGGATCTTTGTGAGTTTGAGGCCAGCCTGGTATACAGAGTGAGTTCAAGGACAGCCAGAGTTACAACAGAGAAACCTGCCTCGAAAAACTAAATTAAAATAAGTAAGTAAATAAATAAAGTTAACAGTGGGGGCAAAGTGTAAAGGAGTGCAGAGAAAGGCTTATCTTATTTCAGGGCAATTTTATGGCTGTGGAAAATATATTGAGAAGAAAAAAATTCCACTGATTTAATCATGGAAACAAATGCTGTAACTTCATATTATACGCTTGCCTCTTTTCTCACTCAAAGACCAAACCCTACAAAACTGTGGATAAATTTTTATTTGTCAATTGATGTGAATAAGGTGTCATTATCAGACTATACTTAATCCCTTCCCTGCCTAATAAGGGGTGGGCAATGGAGACTTGTGGGAAGGAGCACAGCCCCGCTTCGGTCACCATTCATAAGAAAGCAGCATTTTGCCTGCACCTGGAGTGCGAGGCTTACTTTCTTGGTCAATGCATAGCACAGACAGGGTCTCTTGTCCTCAGACTGCTCATTCTCCATAATGCTGCCGAACAATCTTCGACAACAAGGCCTCATCATCTGGAGTCTTAGACTTTGATATAGATGAAAATAAAATTCCCTCTAAAAATATTAATGCTAAGTGCTAAGCCCTCTGACCTCATGGGCTCTAGGCCACTGCTCAGCTCTGGCCCAGCCTCCTACACTCCAGCCCTCATGGTCTTTTTGCCTGAGAGTTCCCATGGAGATCTGTAATCCCTGTCAGAAAGGCCCAGAAGCACCACCTCAGTTTCCTCTCCTGGATAACAATTCTTCCGCAAAGGCAAAGAATCAGTCTGTCTTTCCCTCACCCTCTACAGTCAGCTTTGCATAGAAAGGGCCTGCAGAGAAAGTGGAGGTCCTAAAGCCAAGTAGTGAGCAACCTGATCCAAGCTGCCAGTGCATTAGTGGTTTGCCTTCTTTGCCTTTTAAATGCTCCTTTTCATGGCTGCATCATAGGGATTCATTGCAAATTTAATTTACCAGTGTTTGGGTTAGAATCCTGATGACCACACTGTAAACTTTTAACCACATTTATGTGAGTGTTGGTAAATATTATTAATATTTGATAAAACTAAGCAACTGCAGAGGACCCAGAGACTACATCTGTCTGTGTTGAATCCCTGGAAGAAATCAACGAGAGTCACAGTTAGCTAGACAATGCTCACCACCTAGAAAGGAAACATGAAAGAGACGGCTTCTGACCTTTAGCACCACTGATAACGAGTCCGAGTTCCGCACAAACAGAGACACAGACAACTTCGTGGTCATGGCCTGTGAGGACAGCTCTGGGAGCAGGGTAGTCACCTAAAAGGGAACAGCAACAGGGCGCCACTGGAGACCAGTGCAGACATGAGGAGCTGCTTATAAAACAGTCATCAACGGTGAGGAAGGACATTTACTAGCCGTATGGTCAGAGCCACTCACTTTACCTTCCTGTGTGACTTGGCTGGCTACTGTCCCTGATACAGGGTGGTTGGGACAGCAGGGAAGTTAGTCCACCTTAGTGCTAGCTCAGAGGCATGGGCAGTTATTCTCTCAAACAGGCAGTCATGTGTGGAAGCATGTAGTCATGGCAACACTGTGTGAGATCAGGTCATCTCACTGTCACTAGTTCCAGCCTTAATGTGAACATGGGGGACACAGAGCACTAGGCAACAGTAAACGGTTTCTGAATGCACAGTGACCAGAAATTAACTCAAAAGCCAACGCTAATGTGCATGTGGCATTTCTGGCAGCTGTAGTTCATTTCACTGTGGGTGTGGTTCTGAACACGTGTGTTCCTGCACTGTGTGCAGTCCAACCACACAGTGTCAGTGACCATCTCCTGCAGCACCTGACTCAGATTCCAGATGACCCCAGGTTAGGGACTGTAGATCTATCAGCACACATACTTTTCTGCTGTTACAGACACATGATGGTTCTGTTATCTCTCCTATGGCCATCTTCAGCACGTATCAACTTAGTATACATTAGATACAACTGCATCAGACTCTGTGATTTTTTAAAGTTCCTGATAGGACTTTTGTAAAAATCCATTAAGTATAATCTGATTTGGGATTAAGACAGAATTTAAAACCATTTCTGAAAGGGTTCCTGTCATTTTGTAATATGTATTTATATGAAGTGGAATTCTCAGCATTGATAACTATAAAATCAGAATGTCCATTGATTATGAAAAATGTTCACAATGCTCTATAACCTCCAACATGCCGTATGCAACCAAGAGTTACTTCTTCATGTTAAGACAAACACATTCAACTCATTAGTATGAAAATTTGCTTCCTCCTTTAATAAATGGTGAAATTAAAAGTACACCAAAAATTGTTTAAAAGCATAAAGGTTTAATCTGTCTACCTCTTTCTATGTCTGTATAACTGTGGCTGCATAAAAATGTCATGGAGGCAAAGGGGTCACGAGTAGAGAAGGTCTAAGGAACTGCCCTGTTCCACAGTCTGCCCCACAGGGCTCTGCAGGGCTACTCAGCCCCTCCACAGAGCCTACTGTGGCAAGAGCTGGATTTGAGCGGGAGCTTCCACTTTTTAATCTCATTGATTAAAATCTCTACCCATACAAGCAGAGGTGAGGGGAAGTAGGAGAGGGGGTACAGGCAAAGTTGCAAAGGAAAGACAAGTATCTCCATTTTCCACTTCTTAGGAACAAAACCATCTAGGAAGTCAGGCTTAGATTTCTCCCATTGATGCCCTCACAGCTGAATACACTCCCTAACTGCCTGGCTGCCTCCTGTTGGCAAGGAGCTGAGGCCAGAGTTGTCAAAAGTGAGGACATGCAGCATTTGGTGGCAATGTTGATGACAGCTTGTGATACTCGGTTTCCAGGAACAACACTCTTGTTCAAATCTTATGCTATTATGTTCACCTGGGTCTCATTTTGTGTTTTTTAAAGCAGCTGTACTAAACCCACACTTATATGTCATTGGTTGACGTGGATATGTCTGCAGTACCACCTTAGCAAAGAGCCCGTATAGAGGAAGACGCCTTTGTGTGCATTTCTGAATACAATAACTTCACTGTAAGTCACCAGCTTAAACCATTGCTCTTGCACCTTGAAGAGCCACATTGTAACCTGGACTCATAACTGCAACCAACTCTTTCAGATTTCTAGAAAAAAATATGTTCTGCAAGATCAATGGATATTTTCTTGAAGATATAACATTCTATGCTATTTTGTGATAAATTTCATCCATTGGATGAGGCGAAAACTTTTTCCTTGTAGTTACACAAATGAAATCCCTTTCTGGTTATTATTATGCTGCAAATTTTTTTCCTGTGGAATTTTGCTTTAAGATTAATTGTAAGGCTGTTTTTCTCTAGCTATAGCTCAAGGGCCCAAGAACACATTTGCAAGGTGTAAGAATCACCCTCTCTCTTTCTTTCTTTGTGCTGTTGATGGCAATTTTGTTCTTTTAAGAGAACCAAGTTGGTTCTCTTACACAGCAGTCGGACTTGCCTTCGTTTCTGGAATTAGGAAATTTTTAAAATATTTATTACACATTAAGTATTTATATGTTTAAGATTAAAGAAATAAAATGAATTCCTTTTGTTCTCAACCCTGCCTAAGAAATGTAGAACTGTTAATATGCTCTTCTCGCATCTTAGAGAGCATCACTCATTTTTAAAGTTACATGTTTTCTGTTCTGTTTATTTTTGTTGTTGTTGTTTGTTGCTTTTGTGGGGCAGTTTGCTCAGCTTGGGAACTTTTTGAGTTCCTTGTCTGCTTTTTCTCTGTGAACTCCTTCTGGATGGGTGCCCCTGCCCCCCCCAATCTTATCTTTCAGAGAACTGCCCTGTGTTTTGGCCTTAGGTCTTAGCGCTCCTCTTTCTAGGAATTGTGTCCTAGCCTGACACGCTGGCGCTCGCTGTACAGGGGCAGGTACAGAGACATGAGGCATGAAGGCTCACGGGCTGGCATGTGCGCCTGCCATGTATACTCCTTTTGGCACTGATGTAATCCTGGAAGAACTTATTGTTTCCTGCTTCTCTGGCGACTCTCCATGTTGGTTGAGTTTTCTCAGTCAACCTGCATTTCCCTTTTGATGCATTTCTGAAATGCAGACTGGGAGAATGGGCACTGTAGCCCACATCAGCTCTAGATCTATGCAAACAGTTAAAATGGGCTTTGAATAATGGTAAAATATCTTACATTTCTAGCATTCTTAAATTTGTTTGAGACATATTCATGTAACTAAAAATCTGTGTTTCCAAATTATCCTGTTTCCTGTTAAAGGCCAGCGGTTGACACCCAGTGTCTTATATTGCTTGTTACTTCACTTTTGAGAGCGTTTCAGTGAATCTGAAGCTTGCATTTTGGCTACATGGGCTGGCCAGTGAGTGACCACACAGTGCTGGGAAATCCAAGTGCAGACCCCCTCGTACTTGATTAACTGCACTTACCCTTCTCTCCCAGACATATTTTTAGTCTCTTTGATTATTCTGGAGATATTAGTACACTAGAAAAATCCTGAAATTATATCTGTAATAAATTGTTAGAAATAAATAGTTCTTTCCCTTATATGCTATGGGAAAAAAAAAAAGCAATCATTTAGTGGTAAAGAATTAAGGAAAAATGAATAGAAACAACTTTAAATTCCTTATGTAATATATTTTCCACAAGGAAGTAAGCTTTCTGAAGACCATCTAATTGCTTTCCATTCTGATCTCCTCAGATCACAGAAGGGCAGAGCCTAATTAAGTGGTGCTGTTTAGGGCCCTGGAAGTGTTGATCTTTCCAAACTGCCCCAGCTTCAGCTGTAGAAGAAAACATTCTTCAAGGATTTTTGAGTTGGAAAATTTGCAGCAAGGACAAGTGCTTTTCCTATATTTCATCACCAGGGACAGATGTCACACACCCCAACAGTTACTCGAGATCTTGGTAATATCCTGTCGCTGTCACATCACAGCTGATGGATGGAGCTCAGGGTTAAAGGGTCTGGCACAGAGGGAGGTGCAGGTGAGACCTCCCCTTCAGAGACTATGGCACTTCACCCCTTCCTCACTCATTTTCTCAAGGATGAGGAAACCTCATCTCACTTCACTCCAGCGCTATGGATGATAGGGAACAAGTGCATCTGGTTGTCAAAGGCAAGCACTGGCAATTCTACACTGGAAAGGCTTAAAATAAGCAGAGTCTATCTCACCTTTATCAAAAGTCATTTCAGTGTCACTGAAACAGATGGGGAAAATCGCAAAGGCTGGCAATGCAGCACATAGACGTGACAGGAAAGCTCTCATTAAGATGGCCTGTGGCTTTGAGAGATGGTCAGCACAAAAATTGCTCATGGTTCTTACTGAACTAGGGGACACTTCTACCCTTCTAAATTCTCAGCTAGAGAATGAGGGCTGAGGCTCTGGGCCCCATAGTCCTCAGTACAGGTCTGTGAGCATCAGAGGAGGAACCTCTTAGTGACTTACAGCATTCAGATTTTATTTCCGGCCTAGGTAATGTCACTACAGAATCAAGGTACAAACCATTTTCATCCATGCTTACACTTACAAAAATATGATAGAGTTTTAATTTAACGTTGCAAAATAAAGCATCAAATGTTATAGTAAATTCATTGGTACTATGATTTCAAGTATTTACTAGAAATTTTCTGGATAGCTAAAAACAGTGACTGACAGGCTGGATCATGCCAGTGGTCCATGATGGGGTATCTTTGACCACACACTCACAGGGGTCTAGGACTTGGTATCTTTCTGATCCTTCCTCTTCTATAAAACAGCCACAGAATGACTCCACCTGCTGCTCCTAAGGACTCTACATGGTGCTCAGATACTTCAGTCTGTGAGCCAAAGTTGTCTAGTCAGAATACAAAATAATCACTCTTGATTTTCATGTTATATTCAACACAGGCTAACTACCTTTCTTAAAGTCTCAGGCCTATAGAGGGAGAAGACAGACAAGAGAGAAGCAGTCACAAAGCCAAAAATGCCTCCAGATATGAGATGTAACATTATGCAGAGTGGTTTCATTGGTCCATCATGGACATGGACATGTGGCCTGAGAATGTCCTGTGACTGAAAATTATCATGAGCTGACCATGCTTCCTCTGATACCTAATAAAAACACTTTAACATTTACTAGATCCTAGATAAAATTCCTTGGGTTGAGAAATGAGCCCGCTATTTTTGCATATATATTTAATAAAAGGTTGGCTCTGGGCCAGTCTCTGCCCATGCTCTAGCTCTTAGCACACTTTTAGTCAGTGGAGGCTGGGGGACTGGCTCTAGGATTGTCTTCAGATAAATGGCTGGTGGCAAACAAAGAGCTGAATTCAGTTTAGTTGATATCTGGCTGAAGGCTGCAGCAGATAGGTGGGTCAGGGTCCAGGGCTGAGTCGAACACGATAGGAGCCAGAGAAGGTGTGTGTGCACAGCTGGAATGTCTTTCTGTCCTCTCCTGCCTTTACAGTCTGCATAGTGTGTACACATGAGTGGAGAGACCAGACTGTTGGTTTAAAAAGTGGAGAAGAACAACAGCATATACCGTCTCCCATATGGAGAGTGGATATTGGTAGATTTGATTTGAAAGATGAGCATTAAATCTCCTTTCAGAATTTTATATTGCTATGGTTTTTTAAATTTTTATATGTATGTATTGCTCAGAATAAACATTTAAATTACATTTTTAAAGCAGATTGGTCTGAGCCGAGGTCCTAATGTGTTTTCAGGGTCTACCGAAGACACAATGATGTTAGCTCCCTCCTCTTGTGACTATCTTGTTGGAAGCTACAGCACATAATGAGAGCTGTCAAGTCCCAAGATCAATGAAACTTGTGCCCTGGGGATTCCACAGGAATAGCATTGATCTGGTTAAAGCCCACCAGTTAGAGATGGGCTGTAATATATTGCAAAGAAGGGCTCTAGAGGATAAGCGGCCAAGTCCAAGACACCTACCTGACAAAAAATTCAATCAGCCCTAGCACAAACTGCCTGCTCTGCTCTGCGTTCTTTCATGCAGGAGGCTGCTTCCAATTAAAGTGCGCAAATTAATTTTTATCACTTCCAAATTAGTTTCAGAATTTGTGTAAGGCTGTTTCAGATGAAAGCACCTGTCCCTCACGTCTTTGCAATTCTGTTATCTAGCCAGTGACCTATTGTAAACCTCTAGGATGATTTCCTACACTCAATGCCACTAGAAAGAATAACAATAGCATCATCAGTATAAAATGCATTGATGAACAGGACCATCTGACTTGCAGCACAAGCAGGTAGCCTGTTCCTTTACAGTCTGGAATTCTGTGTCATAATCTGTTTGCAAATTTCTATTGTCTTTGTGACACAGCCATTGACATAGTAAAAAAAGAAAATAGAAAAAGACATTTATGATACTTCTGACATGTCTAAATTAGTCACAACACTATATTTGACACAATGAAACTAACCCTTCTATACTGCCTAAAAATCTACAAACATGACTTATTTTTCTTTGTAGAACAGAGGTATCCATTATTACGTAGTGCTGACAGTACAAAAGAAACAAGTATATTAAGATCCTTTGACCTCATGGTTAGATTTCAGCAATGCTCACTTAAACTCAGACACAAATCCTCATTCCAGGATGCTGCTGTGATGAAAGAGCTGGTTTGGTCTCTGCCATACAAAATGGTTCAATGTCTACAGTAGGCTAATCTCCATACTGGAGCAGCTACTGGGCAACAGCGTCCCAGGCTAGGGGTTCCCCTTCAGGTCTACGTTAGTACGTATATGTACTCTCTAAACCTAAGGGCACCATGCCACACACTGTTACCAATCCAGGCATAACTAACCTTTTGGTATTGAGCTGCAATGCATTTTGAGACAGAAACCACATACAGCCTGGTCCTCTGACCTGCAAGTTGGTAGCTAGACTAGATTAAACTGCACAAAAAAAAAAAATCACCTTTTTCTTTCACATTGCCAGTTTTTTCACAGGTATGGCAGTCCATGCATTGAGTGCTGTGGCTGCCTTTAAAAATACAGATTGACTCAGCTGTTCAAGTCAGGC
Source organism: Cricetomys ansorgei (assembly GCA_026225945.1). Taxonomy (NCBI): domain Eukaryota; kingdom Metazoa; phylum Chordata; class Mammalia; order Rodentia; family Nesomyidae; genus Cricetomys; species Cricetomys ansorgei. Next base: position 13,871,567 of record JAMJFZ010001133.1, read on the forward strand.
ATAGATATCTTATGGAAGCATACTATTGCGGAAAAGGGCATAAAACTATCAAATTGATCAAATATTAATATTATTACCCATTTAAGGATTTTCCTCTTGTAATTATCATCTTGGCAAAAAGCAGAACTTTTTTCTCTAATACAACTCATGAAATCCACACCTAGGAATGTGAGTCTGTGGATGTGTCCACATGCTGATGGTAAGTATTAATACTACTTGACAGAGCTACCAAGTCATGGAATTACTCATGTGCTTAGTCATTCAAGAGGGAGGGGCTCCTATTTTCTAGCACTCACAGCTGCTTAGAGTCCCAGGGACACAGCAGGCCATCAGCACATATCCCCTGCTCCACCCTTACCGTATCTGCTTCTCCTGCCTTTTCTCAAAGAGCAACCCTTTCCTCTACTGAGGACATTACGAGATACACCCATGCCCACATTCCATGTCAAACTCAGGGCTGCAGAATGGACTTATGGATGTTTGTAGGTGTCCAATGATGACAAGGGTTTTGATTTTAAAATTCTTATATATGGAAGCAATGCTGAAAAATATATATTGGTAGTCATGATTTATCCTTATTTAAGGCTGAAATAAAATACTGCTTTCTGAGGCAGGGTATGATGATTCATGCCTTTAATCTGAGTACTAGGGAGGCAGAGGCAGGTGGATTTCTGTCAGTATGGGGCCAGCTTAGTCTACATAGGATGTTCCAGGCTAGCCAGGTCTATGTAGTAAAATCCTGCCTCTAAAAATACTGCTTTCAAAAATAAATATTATATTGACAATTTCATTCTTATTGATTCACAAAACATTAGGCATTTACATAGCATCTGTTACCAGAGAAACTATTCTAAACATTATTAAATTTAACTTTGCTGATGGATCAGTACTCGCCATCTTTAAGGTTAAAGGCACCTTAGATCATAGAATAGCCAACACAGTTATTATAATTTAGTGTTTTCCTTAAAATTATTTACCTAATGACAATATATAACACAAAATATCTCATCTTTGCTACCAGACAGTAGCTTTTAAGATATGAATTCACCTTTAAAGAAGTTATGTTTTAAAATTATGTGTATGTGTATCTGTGTAGGGTACATGTGTGTGAGTTTAGGTGCCCATGAGAGTCAGGGGCATAAGATTCCCCTGGAACTGGAGTTACAGGTGATAGTGAGCCTCTTGATGTGTGGGTGCTGGGAATGAAACTTGGGTCTTCTGCAAGAGTAGAACACACTCTTAACCTCTAATCCATCTTTCTAGCCCCATGAATTCCCTTTTTGGGTCATCTTTTCTGAGTTTCTTTTTGAAGACGTTAGTTAATTAGGTATAAAACTCTTTTCTGTTGCTTTTAAAAATTATGCTGTCGGATAATTCCCGATTTTTGTAAATGTATATGTAAGATGACACAAAGTCCTGCTGCTTAGACATTTTAAGGAGTTCTACACTACTACAGAGGTAAGAGCATTTGGAAATGTGAGATGGTATGCTTAGATAAAATATATGTACTAACACTCTGTGTGTGAAGTGACAGCTCCCCTCTTGCCACACAACAGAACTCTGCTATGAGCTTAGGGGATTTTAGAAGTGAACATAAGGATATTACCTTGTTTAAATCTATCAGGAAATATTCACTGATAATGTAGAATTGGCAACAAATGATCTGAACAGGGTAGAAAACCCCTGAGTCATTGTCACACCCTACTCCACAGTGTAGGCTTCATTTTTCATACTCTTCTTTTCACCCACACCAATAGATAAGCATCACTTCACAACACACTTTCAATTCTAGCTATGGACATCAAGAGCAAGCTTCATATATCATTTGGCAATGTAGTTCACTGTTGGAAAAACTCCAGTGCATATATTTCCATAGTCTCTGTATTATAATGGGGCCTTGGTTCCTGTCCATCAATACCCATCCCCTGTTTTTGCAGCATTCCAGATGAAATGCACACAAGCTGGAAGAAGTGTGGGACTTAAAGGCCACCCTTGATGTTCAGTTATTTACATCCTTAACCATCTCCACCCAGCCTCTTCCGTCTTTATCTCCATCCCCAGTGACTTCCAAACCTAGTCATCTCCATTCTTAACCATCTCCATCCCTAGCCATCCCCACCCTACCTCCTCCATCCTTAACCTCCCAAGCCATTTCTATCTTTAACCATCTTCATTCTAGCTGCCTCCATCCCAGCCACTTTTACCCCCCCCCAGCCATCTCAATCCCCATTTGTGGACCAGCTGCCTCTGTCCCCTGTGTATGTACCATTCTTACATATGCTGTTGTCACTATTCCCAAAACCCATGCTCTGAGTGTGTCTGAGGTGTGACTGATGTATGTATCACAGCTTGGATCAGCTTGGTTTAGGCACTTGTCACTTTGAATATTTCACAGAAATTATTTCATATTACACAGGAAACACAGACATGCAAACAACTGATGGCTTGATAATCACAAGTGGTCATTATTTCTTGAGTAGACCCTGTCTAGCATTTCACTCACTTAAGAATATTTACTGGCAACCTCTCACGTATACCACAATGCCAGGACCTAGAGCTACTCAGGATCTCCCAAAGATAGCATCACCTGGACTGTGTAAGATGAGTCCTTGGAAATATAACTCTGAACACTGGTGGTTCAAGTGCTGGCTGGTGTGTCTGTGAAACTCCCAAAGCCTTCCTGGCAGGGCACACCGCTAGGAAGCACTGTCTTTCCCCCTCACACAGGGCTTCTTCAGGGTACTGATGAACAGAAGTACTTCAAAGATTAGCCCAGGTACGGCAACAGACAAGGAAGAAATAAATGAGCTACTTGATGGAGGCACAAAGGAAAGCTTACTGAATTTTAAAGAAGACAGAAATTATACTTAGCTGAGAGAAATCCTGAGATTTAACAGGTTAGGTAGGTAACGTTTCTGGAGCATGGTATTGGGGACAACAGCTGAGAAGATCAGCTGAGTGGTCATCATGAGAAACCTGGGACTCTCCCCAGCTCATAGTAATTGTTCATTTTTACGCTTTTTTTTCCACTTGAGCTTTCATAGTTTAAGTTCTTCGCAGACTCCAGAAAAACAAAGGAAATAAAACTACAAAACAATTTAAGTCACTTATTGTCTGAAAGGACTCTTGTGGGAAACACTTACTGCTATTGGGGTTGTCTCCTATGATATGGTGCCGCCCACTCCAGTACCAGAGAAGCAAGGTAGCATCCCGAGATCCAGACACAATGTAGCAGTCCCCACCTATGTAAGACTCAGACCTTGCCAAGCACGTGACCACATCCCAGTGGCCAAATACAATTTGTGTCAGTTTCCCTGCAACACAGAAATGACAATTATGTCACTTAGACTCATTTTCTTTAGATGGAAATAGACTTAATTTTATGATACTACTTTGTGAAAAGAATCCACTGGCCTTCAAATTCCCAAGACAATTCAAATCCATTCACAGGTAGTTTTTCAAGGAAAGCCCTTATAAAATGAGATGATCATGATTTTTCTCTTCAGAATTTGAATCTGACAATAGAGTTTTACTTCTTTTACTGAGTATGAACGTGGAGAGGCAGACCAACAGCTTCACTGAGCTATAAACTCAGGGGTCACACTAACATTCAAGTCAGTCGTGAGTTAAAGTAGTAGTTCCTTTCTGAGGTACAGCTAGCTGGTTAGCTTACAATGTGATCACCAAGCCTTAACCACTTGGGGTTGGCACAACATGGAATCTCTACACTATCATGGCTTCACATTCGAGAAAAACACTCTGAGTGCATGTGTGGCACACACATGTCTTTGTGGGCATGTATGTGCACACATGAGTGGAGGCCAGAAGTTGGTTATCAGATGTTTTCTTTTGTGATTCTCCATCATATTCTGGAGACAGGGCCTCTCATTCAACCCAGAGCTTGCCAGTTCAGCTAGACTGGCAGGGTGGAGACCCCAAGGATCCTCCTGTGCCTTCCTCCTCAGTGTTGGGATTATGGGTGTGTATAGGCTTTTAAGTGGTGTTGCAGGCAGAATTCAGGTCCTCATTCAAGTCCTCAAGCTTTCACCATCTCCTGAACACTGAGAATAAACTCTGATGTGAAGATTACCTGTCTCTGTAGAGTAAACTCTGAAACTCTTATCCCAAAACCCACAGATGAGAATGTAGCGATTATCTGCTGTGACCACAAAGCAGTGGGCGTTGATCTGGATGCTCTGGTCCACGAGGTCTGTGATCTGCCGTTTGTTCACACCAGAATTATTTGCTAAAAACAAACAGAAGAATTTGAAGACTCCAAAGAGTTTCATCATGTGCTCATGGAAGGAAAATAGGTTTGTGCTTCACTGGTGTAGCAATTGGCTTTCAATGATGCAAAACTGTTAAGATTTAGACATTTTTCCTCAAGGAATACAGATTTCCTTAACAGCAACAATTATTCATAAGCTATATCATATACTTAAAAACTATGTCAAGCAGCCTCAGTTCTTTCATCAACAGATGAGGAATCCAAATCAATGAATTTAAAAGATATTAAAAGTATTTAAATGCATTTGGTTCTCTACATGTATGCAATGCTCCAGTTCATTACTGTCCAGTAAGAACCAGGTGGAGGTAAATCTTGTACACAATGCAAAAGTCTCATAATGTTTGCTCCATCTGTCACTTTCCCATGGCACATTTCAATCCATGTGAAAAGCTGGTAGAGAGCTGCTGGTGTGATGTGGGAAGCCCACAGGGAGCTTCAGGTCAGTAGCTTTAAAGACCTGGGTTGTCAACAAACACAAGGCCTTTGCAGCACGGCTGGCAGGGAAGGAGACCAATAAAAGAGATGAGAAAGCGATTAGGGGAGAGAGAGACAGGCAAAAAATCAGCATGCAGCCCTGGGAGTAAATCTGAATATAGCCAGTAACGTAGAGACATCATTGATTTCCCCAGTGCCTGTCTGGATGCCAGCTTGTCCCTTATGCTGCACCATCCTTTCAGGCAAAACTCCTTCCTGAATTCTTAAACAAGAAGTGCAGATGTTGGAAGGTCACTACCACCAGGCTCGAATGCCAATTAAGTCACAGTGCTACTATTTGTAGATCTCTACTAGAGTTGAGAAATAATTACTTGGTTAAGGTAAGCAGTAAGAGAGAATTGGCATTTAGAAACATAGGTAAGGAGAGGCTGAGACGGGGCTGCTGGAAAACCAGAGAGCTGGTGCCTGGTTACTGATAGCAGAGCCGTTGGCTGTCCCACGGTCATATACTAGAGACCTATTTCCCTGTCAGGGTCTGGTGGACAGAAGAACAAGGATAGACCAAAAAATATCCTTGGTCCTACACCTTATATCTTTGCAAGGTATGCAAATGCTGTCTTGCTGGGGGTGAGGATAGGAAAAACCCAAGGCCTGTCTGTCAGATCAAAATGAAGACCAATCAGAGAAAAGAATACCACTGCTTCTATACAACAGAGCACCTTTTATAGCACTTCAGAGTTTCTTTTATTTTTCTAAATGATCCCACAAGCTAGGAGAATAGACATCACCATAAATCACCTCACAGATCAAAAACAAGGGTCACAGAATGCCTATGGACCACGTGACGGTAAGTGGACGTAACTCAGGAATTTGAAACTCAGGTGTCTTTACTTTAAAACACAAGTTTAGCCCCATCGAATAGTAATTTTTATAGAAGTTACTTTTCAGTATTAATTCCCCTTAACAATTTCTTTGAATCTGTTTACCTTAAATAACATAAAGTTGGTGAAAATATCTTAGGCTCAAACAAAGGGCAGTATGTAATTATCTGCCTTTTAATACTGAACTTACATGACCTCCTAAAACATCAAGAAAACGCCATAAATAATTGGTTTAGAGCTGGGCAGTGGTGGTGCATGTCTTTAATCCCAGCACTCGGGGCAGAGGCAGATGGATTTCTGTGAGTTCAAGGCTACCCTGGTCTACAGAATGAGTTCCAGGACAGCCAGAGTTACAGCAGAGAAACCCTGTCTCGAAAAAACCAAAAACAACAAATAAATAAATTTTAAAAAATGGTTTAATTGCAAAGCATTCTTGGCCCTCATGTGGAAATTAGCAAAGCCTTCTGTGGCAATTCGGTGTCATTTTCACGTTGTGTTGTACTACATAACTCATCTGTGTTTTGAAGCAAGAAACCAGATGAGTGCATGTAGACAGCTGAGATTTTAAAACGCATCTTTGTTAGCAATGCCTGCCCTGGGCTCAGGCATCTGAACACTCGGGCCCCAGTTGGTGGTGCTGTTTGTGGAGGTTATGGAACCTCTAGGAGCCTTGCTAGGAAGCACATCACTGAAGCACATCACTGGGGACTGGCTTTAAGGGTATCCACCTCACCTCACTTCTTGTTGGTGCCTCCCCCATCTCCCTCTCTCCCTCTTCCTCTCTCTCTTCCTGCTTTGTGTCTGGCTGAAGATGTGATCCCTCAGCTTCCTGCTCTGGTTGCCTGCTACAATGCTTGAGGGACTCTCATTCTGTAACCATAAGTCAAAATAAACTCTTTCTTCCCTAGGTTGCTTTTGGTCATGGTGTTTGTAATTATTGTAGCCCCAGAACATACCAATTATTATTAACATACCATAAATAAATAACATACCAATTAATGGGTCCATCTCAATGGGAAGATGATGTGCTTGATCCAAGGAGTATCCGGGGGCACCTCTGAGGCCTGAATAAGTGAGCATAGAAAACTGCCATGATATGACCTGAAAGAGTGTTTTATGATGCTTACACAAAATGTGCATTTGTTTAAAACTTGTGCCAACGCAGTTTCATCACGCAATTTCATTGAGGAGTCCTAAAAAGTCACCACAGCAGGGACTTTAAGTTTTTCCTTGAGATACAGAAAGCCAAGAAGAGTGACAAACTGAATAAACAGAGCATCCCAGCATTTCTTACAAAGCAACCAGTGGGCCTAGAATATAAGACGAGGCTGGGCTTCTGTGGCATGGGGCCAGGTGGGAGTTGCAACTCTCCTGCAAGGCACCTTGCCCAGTATGGGACTCGTCAACACAAGTTATAAATTGAGCCATACCTAAAACTTTTATCCCACTAAAGCCACTTTCAGGACTGACATCTGGTGTCTGACTGAGTTCATCTGTCATGTTTTCACATGTGTTTATGAAACAACTATTCATAATATTCTTCAACAGTTTAATAATTGAGCCCTTTACAGTTTTTTTTTTCTTAATGAAAAACATTCCTAGAGGCCAAGGCCCCATGAACAATGAAGTATTATCTTCCCATACTATGTCTGCAGTACACTCCTGGGCCAGGAGAAGCTGTACCACCCCCTGTTGATAATATCACCTATAATCATAAACCAGGACCAGCCACATATAAACTATGGAGGTAAAGTGTGGTATAAATCACTGCCCTTTGCAGAGCGAGGTAGACATCAATGGTATAGAAAGACCCAGGTTAAATCAGCATGCCTCATCTTTTCAGTCCTGGAGACAGTGGAAGTCCTGGGGCTTTGCAGGAAGCCTTAAGTGGTGAACTGGGCCAACTAAATCATTTGATCACATCCATGTCTGCACTTGTTAAACAAGGATCAATACATCTAAATGTTTTCGATGACATGGTATCATTTCAAGATGTGCTGGCTGGAGCTCTCACGGATGAATGTGGAGCAAACACAAATGAAATCACTGGACAATTTACTGTTTGTGTTTTCTCACAGACCAAGGCCCACAAAGCTAGAGGTGCTCTTTGTCCTCTTCCCTGCTGAATTCCGAAAGCCTAGGATTATCTGACACACAATTCAAATATTTGCTGAATAAGCTAATGGTATTGAAGGAGGATGTTCTGAAGTTATTATCTATAAAAAACAGACAAACTCTCTCTGCTAGGAAGCTTGTTGAGGTATGGTGAAAGAATGATGCCAAACCCAAGGCACGAGCACAGGACTGTAGGAGTGGGCAGACTGTTCTGCTACTGTCTATGTGTGATGGCACCTGAGCTCCCCAGCTCCCCAGCATCCTTTCTGCTTTAGCTCTGCAGTGAGTGCTGAGGCCCACGTACCTACTGTGTTGTGCCACCTGTTCACGGCAAACAGTCGGCTGCAGGTCACTGTCACCACTGCAGGGATGGTCAGGTGGGGCAGGGTGTTGGCAGCCACATGGGTGACAGGAGAATTGGATGGAAACTTCAGCACCATTATTACATCCTGCTGCATCTGGTCTTTAAACATGAGTGGGCTCTGTGGAAGGAAACACTGTTGAGTAGAAAGGGAAGAGACAGAAAGAAACAGAAAGGATAACTCGATTAGTGAAAGGTCTGAGAATAGGAGGTACAAACAGACAAAGCTATCATGAGTACAGGCAGGGGCTCCAAGCCATTTGAATGGACTCAATGGCTAACACACGCCAGATAGAGCGGCTTCACCTGAAGAAGGCACACAGAAAAGGGAGCAGGGCCTCTGAAGTCCCCGAGGCAGTACACTCAGTTGCTAAGAGTCAGTCTCAATTTGTATATGGACAGACTGCCATGTAGACAGACAGCTCACAGACAAAGTCACAAGATGCAACATAACTGTTCAGAGACATTAAAAAATCAGTTTGATGAAAAATTAGTCAAACAGTGGCTGATGTTGTTACCCTGAAATATAAAGTGATTTGGCTGGAAACCGTCATCTCTATTGGACTAAGCTAGGGCCACAGTATAAACAATTAAAACACAACCATCTGCAGAGCAGCCTGGTGCTCTAGCCAACGTCATCACATATCTGGGCTCTGGTGCTGACATACTATTTAGGGCCTATGCCTGCTCTCTCTTACAGATTCAGTTTACTGTGGACCAATGCTTTTGATTTTTTTTTTTGGGGGGGTAGCTTTTCTTCTTAAATATCTAGCATATGAGGTGACAGCAGCTACTACAGCACTATAAATTCTATAGCACTATAAATATAATACAGCACATAAAATAAGGATGCTGAAAATAATTACCACTTTGCTTTCATACATGTTTGGGGATCATTATGGAGCATGAGCTTAGAAAGCTCATTTTCTGTTAACAGATCCATGCTAATTTGGCATCCATTCCTTATAGGAAGGAAATGAATTCTAATAGTTATCATCATCATCACCACCATCAAAAAACAAAACAAAAAAAGTAATGTGGAATGAACACTTTCAGACAGTATGGAGCTTGGCCCTCTAAGACAACATCCCTGTATCTGTACCAAGGCTGAGAATCATCTGGCAACAACCTGTGTTCTGTGCAAACCTTTCTGCTTTGTTACACAGAAAGACCAAGTGCAATCAGAAGACTCCCACTGTGCTTACGGAACTGAGACTGTGTGGATGGCTACTGTGGAGAGGCTGAAAGCAAGCGTGTAGCTGTTTCCCCAGGTGTGGACTGTCTGTTCCTTCGTGGTATGGAGGACACACCTGATACTGTGCCTCACTGATTAGTCATCCGACACATGCGGGGCTAAAAAATATGTTAAGTGAGTGAAGAGGATAAACATTCCTTCTGTCAGAGGAATACTAGCTTACAGGCTTGCTGACATATACCCACTGTCATCTTATCTCAGAGTTCTCGGCCCCACTGAGGGACTGGCTGAATCTACGATGCTGAATACACATAGATCATCTGAGAATTCATTAGCAACTATTTCTATCTTGAAACACTTATTGTACTTTTAAATAAAAAAAACTAGTGAAAGATCACAGTTTTAAAAATACATTAAAAATATCCCAGTAAGTTTTTGCCTTTGTTGAATTAAAAAAAAAGAGGGGGAATGTTTGCTATTTGCTGATAAACTGAAAAGCGACTGCTTTGTTATGAGAATAGATCTTTAAATTTTAGAATAAAGCACAAAGATCACAATTTTTTCCTCACAACATAGGACTAAAGGCCTAACATGATCAGCTCTTGATTAGGCCAGCTAGCTCTGCTGGTGGCTTGTATCACAGCGGCTGGCCTAAAGGGGGTTGAAGGAGGCATTAGATTCTTAGCACAGGGAGGAGTCACCCCTATGCTCCAGATGCTGAACTGTTAGCACACAGCTGCTAAGTACTTCAGTAGTCAGTGGCAGAAATGGTGTTTGGCATACATCTGATTTTGTTGTCCTTACTTGTAACTAGCCTGTTTTGTCTCACAGCCTCTCCTGCAGGAGCCACAAACTGCCTTTAAAATCACTCACTTCTCTTAAAATGAAATACTCTTCTGTTGGCTTGTGCTTATACTGTGTGGTAATTTACAGATCTAATTTAATTTGGGGTCCAGTGCGTGTATGCCTGTGTATACTACTAACAGGCTTACAGAGAAGTAGATGCTGCTTTTGTGAGCCCAAGATTGGGTTGCTTAATAAGCGGAACTGAAGAGTAGAAATCATACTTCCTTCTAGCATACCCTTGAGCTTCAGAGTCAACAGATAAACTCAGAAGCTTGTGGAAATCTTACCAAAATACCATTTTATTTGTTTTCTACCTGGGTACAAAGAAAAGAAAAAATCCCTCCACAGGCTGATGCCTTACCAGGTGCATGGCTGAGCTCCGAGGTGGATGTGGCTCAATGAGCAACTGAGACGGCGTCTGTCCAAAGTTCTGTATCTGTGCTTCCATGGCCTGCAGGCAAGGAGGGTGACTGTCATAATCAATGTGTCAAAAGAGAGGTCAACACACTCTTGACAATGCACGTATAGCTCAAGTCAGCCATAAAAGAGTCCAGAAAATTCCAGGAGCGCTCTTTTCTCAGGGCGCAGAATCCTCTTAGTGTTAGTATTCTGTGGACAAGCTTCACTTCTTCTAATCATGCTTCAGTTACGCACAGCACTGTTCTCATCACCAGAAGCTGGGGTTAAGTGTGGAAAGGCTAATCTGTGCATCCATGCATGCAGTTAAAGACAAAACAAAAACAAAAACAAAAACAAAACCCAAAAAACAAAACAAACTAAAAAAACCACCTTTAACACTAAATACAACACAGGTACCTTAATAAAGTCCTTTGTAAGGAGGAACGTATGGGGGTCTCTAATGAAATAAGCTTCTGGAATCTTCATGGGAAAAGAGAATGAGACATAATGTCTACCACTGACATGAAATAAAAATCAGAAAAAACATGTATTCCAGTCAACACAGAGGGCAGCTGGAGGTCAGAACACTAAGGCTTTGGCATTACAATCAAATACAGCAAAGCTTTCAATAGAAAAATACATCTTAGCTTGCTATGATGCTCTAAGAGGGATTCTGGGGATATCATTTATAAGGTGTGAATTAATTTCTCTCAGTTTCCCCCATGTAAAATTTAGAGAAATCTCACTAAGAAGGAAATAATTCTTTGGGATCCTGGGCTATATACAGTATTTTATTAAAGTCTGCATAGATATGAATACTAAAACTGTATGGATCCCACCAAATAAAACTAATTTCCACCTCAAACTGTCTGGACCACACAATATAACACTGCATGCGTGTGCATGCCCATGTGTCTGTATATGTGCATCTGTGTATTAGAGACTTAAATATTTCTTCTATATACACATTTTATAGGTAAAATATATCAATATATTAAATTAGACTAATAAGGTTTTTTTCTGAGATATCGTAAATGTGTAATTTAAGTCAACAAGGAAAAGCACAATATTTACTATGATCATTACTCTGTTACCATGCTAGCTTTCCCCCTACAATCATGTGCAATTTGGAGCACATAAAAGTGAAATACGAAACCACTGCTGAGCGCTGAAGGAGCTCAGGTAAGTTGGTAGATGGCCCTTGACACAACACTGCTACTAATCGCACCACTATCTATAATTCTCATTTATAAAGCACTTAAATTTAACCATCTGTCCTCCTACACTGCATTTCAGGAAAATGTTTATCAGTAAAATCGTGAATTTTCAAATTTATTAGCAATATTAAACACGAATGGATCATTTATCTACCATGTTTTAACAACTGCATAAAAGGGGCTTTGGTTCATTTATTTGCAGAGGCAATGGGATGAATTATTAAATCTCCTTAAGTGCTGTCCAGTTTTAATGTAACATTTATTTTCATGATGTCCATTCAAATGCAAAGTGTGACTATTCAGCTAAATTGTATTCACGTAGGTACCACCACACTGTGTCTCCCTATTGCAAGATTTATGGCTATAAAAAGGGAGAAGAGACTATTTCTAGTTGGCTTCACATTATCACAATAACTCTTGAGAATTATTTGTGGGGAAAAGCAGTAATTTTACTGTTAAAGCAAATGTCCAGCATCACCTAATCTCTCTAGCAATAGACACTGTTGCTGTACTTTTACTCTTCCAGGAAAAAGGACTTCAAAGGAGTGAGAATCAGGGGGTTGGAAGATGGGGCTAAAGTCAAACACATCGGACCTTCAGTCACTGCCCTGTACTCAGGGAGCCCCTAAACACTCACTGGACAAAGAGTTGGCAAGCATCATCCACTTACTTTAACTTTGCCTCTCAAACAGAAGTATTAAAATTATACTAGAAAATGTTAGGATATTGGCATAATTCCCAGAATTTTTTTGTTTAGCAGTCTTCAGTGATCTCTTTGGGCTGGGGCAGAACATTCAAACTGCACGCTCCTCTTTTGGGGCTGTGTTTTCTTCCTTGTGAGTTGTATCAGATAGTTTTGTGCACCAAATGACTGTATTCTGGAATCTATCTACAAGGTATCTAGTGTTCCTGCTTTTCAAATATTCTTTCCTTTCTGAATTAAAATTTCTCAGATCTTACAGATGTCAGGAAAGCATGCTGTATTCTCTAGGTTCCACCTCTGATCACTGCCAGACACTGGCCAGGGCAGCCTGCTGCCTCTCTTTACTTCCCCCCTGCTCCTGTTCCCTGTTCCCCCAACCCTTTTTAAGGGAGTCACCGGTGTCTCCTTGTTGAACAGATAGGTACTGGGCTAGAAGACAACCCTGCTGTGATGCAGGGTCCATCATGCAGTTTAGGAATCTGTGATTATGTCACTATCCTGAGAGAGCTTCCCCATGCAGGAGGAAGTCCTCCACTGATGTTGTCCCAGGGCTGGGACTCCATACATCATCACCAGCTTCCCCCATACTCTCAGAGTACAGTTCCTCTCTCTGTTATGGAATTGAACACATGACTCTGCCTCTGCCTGTCTGCTCAGACTGACTCTCTGCAGGGCAGAACTGTGGCTCAGTCTTACCGATATTTGCTGACTACAAAAGTGGGGCAGTAGCAGGGTATCTGGGCCAAGATAGAAGTTGGTCTAGGAAATGAAAAGCACATGGACACTGGGATGGAGAAAACACAAGAGCCCATTACTTACAAAAGTACTTACAAGAAGTTCAGTGCCACTGCAGCAATTAGACTGACAAACATCTGAATGCTTAGCCAGCACCCACACTGACTCAGGAAGTCTGCAGCCCCGGGAGGAAATAAGAAGTGCACATGAGTGCACACAGGAGGACTGTGGTGGAGACAAGCACGGACTGAGCGTTTCAACTGCTTTACCCCTGCCTGGGTATTCTAAATGCGGGGATTTGTGAACGCTTTCACAGTCTAGTCATTCAGAATGCTTAGGAATATAAGTAAGGTATACTGCCTAAGACTAAACTTTGGAAATGAGTAGTCAACCCACCTTCCTTTACTAAGATGTTATCCAGTATAGAAGACGTCTGGAAATGCTCAATTTCCTTCACTGAGAAGTTAGTCACTTTAGAAGATGTACAACTGAGGGTAAAGGAATTCTAGTAACTGTCCCTGTATGAAACACAATCCACACAGGTAACAGGCATAACACCTGAGATTTCTCAAAAACAAACGTGATGGCCAAGTCTGTGGTGGTCCACAAATTTCAAAGAACATAGGGCTTTGGAAACATGGGTTATTTCATTCTTAGAAAGCAGCATTGCTTATTAGATTTTGTGATCTCTAAATTGGAATCTTGGGCTTTTTAATCATATTAAGTATTGTGTATATGCAGATACAGTGACATGCATGCCGAGATTAGAGGATAACTTGAGACAGTCGGGTCTCTCTTTCCACCATGTGGGGCGTGGAGATCAAACTCAGGTCACCAGGCTCCGTGGCTGGTGCCTTTGCCTGCTGAGCTACTTTGCTGGCCCAGATCTTGGACTTTCCAGCACATTTATGCAAATTTGTATTTAAGGTTCAAGCAAGACAAAGACAAAGTAGACACACAGTTCTCTTTATCAAGACAGAAGACTTTGGGATGGAACTGGAAGTTTCCTTACCTGATCTTTGTAGTGGTTACAGGAATGTGACCGTGTATGTGGTCAACTTTCTATCTCTCTTTAGCCAACTGTCCCAAACCATAGCCCATCAAGCTAATCAACTATTTCCATGCTTATCGGTAATCAATGCTTTCTTTTCTGGAATTTTTAGAAAATCTACCATAAGGTAAACATTTTACTTGTGTGCCATTTGTGGATCAGCATAATGTCTGTGACATTATGTTCTTGTATCAGTCACTACTCATATTCATAGTTTTATGTTGGGCGGTGCCCCCTTATTAGTGTAGCTCAACTTGAAAACTTCCCTGTTAGATATCTGGGCTGTTAGTGGCTTTGGGTCTTAGGAATAGTTACTTAGAAAAGATGTTGCATATTTTGGATGGAGGTAGGCAGGTAGCATTGGATGAACATTTCAATATGGAGGTAGGCAGTACCACCATCGGACGTACATCCTGATATGGGGCAGCTGCCATGGGTAGAATGCCCAACTGTGCTCCAAATTGTGATACTGAACTTGTATACTTATGTTTGTGAACCTAGAATTTAATGGTCAATGTTCTAAATGAAGAAGCCATTTGGATTTGTGTGATTTCTAGGGCAACATTCTTAACTTGTAGGTCGTTACCCCTTTAGGTCAAACAACCCTTTCAGAGGCATGGCCTAAGACCATCTGCATATCAGATATTCACATTACAATTCCTAACAGCAACAAAATTACAGTCACAATGTAATCTATGGTTGGGGGTCACAGCAACATGAGGACTGTGTTAAATGGTCACAGGGTTAAGAAGGCTGAAAACTACTGCTCTAGGGATTCATGGACCAGAACTATCACACACCTGAGTTCGCAACCTCGCCAACTGATTACAGTAGGAAGAGTGCTTCAGTTTTCTATTGTGAACGAAATAAAAGTTCTGGTTGGTTTCTTAAAACCTTAGTTTTTTTAATAATGATTCTGAACTATTTTTATATTATTGTTCTGTAAGAGCCATTCCTGCTAGCAGGAGTTAATCAGGAATTGTTGACATTCTGTTATGAAAGGAAAGGGGTGGGGAAGGCCATTGGATTGCAGGGAGTACCCAACCACTCCTCCCAGCCATTTATATGCAATTCTACCCTAATGGCTTGTGGCCTGCTGGAGGTGTGGGTCACTTTGAGGCCCAAGAGTGAGTGTATAGCCTCCGGGAGAGTTAATTGAGAGGGGCTCCACCTATGTGGACATGGAGGAGCTGTCAGCTATACTGGACACAGACTTCCGGTATGGTCGCTTTGGGGTCACCAACTCTATTCAGCTTAAAAAAAAAAAAAATCAAGAAAAAAAAAAGTGGTTGTTTGAGAACACAGAAATATAATTTTGACCAGTTTATCTACTGTTGTGCTTATCTCATTGTTACAGTGATTTTAGCACTTAAGAGCTGCTATCATTTCCATAAACAAAAAACATTTGACATGGCAAATATAATACATGTATCTTTTCTGTCCTACCTGTAATGCTGCCTACATCACATAAAAAAACGAAACAAAACAAAAGAAAACAAAACAAAAACCACAATGGAACTTTAAGAAGTGATAAAAAGACGTAAGGGTGGAATGTATTTTAACTGATAAGCTTTGCTTCTTGTTTATTGTTGTGATAAAACAAGATCATATAAAGCATTACTTTTTAATGCTGGAAAACCAAGAACGAAGTAAATCAAGAAAATAATATATGCACTCTATCATTTCTTGCTTTTAAACATTAAAACTATATAAAAAATTAAAACGGTGTTTTATAGTCAACTGTTTCTAGTTCTTCAGAGAAGCCACAAAGAGAACCCACAAATAGAAGTACAAATTTTTATTATTTATTTAATAATCGTCTACATTAGGACTAAAAAAAAAAATTATTCCGGCAGAATTATTACACAACTGTTTGCAACCCCAGTTAAAAGAAAAGAACTTGCTTGCTTTGGCTTGGAAGGCTGTGTTAGCCCAGGCTCGCAGGAGCAGCTCCAGTTTATCGTTACCTGCCTTAGTTTTTGGTTCAAGCCATTGAGCGTGAAGAGAGGACTTAGTCTCTAGCGTTCCAGCTCCTCCTTGGGATGGGCAACTATAGTGATGTTATACAAGTGACTTAATAGAACACCTTCCATCCAGAGTATTTACAGTTCGTCCAGTTCTACTGATGGCAAGTTCTCTCAGATTTTGTACTCAAAGTGTACATGTACTCAAGTCCATGGAACAAAGCTTGGGTTTCAGTGCAGCTGGTAATGGCTGACCTACCCTGGATGTCTAAAATACATGTGTGTGGCTGGAAGGAACATTTCAAAGGCGGTGGATACTGCGCCAGACACCTTCTCTCTACTTTGGCTCTGATCCATAGGCCTCCACAGACCTAATCACTACACTCCTTGCTCTTGGGTCTGTCCCCTGCGTACAGTGGAAAGCCTACCTTATTACAAGACACAGGAGCCTGGGGTATTTCCTGTGTGGCTCTTCTAGCCAGATACTGGTTTAGCAGTACCTAGGCTGGGATATTTTGCCTTAGATCACAGTTCATGCTGGACAACATATCTCTTGTTATTTCTCTTCCAGCATCTTCTCCTCCAACTCTGGGCTTCGGTGTGGTAGCCTCCAAGTGTTTTACTTTCCCTTTCTGAACCTCTGTATCCCACCTACACCTCTGTAACAAGGACAATTATTAAACTATATCACTTCCTAAGGCAATTTTAGATGCACATAGAACATGGCTTATTATTTTAGCCATTTTACATATAGTTGTGCATGGCTGAGCAACTTAGCTCCAGGGCTCCTTAGATGTTGTAAAACAAAATGTCTGTATCCACTAAACAATAAGCCATTCCTCCCCTCTCTTTTAATCCCTGGCAACCATCATTTTGCTTCTGTGACAATGTCTGCTCCAGACCTCTAAGTGGAGTATTAGTATTTGTATGTGGGGGTGGGGTGTAGGTGGGGTGTCTGTTGCCTTTTTGTTTAGATTTGCAACCAGATTATTTACTTAGCCGAGTGTCGTTAAAGTACATCCATGTTGCAGCAGAGGTTTCCTTTAAAGGAAGTCTTTGGCATCCCTTTGACAGGCCATGTGCTGAGATTCCGGAGACACTAGCCGGAGACACTAGCCGGAGTAGTATGTGTTGAGATTCCGGAGACACTAGCCGGAGTAGTATGTGCCGAGATTCCGGAGACACTAGCCGGAGTAGTGTGTGCCGAGATTCCGGAGACACTAGCCGGAGTAGTGTGTGCCGAGATTCCGGAGACACTAGCCGGAGTAGTGTGTGCCGAGATTCCGGAGACACTAGCCGGAGTAGTGTGTGCCGAGATTCCGGAGACACTAGCCGGAGTAGTGTGTGCCGAGATTCCGGAGACACTAGCCGGAGTAGTGTGTGCCGAGATTCCGGAGACACTAGCCGAAGTAGTATGGAAGTGTAACGAGTGAGACAGACGCTGCTTACCTTCTGCTACATATCAGGGCGGGACAGACTAAAATAAAATTGTACTCCACCAAGAGCCATTTGTATTGAGAGTGTTGAAGACCTTACAGAGGGGCCCCAGCATAAACCCCTGGGAGTGCAGGGGTCTCTTTGTAGTCTGCACTCACTAATGCCCAAGAAGAGACGATCTTTTAAGGAGTCTTTCATGCTTAGGATTCTTTGCTCACTTCAACTCTTCTTTGATAAACAAAGAGCAGAATCCACAAGGGCACAACCCAGAGCAACCAGGGAACTACCCTGGCAAGCCTGGCTGAACAGCTTTCTGTGGCATGCTGCTACACTGGTTTTCTATGCTTACTATGATTCAGGAGAGAGAAAGAGAGGAAGAAGCTGCGGGCAGGTGGGTACTGAAAACAGTGAGATGGGACAGGATGCAGGTGGTAGCCTTGTAAGTTGGAGTGTCAAATCACGGAAGAAAGTTACTAAAAAAAAAAAAAAAAAAAAAAAGGTAAAAAACACAAGGTTTGGCTTGGTGTGAAGAACACAGCGACACAAATTCACCAGGTGGTGACATCAGTATTCCAAAGTGAAGCATATCTTGTTTTCAAGCCAAACTCAGATTCAAAAATATCACAGTATTAATTCAACAGAATAACATTTCCTCCAATATTGACATAAGTGGGAAACAATAATTTAGAGAGACTACACTGAGACTTCAAATGACTTTAAATTGGGTCATCAATTTGTCTGAAACTTTAAATGCGTCCTGAACATATAACTAAAATGACTGGATGATATCCATTTCTACAAACTGAAGCAGACGACAGTGTAATGTAAGTGTAGCTCTGTGCTCATGGGAGATGGGAAGGTCCTTCCAGCCATTTGTTTTAAAAACAGCAGGGTGTCATCTTTACTGTTCTTCCACTGAGTGAAATAAGAACATGGACACTGTGAAAGCATTTGCTGAGAATTTCTGAAATCAATAATTAGCATTTCTCAATAGCACACGATGAAAATAACCCAAAGAGGAGAGAAGATCTAGCTGACATACATCTGAGGCTGACTCACTGCACTGCATGTTTTGTGGGGGACAATAAAGAAACAGAGACTAGCTAAGGACACCATAAAAATCCAATGAGAAAAGAGAAACCCAAATTAAAGATTAGCTAAGCACAAGTCAATATGTGTCATTAATTTCTTTGATACTAATGTCTACATTCAAAGTTTATTAAACAAATCTGCCATGTTAGTCCCATCGCTGTAGATATGAAACTCTGGGTTTGGGGGGTCATGGTACTTTTCTTCCTACCCCCCAAACTCTGAAGAACACCTTATATCTACTTACATTTTACTAATCAAACATAGGGGTCTTCTTTGTATTTAATTTGGATTTTGAACTTGCTAAAAATTTCAGTGTAGTAAAGATGAGTATTAAGGAGGTCTAGGAGATCTTTACCAGCTACCTTCTTGTTCATTTGTTGCAATCATTTCTCTGAAAAGCTGCTTAAGAGAGGAACCCTAATCAAACATTATGACGACAATGAGGCCCCATGGCTCTGTAAGCAAATGCTACATGCTGCAGCCCACTGAGGTAGCTCATTGAAGGCTCACAAACAGAGGACTGAATCTGCAAAGGCTTATCCCAGAGGATCAAGGCTACATCCCTAGCCCATACCCCTGGTCAGGAGTACAGGGAGGGAAGGGCTGACGGGTGCACAGGAAGGTGAACAGAGAAGGTAGGGCCATCAGTGCTGCCACTGTCTGTTTATACACATCTTCAGTAAATGAAGTGTGTTGATTTTTTTCCCTTATGAACTCTACAAGCTCATCTCTCCGGGAAAGTCAGCAGCAGCTGTTTTGGATACAGACACATCTGTCTTGCTGGTTCTTGACAGCCCTATCATGTTAGTGCTCTGTAGTAGCAAGGAACATTTCAGCAAGAAAATGAAGTGAAATTGAAGTGATGTAGCCTACCTCCTGTGGGCACCGTATCCCCACAGCACACACAGAGAGCAGCTCTGTTACCCGTGGCAGATCAAAGGAGAGATCAAAGCAGAACCTGCCTAAGTAAAGACAGCTAGATAGAAAAATAGCACATTTTTTTGTGATTGCTGGGAGTATCAAAATGTATTGAATATTTTAAATTGAAAAATTGATGAGTATATCTGTAAATATATGAACATGCATGGCCCATATGTTCTAGGTGCCAGCTACAGTGCTATTTGGCAGGGTTATGTGTCTACCTCTCACTGTCACAGGGTAGTAATTTAAAACATTTTTCTTTTTGGTGAGGTTGGTAATAGGTATGATGACAAGTTTTATGTCAGCTCAGAACTTAGCACTCTTAGTCATTTGTCTGGTATGAGCTTACAGCTTCTGTTAGGATACTGACTCCACTTTTTCCTCTTGTTGCACAGGTGTAACTTCAACACCAGTACCATGTTTATGCTAACTTACATTTTGAAAACTAATGACAGTGAGGGGTTGCTGGAGAGATGCTCAGTAGTTAGGAGCACTGGCTGCTCTTGCAGGGAACCTGTGTCAGTTGTCTGTCTGTCCGTCCCTCCGTCCCCTTCCCCTTCCTGGACACTCACAGAGAGGTGCTCACAACTGCCTGTAACTCCAGTTCTGGGGAAATCCCATGTCCTCTGCTAACCTCCATGGACATTGCATCCACGTGGTGCATATAAACTTAATGTAGAAACATAAATTCAAGCCAATTTTTTAAAAAACAAAGCTAAAGTATTGACATCTAAAGAAACATACAGCTATAAATAATAATTAAGGAAATATTAATTTTATAAAGATATTAACGTTAATTAAGGAAATATTAACCAAGAACAAGACACAGAGTGTTACTCTTGATACTCTTAGTACCCATGAGATAGGGAAGACACAGCGCTGCCCCTGAGATGGCTATACGGGCATGGAATGCATGTCTGAAACAGTGGAGGGTCCAGGGCGAGAGGAGCACGTGTGGTAAGATGAAGCTTCGTGATGGCTACTCCGTTAAGCTACTCTCTGTTCTCTCTACATGTATAGGAAAGCAGAAGCTTCTCAGGTAGTTCTAACACATCTAATGTAGAATCTTCTCTAACTTTATTTTCTTGGGCCGGTGAGATAGCTCAGAGGGTAAAAGCACCTGCCTCTAAGCCTCGCAACCTGCATTCAGTCCCTAGGATGCATATAGTGGAAGGAGAGAACTGACTCCCCTAAGTTGTCCTCTGACCTTCATATGCACAGTGTGGTACCATGCACAAACATACCCCCCCCCATACTCCAAATATGTTTTAAAAACTAGACCTCTAACATCTCACACACGTCCCCCACAGGTCTGCTGAATGCTGTCCTAAGTCATGTCTGGCTAGAAGCTTAAGTTCTCAGGTGCTGGGATTCTGCTTGGCTCTGAATCACACTCAGGAGCAGGGAGGAAGAGACCCACAGGACCTAGTGGCTACTAACCAGAACCCTTTTTCCTATGCAGGTCACTTGGTAGGTAACGAATACAAAGAAATTGGTGATTTTTATTAATATGGAAAAAGAAGAAGAAAGAATATTCATTGTCACGCTTCAAAACCACTGCCCAAATAGTCAAGCAATTAGGAGAAAAGAGCCCAGAAGATAATGATGTAAGACAAGTCTTAAGACAGTTTAAATAAATCTCTACTCTCCAGCAGGCCTAGTGTTTACATATTAAGGAGCTTTGTACCAGAACTGCGCTGTCATGTTTCTGCCCAGAAGCTGTCAAGATAAAGTTTACTATCAATTACTGCTTTACAAGTATAAAATAAGTTAAGCTGTCATCATTTTCTCAGCCAGAGATCCTAAACTGTCAAAGAATGCCAATTTTTAATCTGACACAGAGAAGAAAATTATCTGTTATTCTGACCTCTAATTTCTTGACATTTTAATGCCATAATTGCTGTGGTTAGTGCTGGTTCGTGACTTCACCTGTCAGGGAAGAATGAGTCAATAACCTTAAGCTATTTCTCAAATTTTAGTACTAACTTCAAAGCTCAAAATTCTAGGAGATCATAGAACTTTTAAACAAAAGGAACATGCTAGTCTTTTAAGATAGAAATTATCTTAATCAGGAAAAATGGCCTTATGAAACAGACAACAAAAACTAGCCTTTCTGTGGTTTTATCTCTTAATGATTTTGTATATTTAAAAAACCAAGATAATCATTATAAATAAAGTGCGTGGAGACATCGTGGATGGGCTAACTTCTGAGCTCTGTTTTTTGTAGGAATCTGTGTTCAATTTTTCAGACTGAGAGCAACTCTCTCAAGACAGGGTCTGGCTGCGCAGGCCTACAGGGCTCTAACAGGGATGCTTTGAAACCAGGTATTGCACCTCCCCTGGGGACTTTCACAGAAAGGGATAATAGGCAGGGAGGGGCATAAACAACCAGCAAGCCTTAGTTCCACTATCTACAGAGTTCTGTCTTGTGACTATAGAGGCTGAGTGCCCCTATAGTGGGGTAATCCGTTATTTCTCCCTTTATAGAGCAACTTAGATAGAGAGTGAGATTCAGAACTCTGGCTGTCCTCAGCTAGCTTGTAGCTCTTGAGCAGTTCACAGCCTTTCGAGAGCACTGCTCTTCAAGCTCTTAAATGGTGGGTAGTACAGGACTTTTTGTGGGAATATGTTTTGTTCTAACTTACTCATCGACACTAATGTGAATGTATGAGAGGGAATTATGGTGGGGAATAGGAGAGAAAAGTTAATTCATATTTTTTAAAAGCCCTCAATCTGTACTTTGCAGCACACTAATGGTCTCTTGCTGCCCTCAAGGAGATGAAGCAGATTCCTCAGCAATCCTGAGGAAGTTGACAGAGATCTTCAAAGCCTGCACAAATACCTCTGCTGACTTGTGCCAGGGCCTGTGCTAGTTGGAGGGAGGAGGTGTGTTGATAGAGTGTGCCTCCTCACAGCTCTAAAAGCTGAGAGGTCAGACATCCAGGCAAGAGTTTGAGGTTGAGAGGATAGATGCATATCCTAGTTTGATTCTGAGGATGGCAGAACTTCAGCATTCAGCAAGTATTTAATCAGAATGAGATGCTCAAAAGAGCTAAGTCCCAAACAAAGACATCCTGCCTAGCACTAGATGGTCGGCATTATGGGGGGAATAAAGATCCGTAATGTAATAGATTCTGTTCAGAACATCTACATAATAAGCAAACATGAGGTTAGACACTCCCATCCAGCAAATCAATGAAAAGCAAACATTCTGTGTAATGTTTTACTACAATTCTTGTGGTGTGATGAGTAAGGCTTGTGAACAATTAATTGGCTTTGCCACTGTTCAGAATAATGGTGTGACGGCTGAAGAAGCAGACATCTTTAGTGAGGTTCAAATATGCACTCTAATCACAGAAGGAATGTCTCAATTCTAATTCTGGGGACTTCGTCCTGGCCTATTTTTCTTTTTTTTCAACTCACGTTTAAATAGGGAAAACTTGGTATTTTCCTGTCAATCTGTGGTTTTTTCTCATATTCAATATGCTCAAATTTATATTTTGTCCAATGGAATTAGTCTAAATTTCCCATTTAAATAGAAAACTTTGTTGTAGAGGAAAAAAGAAAAATAAAATATCCAGGACCAAAGACACCCATGAAGCTTATTTTGAACTTGGGGTTGGAATATAAGGATGAGCTATTTCAATTTCCCATTTTCTGGTTATAAAATTATCCATTGTTGCTGAGCAAGATTGTGAACATCCTTGATCCCAGGATGCAAGAGGAAGAAGAAGGTGGGTCTCTATGAGTTCCAGGCCAGAATGGTCTACAGAGAAAGTTCTAGGCCATCCAGGATTACAGAGTGAGACCCTGTCTCAGGAAAAAAAAAAGTGTTGGTTGAAAAAGATGAACTTTCCCAGATGAAATTTCCCAGATCTGCACATTTCCTATCTTTGAAATGAAAACTGTAAAAGCATTCCAGTGCCTGGAGATACAGCCACAATGGCTTGTTTTGCATACAGCAGATGGCAGATTGCAAGCAAGATGGAGGGCAGAGATACAGTCTCCTTGCAGCAATACTTACCTAGCAGATGCTGCATTTTTGCTATGCCTACCTAGCCAAAGTCACTTTATGCAGGGAGGTTATTTAAATGCTATTTAATATGATTATTTTCACTTAAAATACTTATATTTCCCAACTGTTAGCTACAGGCAGTTCAGGCTGAGAACACACAGGAATAGAGTACTATAATGGCATCCATTACACTGGTATGTCTCTTTGAGTATTCCCTCTAGAAAGCTGTAAAATTGCTTTTATTTTTAAAAACTTATGCTACTGATTATTTCAGTGTGAATTACTCATAGTTAAGTATTCATCTAAGTCTGACCCATTAATAACACTCTTAATACATTATGTATTTTAATGAAGATTTGAAAGTAAAATTACAGTTTTGCACTAAAATGTCTGTATTCCCAACATTCCAACATATTGGTATCATTGGTTGTTTTTGATATACTTGCATTTTTTTTACATTTATCAAAAACCTGAAACCTCTGTTGCTGTAAAGAGTAAGGCTGAAAGGAGACTCATATAGAAAGAGATGGGAAGTCAGATTTGTGTTTGAGAGATGTCAGACACTTTGGGAGCAGCTCGGCACACTTACCTCCCGGAGCACAGGATCTGTGATGCTGTCCAGGTTCACGGAGCCTTCATAGGTCAAGTAGTGGAAAACGTTCAGAGCACGGACTGCCTCTGGACCTCGTTGTTTGTAGCCAAATATAAGGTCGATCCACTGATGGAGTTGGCAAGAAACAAATTCACTTTCCAGGGCCTGGAAGAAATCAGGGAATAATGAGCATCTGAAAATTTAGTAAAGCTAAATATCACTTGCTCACTGTGAAATATTCAGCATAATGCCTTTACGTTCTATTTAATTATATATTAGATCTTCAGTCTCAGAAGTGAAAAAAGACTTCCTTTATAAGACACGAAGCTAAAAAGAAGTCTCTTCACAAAATGCTTACCATTCTCTTGGCTCTATTATGTATACAATACAAATGTCCATAGTAAATACATTTCTTACAAGAACATACGCTCAAAAGAAAAATAACTTGCAAGAACTGTTTTAATGCCATTTTATAATGATTTTATTTCTAATTGTTAAGCATTAGTTTCAAATTAAACCATTTTATAGGAAACTTTGATATGGGTTTATCTTCCTGAATGAAGTTCTTCAGCTTGCCTCTAAGATGACCAGAAAGGAATTCCTTCTTCATGCCAGGAATCAACTCTGATATGTACTTTGGGAAGCACTGGGATATCAGAGAGATTTGCTAATTAGTGGGGGAAAGTAAGTTCAAGAATCAGCAAGCATAGGCTTTTGTGAGGAGTTGGGGGAGAAGAAGACCCTCTGTGTTTAGTTCACTGCAATGTACTGAGTTTGGGAATGTGCATGTGTCTGAGTGACTTCCTTAAACCAGCTATGAGATGTTTCTATTTGTAAGTTAATTACAATAATGTAATTTTAAAAAATCCACTAGAAGCTTTTTGGAAATGTCCTGACAGGTGGGGTGGAGTCCAGTTCAGCCCCGGATGAACCATAGTGGGTGCTCTGCTGCCTGGAGTAGCCCACTTACTCATTCCTTCACTACTGAGTCAGTCAACTCAGGTAGGATGCCCACCATGTGCACAGAAAGTTCTGTATCTGGCTTCCCGAATTCTCTCTGTGCAAGGCTGTGTATCATAAACCAGTGTCAGTAAATGTGTAAATGAAGTCACTCTCTGGTTGTGTGTCTACGTATCTAAGGTGTTAACTCATTCTGGAATTTATATAACAAATAATTTTCAAAGGAACCCTTTCAAAACTGTACTCTCAATAGTGCTTTTCCCACACTTAATACTTGGTTTCCTACAATCTTCTCTCTGATTCAGTCCTTCTCTTGTTTTAGAATATCATTTGTAATAATTACTCTGCATAATTCTCATACAGAAATGTAAATATTAAAGTTTATGAAAACATAACATTTACTTACTAAAACTAAAAAGAATTTTTATGCTCCATTTTGCTGATATTAAAGGCTATTTCCCATATTCAGATCAGAATATGGGAAATGAGACAAAAATAAGATGATCAGTAAATTTTTGTAGGTTATATCTGCTATAGTTTGTGTGACTTTTGTCAATTCAGTATCATAGTTAATTTTAAAAGTCAGTGTAATTATTACCGATCATTTTAATACCTTGTCTAATGGACTGACTATCAGGTAGGGTCACTGTTTAGTGGGACATTCAAAACTCTTCCTAGGAACTAAGAATAGCTGTGGAATTAATACTTAAAGAAGATTCTTTATAACCATGTGATTTGCTAGAAAGCAGCCACTTGAAATAAATCTCAGAGTTATCATTGAAAGATTGACAAGCTTACTATTATTCTGTTAGGATAAAGCCATTTTGAATAAAGTGGCTAATGCAATCATGAGGGACATCGAGAATAATGGCTTTCCAGTACTTTGAGTCTTTAAAATGTGTTTATTCATCTCAATACCCTTCTTTCACTTCCTCTTCCACCACAGGCAACACTATGAAGTGTTTAATGTTTCCTTCTGTCCTGATGAAACATCCACTGTTCTATGTATGTTTGCTCTATAGCCATGGCCTGAGATCTCGTTTTCTCCCCTGTACTGCTTATATCAGCCTGCGTGCGTGCAGCTAGTCCACTGCTCCTCACACAGCACAGACATCCCCTGGGACACATGCTGTGCCCAATTTCCCCCATGGCTCTTGGATGTTTGTGAGATTTCTTCTGGAGTAGGTCTAGTGCCTCGCCTCCCACTCACGGTGTCAGTCCTTCCTCCGAAGTCACTGACTGCTGCTCTTCAGAATGACTGTCCTGTCCCCAGTTCTGGCTGTTTCTGGCGCCTCTATATGCCTCCCCACATCTTGGTGTTACCCAGGTTTCTAATTCTGGCTACTATGATAGCTACAAATGATAACCAATTGTTTTAGTTTGTAGTCCTCTGATTACTAACAAATTAGATATTATAAATCCATGCTTATAGGTTTTTTGGGGTCTCCTAAAAATTTCCTATTATACCCTCTGCTCTATTTTTTATTTTTATGTGTGTGAGTGTATACACAGGAGCTTGGCTGGATGTTCCCTTGTTCTCATGTTTATGCAAGTGCCCTCTGAAGCCAGAAGGTCATATCCCATTTCCTGGAACTGGAGTTACAGGTATGCAGTCTCATCTGGGTGCTGGGAACTGAATCTGGAGCCTGCAAGAGCAGCAAGTGCTCTTAGCATCTTAGCCATCCCTCTAGCCCCTGCTCACTTTTACATGGCGGTTTCTGTCTTTATGTTGCTGGTCTGCAAACTCCTCTGACTGCTTTGGAAGTAATTACTTGCTGGTTTAATCCCTGCAGATGCACCCTCTTACAGATCATGCCTATTAGTAGCATCTGCATCCATTCCCCATTTTGAGATCACCAACTTATTTAGCAATGCCCGAGGGGAGGAGATCTGTGTGGCTAGAGGCAGATTTCGGCATCTCTGCCAACCAGATTCATGTGATGGCTGACTCTTCACATCTAAGTTTTCAGTCTACCTAGAGTCCACATTCCTCCACAGAAGACCAGAATCCACTCTTATTTTTACATAGCAAGTAACAATTCTTTTCTCAGTGATGTGTGCTGTGAGGGTTAGTCTGAGAATATGTATTTGTGGTGATATTCACACAGACCTGCTGCTACCAGATAATGTGGTCCTCTATCTAGAAAAAGACCAGCCCTGTCTATCTGCCCTTCCTTCCTTTCTTCCCTCTCCCTCCCCCTTCCTTTCTTTTGCTCTTTCACGAATGTTGAGTCTAGCCAGGTATGTATGTGTGTGCAGAAAGTTATATAACTACACTTATTTATATTAATTATTAATTTGTAAATACTGGTATTAGTTTCTTTTATTGATATTTCGAAAAATTCTCATCCACACAGATCAGATCATTTCCTTTGACTTACGTTAAAAGTTAAAAAACCAGCTGGGCGGTGGTGGCACACGCCTTTAATCCCAGCACTTGGGAGGCAGAGGCAGGTGGATCTCTGTGAGTTCCTTCGAGGCCAGCCTGGTCTACAGAGTGAGTTCCAGGACAGCCGGAGTTACAACAGAGAAACCCTGTCTCAAAAAAAAAAAAAAAAAAAAAAAGTTAAAAATGAAATTTTCTCCATAAGAACTTTATTTTGGTGCTCTTGGTCAAGTTACTTTTCCCTAGATAGTTCATAAAATTTTGGTGTCTTTATAAGATCTATACAAGTTCAAGTAAAAATCCCAGCAGTGGGAAGAAAGTGAGCACGATGTCCTACCCTCAACAAAGAAACTGTCTGCAACTGATGCTTGCTGTGAAAGGAGCAAGCAGTTTTCACTAATGGAGTATCAACTGGGTATTATCAACCATACTCCAGGGCAGGCCCCCAGGCCCAGCTCACCAACACAAAACAGACTCCATGTTTTTGTGTGCTTTTTTTTTTTTTTTTTGGTCCATTTTGGATTTTGTTTGTTTTGATTCATTGAGAGACAGAGCGAGAGAGAGGAAGAGAGAGAACAAAGTTGAGTGGATAAGGAGGTAGAAGGATCTGGAAGGAGTTGGAAGAGGGGAAAGAATATGATCTAAATATATTATATGAAAAATTTTTTAAAAAGCCAATAAATCCAAAAGAATTTGGTTCATGTAAAAAGATACATTTAATATACGGTTATTGATTATGTAGAAAAACACTATCGATTTCTCTAAGTTGATTTTGTTTCTGGCAACTATTGACTAGCTGCAAGTATAACTTCTTTATTTTTTTATTGCAGAATTGTTCTCCATCTTAACAGCTATGGGTAATGGAAGCAGTGAGATGGAACATCCATGCCTGTTCCTGATCTTAAAGGGTTAAACTCCACCTGGGCTGGTGCAGAACACACACACACACACACTCACACACAGAGTGGGAGAGAGAGAGAGACAGGAGTGAGGGAGGATGGGGGGGAGAGGCCAGAGAGGGGGGAGGGAGAGAGGGAGAGATACAATCACACAAACATATACTATATTCCCTTCCCCTGCCAGTGATAATCTGTTGCTTAGGACTTTCTGTATTGTAGTATATGAAGTTGGCACTTGTTCTTTTTTTAATCTCCCCTTTAATTACTGTTGGAATCACAATCTTATTACCTTCCTTAAATGGGTTGGCTTTCTATGGTTTCTGAGATACCTTGCATAAGAACTGAGTTCATTATCTCTTGAAAATTTGGTAGAATTCGACTAAAAAATAGAGGCCTTAGATTTTCCTGAGGGTTCAGGAAAATTTCATTAAATTTTGCTAAGGCTTCTAGGCATCCATTTCGGAATTTTAATATCTTGCTTGGTATTAATCCATTTTCTCTCAGCTCTGAACCTTATTAGTTCATAGTTCATAATAATATTTAATCAAACTCAAAATCTTTCTAATATTTATTGTTATTTGCTCCAATTTAGTGTATGCAATAGAGAGGCAGGATGGTGAATGTTCCAGATAGATTTGCCTTCTTGTTCATAAAATTAATGAGGTAGGAGTGAAGGTGACAAGATCTTACTATAATCTGCCTTGCCTCATCACTATGCAAGGGGAAAAGAGCTAAGTTTAGAACATTTGAAAGCTAAGTCTAGTTCAAAGTCAAGCGCACATCTAAGAACTGAGTATCAACTATCACCTGGACAGAGCAGAAGTCCAGCCCAAGGCTTCTCTGCACTACAAATGGTATTCACCCTGGTACTGAACACACAGGTGTGCTTACTTGGCTTGTTCATAGCTGTGTTTGCATGCAAGGACTTACTCTGTACTTTGAAATAAGATTTTAGTACAGTGCTTACACTGGAAAATACAAAAAAAAATATGCGATTACTAAGCTATTAGTGTTATAATGGCCCTAATAGCTTCTTGAAGATCTCCTTGCACATCTCAAGGCAGAGGCAATTGCTTTAAGCCTAGATAACCCAATTTCCAATCCATAATTCCACCCTGGGGATGTGGGAGGAAGGAGGTGGAGAGAGGTATGAAGCAGAGTGGTATCTTTCAGATGGATAGCACCCACCTAAATCTCATCCCCATGAGTATTAGGTGGAGAGAATTCTTTTACTAATGCACTTGGGATAAAGCCTCTCTTAAACTCATGAAAAGGGAAAAAGGAAACTGAAATTAACTGAGAATTCTTTTATATACGGAAACCATTTCTCTGTTCTGTACTGAGTAAATATACTTCCACCTTTTTATTCTATCAAAGATTTGCTTTCGGTAATAAAACACTCTCTGAACGATGATGCATGGATTTAAGCAGATAATCAGAAAAGCATTTGAGTTTCTGTAATGTCTAAGTTAGGTGTTTTTTCCCATGATTTCATTAAAATTTTAGTCATTATAACTTTAACTACTCGATTCTTGTTTTAAACAAATATTTTATGTACATACATGTATATATACACACACACAAGGTCATGCTATGTGGCCCAGGCCAGCTTTGAACTCACAGTGGTCCTCCTCTGCCTTCTCTTACAGCCTTCCCGACCCAGCTGCTTCTCATGTAACTTAGCCAGTACAGCCCTGCGTGCCCCAGCCTTTCAAAACTCCATCTTATTTCTGCCTCTGGAATTTTTCAGGGTTTTCTGATATTGCTCAAGGTGGTCCATGGGGTACAGAACCTGGATGTGACCCCCATGTCTTACTGTCCCTTTCTCACTGGCCTGAGAGCACTTCATCTTGTGTTTCTGAGTTAAATCCATCCTTCTCGGGCATTTATTCTTTTACTTATCTTTTCTTCTGTGGGAGAAAAGGTCATGCACGCTTCCCACAAACACCCTTCTATCACTGTGGGGCAGAGTACACACATTCACTTGTGAAATCAATTTACATGCAAATTGAAAAGTGCAAAACAAAAAGATGGGGTTATTATCAACTAGCACTTCATTGTTTTGCAAGTATAGTGCATATCCTCAATTAAAGAGTATGTCTTGGAGACATAGTGTTCTAGACCCTAGGAACAGTGTGACAGAAAAGACAAAAATCTCTGATATCCCAAGCACATTCCACCAGATGCAAAAGAACACGGTGAGTATAGTCTAATCTCTCTCCTGTTATAAACTACCTACCACAGGCCAGACACTGTCCTTGGAGGGCACGTGGGTAAGCAGCTTTCTATATTCTCAACAGATCAGAGTCTACTAGGGTAAGCATGTGGACTTCAGCTTGTCCTGTAGTTTACAACCCCTGCCCCTGTGCCATGATGATGACAAGCACTAACCTTCTTCCCCTCATCCTAAGACAGCAAACTGAAATATTGTTAAGTTTCTGCTATGTGTGAGCAGCTGCTGTGCAACTTAGTCCTGACCCTTTACCTGCTTCTGTAAAATGAAGAAACTAAGGGAAGGATGTTGTTGTGGAAGTTTATTTCCAGTTATGTTTGAAATGGTTCTTTTATGCATTGTTGCGGGAAGGGCTGCCTAGGCCTTTGCATTTTGTATTGTCTGCAGGTGCTGGTTTTATGTAAAAAAAAAAAAATGTTTGATTCCTCATAATATGCACATACTCACTGCTCTCTGGCAGAGATGAGGGGGCAGAGTTTTGTATCAGTGAAACCCCTGAGGAGTTTGTGTATCCATAAAAACCCCTGAGAGATCAGATGATTGGAGTTCCACTGTCCAGAATGGCACTGGCCATGATAGTGGTCTCTTCTTCTGGAGTCTGGCAGGGTTTGCAGCTATGGAAATGCCTCTCTTTCTTTCTGAGACACACAGTTGCTATCCACTACAAAATGTCACTAATAGAAAGTCACAGAGGGGATTGAAGGGCTAATGCTGGAATACACAGAGAATGGTTTAACAGCTTACTACCTTCACTCTTCCCTCCATGTGCTTGTCACCCTAGAAAAGCTTCCTGCTAGAATTCCAGTTCTACTTTGGTAACCCTAGCTCTTTCACCTCAACCAAGGTAATTTGGAATGTAAGACCATGTCACTCTCTTGCTCCGAAGAGTGCCTACTTCACTGCACTGCACTCAGTGCCCCTGGAGCCTTCCAGGCCGCTATGGTAAGCCCTACTGCTGCTCAGTTCCCTGTTGCTATACACCCCTGTTCGCTGCACCTTGGCTCACTGGCCTCCTGTCCAAGCATGCCTGTCACTGGGCTTTGTCCAGATGTTCTTCAGCCTGTAGAGGTCTCTCTCTAGACAGTCAAATGGCTCATCCTTTATCTCAGGCCTCTGCTCAAGCTCACCTTCAAATGGAGCTACCAACCTCTTCCTTGAGTCATCTCCTTCCCTCCTACTTCTCTTTAACTTAGAACTGGCCACTTCAAACACCAAGTTATTCCTCTCCCTCCCTTCTCCCCTCCTTCCCTCCTTTCATAAGGAAGCTGGTCTGACTTGATTGAAAGGAAACTCAATGAGGACAGGGATTCTAGCCTGGTCAGTGATGTACTACCAATTAGAAGAACTGTCAGGAGTGTTCACTAGCTATTTGTTAAGTAAA
Organism: Cricetomys ansorgei; assembly: GCA_026225945.1. Lineage (NCBI taxonomy): Eukaryota > Metazoa > Chordata > Mammalia > Rodentia > Nesomyidae > Cricetomys > Cricetomys ansorgei. Next base: position 13,903,673 of record JAMJFZ010001133.1, read on the forward strand.
GTGGTCATTAACCAGTGTTCTTTTGTAAGAAAGGTGTTATTTCTTATGATAGTAAAATATTTCAAATTCAAACTGTTACCTACTATAAAAGAGACATTTTCTTCAAAATATGAAAAAATTGCAAAGGACATGAAACAATATGAGCAAAAGCACAGGGTCTCAGAGTCCCTTGCCTGGGGGCATGTGGCCTGTGCTCTGCATTTGTCCCAACAGCACTAGGACTCAGCAGGGCTGAGGGCTGGGCAACACTGCCACTTCACATCCACAGAAGGCCTTTTTCTAAAACTAATTATGAATGGGTAGATTTTGATTGATGAAGCCAGCATTAGGGTAATACTATCAGGAAGACTTTCTATTTCTGTCCTTTCTCAAGAGGTCAGATGCTAACCATGTTAGAACTGAACACAAGGCTTCATCAATGCTTCATGAGGAAGTTGGTTGCAATCAGCTTAGCCGTGTGTATACAAATTAAGCCAGTGCTTGCTTGCTGTACAGACAAAGCATGTAGAATTTACTGAGATGTCTACAAAAAGTGATAATGTTACATTCCAGGTTTCTTTATAATGAGACCAAATTTCAAATTTTATAACTCACCAGTAAAACAATTTTTGTCACTAGATTTACTAGACTACATCTAGATTGTATTCACTCCACACAAGCAGTTGTATTTGTTAGTGTCCACAACAAAAGCAACAACACTAACTGCAACAACAGATTAAGACTGCACTAGGACAAGCAAAATATTAGGAGCAGGCTTTTTGATAGAAGAACATTTTAGACAGGCACTAACTGTATGAATTTGTGCAATCACCACACACTTAAAATAAAGCTTCAGTTTTCAAAGTTAGAAAATGATCTGTAGACAAGCAAAGGCTGTTGCCCACATATCAGACACCTGATCAACTGCAACAAGCTACAGAGAAGCCTACATTTAAAAAACAGTGATGCCTTCCCTTTCATAAAATTAATTTTTTTTCTTTGCCTTGAATTTCTTAATGGCAGCATGAAAGGATGTTCATGGATACAGAATACTAATCCACACAAAATGATGAAGGACTTTTACCACAGTGAATGTCACTTCTCTGGGACATATGACATTCTCATTTTGTACATTAGGCTCATTACAAAGAACTCTTGTGAATAACTGGAGATAATCCTGGTCTGCATTATAAATATAGCAGAGCACACAAATCTTCAACCTATTTTAGAGGAACTAAATCCTAAAGGAACTACCCATTAAGTACTCAGAAACTTTAACAGAACACTGAATGAATGGTAGTTGTTGTCATCACAGAATTTAGGGAAGATGTAAATGCTTCTACACCTCACTTTATTAGTGTATAGCTTTCTATATTAGAGAAACACACATCAAATAAATGTACCTCTGGCAAAACTTAGAAATGTATAGCCAGCTGATATTTACTAACACACTGTTTGCCATGTTCCATATCGGTAGGTGGGGAACCTGGCCAGAGCAGATCTGTGCTGTGGAGGTAGTCTTCAAGACGGGGAAAGCTGAAGAGTGACCCTCAGTGTGGCAGCTGTGGATGCAGCCACCCTTGGTGATATGTCTCTTTACAGCTCTGCCACTCAGTAATTCTCAGAGGCAGCACTCCCCAGAAGCAAAACTGGCTGCCAATGACATGCCACAGACCTATCACCCAGCTGATGCATAAGAGAACTATTTCTTTAAGCCTTCCAGGGTTGCTTTAAGTAGGATCCAGAGTGGATGACTTCTGAAGCCATCTACTGCATGCTGGATCTTTCTGCAAACCATCTACTGATCCTGGCATGACTCTTGAGTGACAGACAGCAAAGACTGGGACAGTAGAAGGTCCCTAAATATCCAGCATACAGAAAATGATTAGTTTACAAATCTTCCTAGATTCATTAGTAAGAAAACAGAAATTTGGTTTAGAATTGAGGGGAAAACCTAGACAAGAGATATCTCAGTTGGTAAAGTGTTCGCCTGAGTTAGATCCTCAGGGTCCTAAGTGAAAAAAGCCAGTGTCACATTCAGGTTGTACAGGGCACCTATACCACAAAGAGCTACAGATTAAAAGGACAGAAGGGCTAAGTCCCTGACACTAGGTGAGTGGAGGCTGCATCATAGTAGACACAGCAATATCTAATTTGGGTTGGTGCTTAGCAATTTATAAAGCTCACTGACTTTTAAATGTGGAGAAGGTTTAAAGGTTTAGGGGGAGGGAGGAAAGGGATCCAAGTGGCAATACATCTTAGAAAAAAATGACCGTAACAATCGCTCAAATAATCCGACTTATAGAACATCTAGAAATGTCCCTGTGTGGCAAATTCACTGGGTCAGATAGATTGGCACCTAATACACTAAATGATTCACTGCCATTTTTTCTGCGGATTCAATTAAGAAAGTATCACAACGCTTGATTAGTTTCTACCAATACTTATTACCTGGTTGTGTCTTGTCCATCGAGCTATTAGCTTTCACTACATCCACAGTCCTTAGGCAGGACATTGCTTGCCTTGGGGACTTATCTTCAAAGGTAGGACCCACCTTTTTATTCCTTAGGCATATTTGAAATAATTTATTTAGGGAGCATATAAGCTAGTCCAGTGAAGAATACCAAGGTTGTATCTACAATAAGTCACTACTCATTGTCTATCAAAATATATAAAAATGTTTTAGCATCTAATAAACACATGAAGAGGTATTCAGTATCACTGTATTAGAGAACTTTAAGTTAAAATTATAAAAGTATATTACTTCAGCCCAGGAGAATAACTGTAGTTTAAAAAAATCAGGAAGTGATGAGTGGGTGAAGGCATGAGGGACGGGAGCTGTAACTTTCTGTGAGTGAGAATAGATGCTGACAGTTACTATGGAAGACAACTGGGTAGTTTGCTAAAGTGCCAAGTATAATTTACTCTGTGAGCAAGCCCTTTCCTAGGTATGTATCTACTTTAAAGAAATAAAAGCCCACCTTCTTTTGGAAACTTATATGATAGAGAAGCAATGTTACATCTGTGTTCACAGCAGCCTAATGCGATACAGCCAAGATCTGGAAACTACCCCAGTGTTCTGACTGCTGCATGGGCTAAAAATATTGACTGTGTTACTTATAATGTAATGCTACTGCACACACACATAGCACAGCAAGGATAGGATGGCTCTCAAGGACTATGATAAGAAAGCCAAACACAGAGAAATCAATTCTAAGGGGGCAGAAGGTAGAAGCTGATTGTGGCTGCCTGTGCAGCATGTAAGACAGCTTCTGGAGTGATGTGACTTTTTTAAATTACTTACATATTTTACCTATATGAGTACCCTATCTTCATGTACGTGCCAGAGAGGGCATCAGATCCCATCACAGATGGTTGTGAGCCACCATGTGGTTGCTAGGAATTGAACACAAAACCTCTGGAAGAAGGGCTGGTACTCAACCACTGAGCCATCTCTCCAGTCCTGTGATACTTCTAAAGGCATGACCATCCAACAAGCTACATTGTTCAGGAGGAAGATTCTATCTGTGTTTTTTGGGGGGTGAGGGGTGAGGCAAGAGATTATTTTGTCCTTGCTTTTAAAAAAATATTTTTAAATTACTGTTTTATTTTATTTTACTTTTTACTATTTGCTTTAAATGTCAGGCCCCACTCTTTCATTAGACTTTTTTTTTTTACATTTATTTATTTACACATGTGTATGTGTGTGCTCAAATGTGCACATGCTACCCCAAGTATGTGGAACAACATGTAAGGGTTGGTTGTCTCCTCTCATCTTGAGGGTCCTGGAAAGCAAAACCAGGTGTCAGGCAGGTGAAATCATTTCACAACCTACCACAGACAATGAGCCCTCTTGAGAAGACATCAGTCCAACAGGGTGGGTGACACCTGGAGGCCACTTTCTTGTCTTTAAAGTTAAGTCCTTTATCTTCCTGCAGGATGATGCTCAGTGTTCCTAACCTATAGTTTGAATGTTTCACTCTTTAACTAAGACTACGAATCCCTTTCTCAGGTACCTTCCCACCTCATGAAATGTGCGTCACTGAGAATGCCATGTGGCCAGTAGGAAACGTGGCCCTGCCTGGAACTCAGAAGCACCAGTAGCCTCCAATGAGCTTCCACAGTGCCACGTGTCAAGAGCACCACACGCATTTCCTAGTGCAGAATCAGTGCACTTTCGTGTAAACGTTGCCAAGTAAGGGAATGTGAAATACAGTAGATTTACAGGTAGCTACTTCTTTTCCTCAGTGTATGTCCAGCCAGCGAGCCTGCCATCTTTACCAGTGAAGGGTTTGCATCAACAGACTCCATAAGCAGAGCTCTAGTAATCTCAGAACTTCAGAAGAGAAAGGTAATAGGTGGTGGCGTTCTGGCGAGAGTGGGACCAGGTTATACATATTCTGTACTTGAATCTGGTTCTGCCATTTACCAACTCCATTGCCCTAAATAGGTTAGGCCTTCATGTTTCCCATCTGCAATGGGGACACTTTATAAATGTTCAAAAAAAAAAAAAATCAGGAGCACTGTCTGACACAGCAAGGCACTTACCTTTTAATGTCACACAAGAACTTTTGTTCTGCAGCAAGCAGAGCAAAGACTCTGACCCAACAACTTCTGGCTACTTTTCTGGATTCATTGATTTTGGCTGATTTATACTAAGCCAGACACTACACACACTCACAGAAACAAAATTACTATTCCTGCATTCATTCACTCAGTAAATGTTCACCATTCAACTGTCAGTTGGTATGGTCTGGACTGTGAAGACACCACGGAATGGTATGACTGAAACACAGTAACATGAGCAAGCTTCTGGGCTGAATGTGCAGATCTAGCATCTGTAAAATGATTTCATATGTAATTTTCAAGCATGTCAAGATAGGGTGTCAATGGATGACCAATTTTAATAGCTGAGTAGGCAATTTTAGAAATATACACTGCTGAAATACACATTTAAATAATAACCTACTGCATAGAACTTATGGAATGTACAACATTCATTCAAAAATCAGATAATAAAATAAATGAAAGCACCACATCATATCATGTTTTGAAACAGGCCTCAGTATGTAGCCTTGGCTGGCCTGAAACTCATAGTGATTGGCCTGCCTCTGCTTCCTAGGATAAAAAGGCACATCTCCTTTTGCCCAGCTCTAATATGGTGCTTTATTTTTAGGAATATTATACCAGCTCCAACTCATAAAATTAAAGTATATAAAAAACTGAGTATTTCTTAAAGACAGTGAATACAGCTATAAAATAAAAGGTTGTAACTGAGAGCGAGATACAGAGCACAGTATGGGAAGGAGGTACAGAGCTGTGCCTGAGGATGGGGGAGTGGAAGGACAACAGGCAGAGAGACTGGGAAGCAGAAGATTAGAAACACAGTGGAGGAAGCCATCTAAATAGGTTGGCATTGCCTGGTGCTGGCTGGTGGGATGGGGAAGCTGGGAAAATAGGATGAAATACTAACAGGTGTGGTGGTGCTGTTCTTTACGGAATGAAAAAATGTCTCCAAATTGTGGTGAGGGTTGCACAGCTCTGAGCAGGCCAAAACCCACTGATGTTAAACCTCTCAGTGTGTAAACTCTTCAATATGCCAATTATATACAATGATACTCTTTCCAAAAGATGACCGACTGTGCAAAACGTGACTTCTATTGTTCTGTGTGGATTATGTACACTCTAACTCTAACTCAAAATCAACTGCCAAAAGGAAGAAACAGACTTATGGAACTGTGAGGAGACCTGGGTGTGAGCGAGACAGGGCTAAAGATGTGTTTTGTTGGCCACCGTCTTCACTGTCTCAATTCTTACATTGTCAGTACACTACATCATGGCTCAACTCGATGTACCAGAACCACACCGAGATGAAAATCTTAACTGCGGTAAAATATGTTAAAATCTATTGTGTGTGTGTGTGTGTGTATATATATAATTCCCCAAATAATGCAGGCATTATTTTCATTTGTATTTGAACACTCAGACCTTTGTCATACAGATTTTTTTAAATGCTGTAAGATAGGTGCACAAACTTCCCATATATAAAAACACTCCAAATGTAGCTTTCAACAAATTGTGAGTAAGGTATGCAGGTGCACTGGTCACAGTTGACAAAAATAAGAAACGGACATTTAAACTGTTCAGAATATGTGACGGTAGTTAGCAGACACTTTTCTGATTGCCTCCTCCTGAGGGAACACATGGAACAGAAATGCTGCCCCGTCAAGCCTTCTCAGAGAAGTCTGCTTTACAATAAAGGATGCGATCAGAAGACTACAGCAGAATCCCGTCACTGCCTTTTAGTTTTTAACCTTGTATTTATAGATATTAAGGATGCATGGCAACAAGTAAAAACAAAACCACAGAAGAGGTGGACTTCTTCAATCCTGTTCTAGCAGAAGCCAATTTTCTTACCATCCTGTTGATCCGCACAAAGTCTTCTGGCTTCTTGGCCCAGGGAGGAAGGTCTACATCATTAACCACCACTTCGTCCTCCCTGACACCCAGCTGGTATCCATTACTGTTGACAAACATCTCTGGTAGGTAATAGAACTCTGGAATTAGTTCCTGTGCAGGAAAGAGATGTAGCTTATTAGCCAGTTGAACAGAATAATTGATTTTTACCAACTGTAAAAGGAGACAAATCCTTGACCAAATTTTAGTCCTTCTATTCTCTGTTTAAAAACAATTAAGAGTCCAAGAAAATAAAACATTCATTTTACACAATTCACTTTATCTTCCTTTCCTTACTGTGAATTTTGAGAAACAGGTACAAAAGGCTGAGGGTGTGTGTGGTTCAGCAGTATAGCCCTTGCCTGGAAAGCTGGAGATGCCCTAGGTTCAATCTTCAGTAGAACAAGCAAAACTGTGAGAAATGGGTATACAAAGTAACAGCTGCTTACAGCGATGCCAACAGATACATTGTGGAGCCGTATCAGCAAGTCCGCGTTGCTTAGGGACCTTTTACACATATTAACAAACTACCCCAACTAAAATGTCACTGCCGGCATTTGTTAAAAAAAAATCACAATATTGAGCTGGAGAGATGGTTCAGTGATTAAGAGCACCTAGTGCTCTCCCAGATTCCAGAGGTCCTGAGTTCAATTCCCAGAAACCACAGCATGGCTTACTACCATCTATAATGAATCAGATGCCCTCTCTGGCATGTGAGTGTACATGCAGATTAGAGCACTCATACAAATAAAATAAATCTTTAAAAAAAGAAAAAAAAATTAAAGTTTTAAATATTTTAAAAAATTTTAATTTAAAATTTTAAAAATTTTAAAAAATCACAATATTTACTACTTTTGATTTTTACTGTAGTGGCAATTATAATATGTGGTATTTGTAGACATTCATCATTTTACTTTTCAAATACAAAATTTCTGTTTCCAGTGCTGAGGTTAAAACCTTGAGTTTGGCACCTACCAGGCCAGTACTCATCAGAGTGATACTCCGACTCCAACCAAGTTATTTTATACCCACCACTGAATACAACAGGACTCATTCTTATATTATAATCAAGTTTAAATATAGGCTGTGGATAGCTGGCTATAAAGAAGACTTATTTTATTGTCTTTGTGTGGCATAAATGTCTGGGTTTAAGATGAACCTGAGTGTCAGTGTGAGGTTTATTCCTCATTAGAATAAATCTGAATGGAGAAAAAATGATCTTAAGATCTTAGAAGTTCATCTTTTGGCTTTTTTATAAGTAACTAGAGAAGTTGAAAAACAAACCAATCTACAATGGTTTTCAAGTATACTATATATTTCCTCTTAAATTTCAATATGAAGGTTAGATCAGTTTTATACTATATCATGAAAGCAAGATATTAATTCATGTCGTAGGATCCATGCTGACAGAATATTCCCGGAAACTGAATCTTAATGTGGTGACCTCCAGGGATGCATAAGGGAAATGCAAACCACAAGATAAGAAGTCTTCAGATCAAGTTTTCTAAAAACACTTATACAAGGGCTTTTCCTTCATGGTGTCTTCCATTAAAGCTGAAGCATCTCTCCAGGTGGTGTCTGTTTTAGCAAGGCTCTGTGTGAAACTGATCGAGACTGAGTCTTATGACATTGCAAATGACAAGGAAACAATAACTACATTCATTTTCTCTGGCATTATGGGAACATGATGAAGTTTATATAAATGAATTTTCAGAGCTAAGTTTATTAAGAATCAATTTTCATATATTAAGTAATTTGAATATTACTCTTTCTAAAATCCATTATATACTTCTCAGACATTTACTTTTTCATGGAGCAAAGGTTTTGAATTGTAGTCAGTGTAATGAATTCTGGGACAAGTCATGGCCTAATCATCCATTAACTCAAAGTCAGGTTTAAGGGCCGAGGTATAAAAACATTGGCTATAATGCAAGACCATCACACCATGGAAGGAGAGGGCAGAAGAAAGAGAGCAGGGACTCAGAATGGTTTAGAAACACTTCAGTTGAGATGGGCCATGATGAGGGCTAAGGTGAAGACCAGGGGAAGGGGTAGAAGACCATCAGGGAGTTTTATTAAAAAAGGGTGAGAAACAATGGTAGACGGTAGGGGATGATAGTGTGTGTGTGTGTGGGGGGGGGTGAATCAAACAGGAGAACCAGAGAGGAGAAGCAACGTGAGGACCAGAAAATGGAGACGTTTGGTGAAAGTTGGGCTGTTTGTCAAACTGAGATTTTCACGAAGAGCAATGGCCATGATTAAATATAGAACGATCTGGGTGACAAAGCCAAGGGGAGACTTGGAAGGGAAGGAGAAGAGGTGCAGTGTGCCTGTGAGCAGCAGGAGGGGGGACTAAAGGAGGGCAGCAGCAAGGTGCAGAGCATGAGGAGTGGTGAGCAAGGCCACAAATGAGATGCTGAGAGACGGAGTGTTCTAGCTACATCTATAGATGTGACATAAAATTTCAAAGAAAGACCTAAATGTAGAACGGGAAAGAGTAAAGGGGTTGAAATGAAAGCTGCAAGGTGAACAAGCATGCTTACTGTCAACCATGGTAGGTCCTTAATCTAGGCGCAGTAGAAAGGATGGTGCTACAGCTGGCCATCCCCAATAACAGAGCAGACAGACAAAGGGCTGCAGCCTAACTGTCCAGAGGGCTGGAATGGGAGCGGGTCCTATGAAGTCATTACCAGGGCCTGGAGAACAGCCCTGTGGTGAGGACTTCCCTTCTCTTCATCTGGTTAAGCAGACCGTTAAACAGACTGTTAAACAAAATGGACTGTCACCTACACTACTGGAATGAGCAGCGAGTCTGAAGTCTGAAGGACTGCCTACATTTCCAACAGTGGCAACAGTCACTAGACAGATGTGTTTAAGGTAGTTACCAAGAAATTTCTGGGCCAGGCAGTAGTGGCCTTTACTCCCGGCACTCGGGAGGCGGAGGCAGGCGGATCTCTCGGAGTTCGAGGCCAGCCTGGTCTACAGAGTGAGTTCCGGAACAGCCAGAGTTACCACAGAGAAGCCCTGTCTCAAAAATACTTTAAAAAATATGACTTTGAACAGCTTATTGGCAAGGCCATAGAGTTGTACTGGAGTTGTCAGAACCAGAAATTTGGGGCAGTTTGGTGTTTTTGACAGAGAAGGAGAGAGTAAAAGTATAGAAGTTGAGGAAGAAGTAGCTGATACAGCAGGTAAAGTTTGAAGTTTATGTCTGTTTCACTGTTTGAAAATATTGTTTCAACTAGCTAATTTTATTGAAAATTAGTATGTGAAAGTAGGGTACTGGTAGCATCTCATATTTATACCGATATTATTTTAAAATTTGTTTAATAATAATACTAAAACCTCAGAGGTCTAGCTGGTTTTTGTGCAATGACATCTTTATTTCTTGTCCCAGACCAGGAATCAATGAAACCATACTTTGGTCCACTCAATCTTAAAGCTGAACATGGCATTACTGGTCTTAACATGTCCTTCCATGATTCTAAGTGCTCAACATGTATTTTCTTAGTGTTGACAAACATTTTATGGAGTGTCAGTCTCATCAACTCCTTTTAAAGATATGAACATAGATGCAAAGAGGGCAAGAAATTTGCCCAGCCAAGCAGCCCAGGTGGCATGGAGTCTAGCTATCCTGGTTGAGCCTGAACTCAGACTGCATACTGCAAAGGAGCTGTTTTAAATGTGTAAGTTGTGGGGTGGCCTATTACATAGAAATTACTGAAACAAACTGAGAGTTAAATGAGAAGTACTGTACTAGCAAAACAAAATGCGAAGCACTGGCTTTGGGACTAGGGAGCAGGCAGGGTTGGCAAGGGTGAGGTGTTTCGGGGGGGGGGTGTCTAGAGGTTAATCCTTGAGTGATGCACTGGAGGAGGTTTTTGAGGCTGCATGCATCCTGCAGTCCCTTCAAAGTACCTAATGAACTTGTGTCCAAGGAACTTTCTAGGCAGGACACTTAAAGTGACCAGGGGTGTATAGAGAAGATACTATGAAAGATAAGGAGGAAACTGTTAGGCTTGAAGCAGCATTTTGAGAAACATAAACTTGTGAGATGGTAGAGGATTCTGAAAGTGAGATGCAGAATCAATTTGAGGGTCAGTTCCACAGTAACAAACAAAATGTAGCCACAGGTAAAGTTCAAGTCGGGGTGTAGAAGCCTTTCTAAAAGAGCTGTGTGAAGCTTACTTAACGTGGTGGTCACAGATCTGTACACAGTGAAGGCTAGGGATCCTCTGAGGACTGAAGATGGTGTTCTAAGTCACAGTTTCCTGCCTCAAAAAGTTTGAGTGAGTTTTTTTTTCCTAATACTGAACTATGTTTAACCATACAGAGTGGCTGCTGATTTTATTGGTGCTGGACCAACAGGCAAAGGGACCTTGACCCAACTTCCTACAAGGAAGCAGGCATAAAAGCATCCAACTGCAAGGGAAGCAATGTATGAGAAAGACTCAGAGGGCAAAGCCAACACCCCCAGAAGCTGAAAGAGTCATGGGGCACAAGGAGTGGAGACCCTTAAACAGACTGCACCTGAGTGGACCTTGCTGGCTTTGCCAGCACAAAACAATTATTTTAAACATAACTAAAAACAAATTTTTACAAGTCTCCTTTCTATCTGCCTGTGCGAGAGCTTCCAAAAGTTTCTTAATGTCTGGGAAACTGCTTTTCAAAATGAGCTGCTTCGGGCACTTAGCAAATCAACCAAAAATATGTTTGTAAACTGTAAAACATTTTTCAAAAAGAACACAGTCTGCTCTGCTTCCATGCAGGCATGTTAGACAGAGCTTTCCAAGGAAAGGTAAGTGCTGTTCTGCTTACTGTGCACGCACATACACACACACACATACACACACACACACACACACACACACACACACACACACACGCCCCTGAACTGCTGTTAAACAGATTCTCTTTAAGGAAAAATTCAAGGAGTTTAAATTTTGCTAAATGAAAAACAGTACAGAAAGGCACAGAATATTATTAAAGAAATGGCAAAGTGGTTATTGTAACAGGCATTTTGTGTCTGAAAATGTGATTTCTAGTTTATTTTAACAGCTATAGTAAAACCCTACGGTACAGTTAATAGTATTATATGTGTTCTGTCAAAAATAGGAAAATATCCTCGAACACAATTTCTAATTTATAAGCTTATGACAAGTTCAAGCTGCTGAGAAATTGAACTGGAAAGTATGTCTTAGGATGATAGAAGACCACTATTAACACTATCATAATTGTGTACCTATTGCATCAAATCTGACATTTCAGTTTAATATATTTTGCTGAGAGCCGCACCATTTTATGGCTTCCTGGTGAAATCAAATCTAACCCAGACATTTTCACTTTCCTAATATAATTCACTGTGAGGTTTTAAAGCTGCCAGCACTTTTCTATCCTTTTCCCGAAAGATTGATGCCCGGGCATCTGTTAATTCCAGGAGAGCTCACAATGGGTCAGGGAGGCAGTGTGAGCACTTCCATTAACTGCATTAATTTACACTATGTCACCTTAATGACACTGTGTCACAGCCACCTTTCCTAACATCTACATAGCTCTTCAGAAAGTAAAGGAACAACTTCGGAAGGTATTAAGGAAAATTACTGTATGAACATCTCTCGGTGGAATATCTCCACTAGCAGGGCATGGCTGAAGGGAAGAAGTTTAAAATCAAAATACAAAACTCCAGAGCCAAAGCGAACTGATCTGACTCCACTCCTGAGGCCTCTTCACAGAGGTCACTTGGGCAGCTCCCCTTCCTACCCAGCTTGCGTTCATTAGCACAGGAAGAGACTGACATTAATGGAGAGAGACAGAATAAAACCATCCACTGCATTCTCAGTCTCTCCTGCAAGGTTGTCTAAGTCAGGAGACAGTGCAGTGATAGTTTTCCTCTCTGGAAACAGAAACTCGTCCCCTGAAAACATGAAACAAGAAATAAAAACCCATGCTCCAGCAGCTAGAGGGGTTATTATTTGTAATAACACACTCTTCCCTGCTAAATTAGCCAATATTTCAGAGTGAAAAATACCTTAATTGATGCATTGAATCATGAACTTAGAAAATTTTCAACTCACCACTAGCTATTTTTAAAGACCCTATATATTCTAACATTTTATCTTAAGACCCACATTCTGATGCTGTAACAGAAAGCATCAGAAAATATGTGGACATACGTGATTGATAACACACACACTGGTGAACACACGTGGACTAGAAACCTGACAGAAGCTACACTGTCTATGATTTCTTTTCTTCCTTTCCCTTCCCTTCTTTTTTTTTCTTTCTTGAGACAGGGTTTCTCTTTGTAGCCCTGGCTGTCCTGGAACTCACTCTGTAGACCAGGCTGGCCTCCAACTCAGAGATCTGCCTGCCTCTGCCTCTGCCTCTGCCTCTGCCTCCTGAGTGCTGAAACTAATGGCGTACACCACTATGCCTGGCTTCTGTCTGTGATTTCAAAGATTGTTTTCAACCATTCAAAGTTCTCAAGACCAAATCCCAGAGCAGGTGAGCAACATGTGTCAGCTTATGGTCAATAAGTAGAGAAAAGTGCTGTGCATGGCTAAGGAAAGGCAGATGGAATTCAGAGATGGTGCTGGCAACTCCCTGATGCACTTTCTAGAGCAGCAGCAGCCACAACTACTTCTTACCACAGGATGAGTTTGGGGATGGGGAAGGAGCAGCCTTAAATATGGCTTCAGGAGGAAACTGTCATCACTGGTGATGGTGGTTTGATAATATGTTTAAAAATTAAACACACATATAGCCTTGAGCTACTGGCCCCATTATTATGAATCATTCTTTGAAAATACATTACATACAAGGTACAGAGACCCATTCTAGGATGCTCTCTGCAGCTTAACAACTGTAAAGAAGACACTCTAGGATGCAGAAGTACACTTCTGTGTGTATGATCATGCAGTCTTGTTGAAGAAAGAGACCGCATAATATAATCACACAGTATGCAAGGGACAAGGGTGCTGGTCAGGGAGTTCTTAGGACAGAAGGAAAGTTGAAGTGTGTTTACATAAATAAATTAGAAATAAGTGATCCCACTTGTGTGTGGGCATGTGAGGGTGGATCTCTGAGTTAAGTAAAATGCCAATTCTTTGTTATGAAGCTAGGTACCAGTGAGGATGTATTTTTACTCAAAATAATTTGATAAAATAAGAACGCAGCTGTGGCTTCAATTACACAAACAATATTTAACTCCCATGCAAACTGCTCCTCAGGTAACCTTGTGAACATGAGGCTGAGACACTGCTGCCCATGGAGTGCCTTCCAGCTCTCATCTTGTTGTCCAGGAGCATTAGACAGGAGTGGGCTCCTCACTGAAATGAATTCAGGCTTATGTATTGTTTTAGTTTAATTCCTTAGAGAAGTTAAGATTGTTCGGTAAGTATGGCCACCATATTTAATTCAGCAGGGCTGCAGGTTACACGCTGGCTTTTTCTAAATGTGAATGTTAGATGCATAAAGTAACGCTGACTCTCAAACTTTAATAGCAACAAATAAAACATGGATGTGCTAACTTCTCCTTTAGCTTTCTTTATGATTTGCTTTGGGAAAGAAGTGAATATACAGCTTACATTCATTCAAATCTTTTCTCATTTTGCTGACACTGTATGAATGTTTTGGAAAGCCACAGATATGAAAGTCCAACAGCTGACTTGAACTGGCTCTTTTCTGTAGAACTAAGCTGTAACTTCAGTAACACCTAACAGTTTTACACTGAGTGGCAGTGGTGAGAAAAAGCAGTGTAAAAAGCACTAAAAGAAGGGGGACTTAAAATAAAACTTAGCCTACGTAATAACTTGATCATGTGATCTCACTATCAGAAAGAGAGCGAACAGAGCACAGTTTCCTCAAGCATCATTCATGTCCATGTAATCCTTTCCTTCTTCTTAAAAAAAAAAAAGAGCACGTATAAACAAATCTTTGTATTTAACAATAGTTAAATTGTAGCAACTGTAAAATTGCTCTTATCTAGTTCTGGGCATTGTGTGTGCTGGTTTAATCTAATATGTATCGTTGCATAGTATCCCCAGGCAGTCAAGTAAAGGCTAAGGCTGTACAGAAAGGCCTGCATTTTAAATGGGCCTTGTCATTAATGCTTTATTAATTGCCTCAGGCTACACAAACCGAAAGCTGGGCCAGCTATAACACTATGACACATTAAGGTCAAATGCAAATCCCACTGTGTTTTATGCACTGGGCCAAATATTGAGTGAACAGCAGGAAAGGTAAGTTACCGGATTTTGTCCTCCGTCTCCTGATTATGCCATGTAGATTAGAACAAGGGTTTTTTTTTTTGTTGTTTTTTTTTTAAATAATAAAAACACCTTAATTGACCAACACAAAAAAATCCTGAGTTACTTTTTAATGGTTCTTAATTGAAGCTACTGGTTATTAACAAAACAAGACCAGTGCCAGGTGTGGGGCACCTCCTTACTAGATATTAGTTAGAGAGACCCTGGAAGCCCCTAAAACAATGCTTCTGCCATTCCTCTTTGTTGTAACCAGAACGATATGATAAGACCCTTGATTGTATGCTATAGAGAAATTGAGCTTAAACTGAGCTAGAAGCCTCCTCCAGTTAGCTTTCAAGGAGCTGGAAGGTGCTATACAAGGCTGCTGGGGAAGAATCTTACAAGTTACAATGCCAACCTCATCCATTGTGAGGCCTGCTCATTTGGGCAACAGTGGCACAATTGTTAAGTGGATAAGATGCTGCTCTGATTGTGTTTAATACCTTCTCCACAAGAAGCAATCCATACCTGATACTGTAAATCTTCCCAAAAGTCAATAGTGAGGGTGTCATAGAAGCTAGTGAGGTGCTTAACTCTGTTATTTAACTAGGGTGTGTCAAACCGTCTTCTAAAGGTATGTTTATACTCAAACACATCCCATTCCAGCCTTAATCGGACAAATCTCTCTTTCCAGTACACTGCTAGGAGGCAGACACTTACGGCTGAACAATGTGCTGAGAATAAGTGAGAGTTGAGTGCTCAGCCCTATACCGTTCCCCCCGAGACTAGGGAGACACTGTGGAAAAGGGCGTAGAGAGATGGTAAGAGCCAGAAGAAAGGGAGAAGGATTGCAAAATGCCACACAACCATTGCAGTCATAAACTCTCAGAAACAACCAATGACTGCATCATGTCTGTCCATGAATGGGCCCATCAACAGTCAGGACAGAGGAGAGACTCAAGGAGCCCTACCCTTCACTGCTGAACCATTTTTTATGGGTTTAACAGAAGGGGGATAATTTCTTTCAGTTATGTACCCACTGATGACCACTCCACCAGGCTGCAATGAATGTTCCCAATACGCCAGTCACACAGATGGCCCTGGTTAAACTAAATGGGTCGTACAATAACGACAACAACAACAGATCTTCTCTAAGACTAGATGTAGTAGATACTTTTAATATGATCAAGCAAATCTGTAATATAAAATGTCATGAATACCGATTTATTTTTAAAAAATCAAAGTTCAGAGTTCCATGACTATAAATGATAAATAAACTATTTACCTTGACATCGGAGGTGTCTCTCTGACTGGTTCTCCAAGACCTTGCAATGGATGAGAAGGTTCGGTCTGGATGGTCAAACTTCCCATCATTTGCATTGAGGAAGAAAGTTGTGAATGGCTCCTGAGCAAAGAAAAGAATCACACATAGGATCATTTAAAACACAGCTATAGTAATTTCTTTGTAAAAAACAAACAAACAAACAAACAAAAAACTATTTCTGAGGTACCCCATAGGCAGAAGAAACACAGAGCCCTGGGGTAGAGGCCCACACTAAAGTATCAGGCAAAGTGGGTCTGGACGGACTATGTCATTACAGCCTGTTGCTCCACAGCCTGGCATGTCCTCTGGTCTCATGGGAACGTATTTTCATCTGCAAAGTGATGAGTTACCCTATGATCTCTCAGTAAATGATTCTTACAGCATTTATAAGGGAGATTTTCTTTCTTTCTGGTAGTTGAGCCTATACACACTAATACTGCAATAAGACAAGCTACTCTGACCTTGTCTAGTGCAGTGGGGAATTAGTTTGGTAATGTCCATCTTGGAGTAGCTTAAAAGGGCCACTCATGAACAAGTTACACATGATGGTGTGATACTCTTTTAAAAATATGATTCCTGTTCAGTTATCTTGACAGCTCCAGGGAGCTCTGGAAGAAGTCTCAACTGCACAATATGTCTTAGTTCTCGCATTCTCTTCCGCTTGGGCTGAGTTTTAGCATGCTACTTTAGCTTGTGGGCTTTTGTATATAACATTCCTTCTGCCAGATGCAAACATCTTTTTCTTCACTAGACACTTGCCCCTAAACACTATTCTGGATTCACTGTGTTTCTTCTCCCTGTATAGTCTGAGCAGTCAACATCTCCTTAGATTATGAACATTGTTCATACAGCTACTCAGACTGCATTCCCTCTGTGGAAGGGTCCCTGTCTATTTCATTCTCTATTTCATCTCCAATATTCAGCTCAACTCCTGGTGCATGCAGATTCCTTACTACCTAACCTGTTGAATAAGGAATTAGATACGGTGAACGCCAGTCTAGTACTCTGTGTCTGTTGCCTTTGGATTGCACCATTTGCGCTGTCTATCAATCAGGACGTCTCCTGTAGCAGGAGCCCTTGGGATAATGCCATTGCAACACCTGGGCATCTATCGTACTTTAAGGCCTGCTCTGCAGTGGGAGCCATCACCTTTGGCATCATTAAATTTGCCTCCAAAAAGGGTAAACAATATTCATTCTCACTAAGGATTCCTTAGCTACTTACAAGTAGAACAAAGGCAAATGTGTATTTTCTTTGCCATATTTAACCCTTTTCTATGAAGCTGATGATGGGGAAGAGTAATGACAAAATCATTCCCAAGTGTGATGATGCTAAGAATTCTGTGGGGCATTTTCCTAATTATTTGTCTCTTTTCATTAATACGAATCTCTGCTCATTTCTTAATGTATTAGATATTTTCCTTGCCCCTTTATATTCCTTTCCTTGCTCTAATCTTAGATGGTGGCCACTGAGTGACAATCAGAAATATCTACCTCTTTCAGTATCTTCTTGAAATTTAGTGTGAATAGATGTCAACAATTTTCTAAATTTGTAATGTATTGTCTTCAATTTTGAATGACAGAAAAGTGAGATGGAAGAGACAAGATCATGAATGATATAACAAAATACAATAAAAGAGGGGATTAATTATTTTACTTAAAATCAAATATACAGCCTGGAAGTCCACTTTATTAAGATTTTAAGTTATGTGAGAGACAAATGGATGTCACAGCAATTAGGAACAAAACCTGTCTGAGGAGGTGTCGCTAACTGTTTAACTTTCTTTAAAGATTTTTAGTTTACTAATAAAAGTCAGATAATAAATGTGGAATATATGAATATTAAGTTAATCAAAGTGGACTTTGTGCCTTTGTTATTTCATCTCTGTAAACTGACACTGACAATAATCTTTGGGGTAATTATGGGAATCAGATAAGATTAAATGAAATAACAAAGAGAAAGTTTGATATATCTAACCTGACACAAAATTATAAAGCAACCACCAGCTATGTGCATCCAGACTACCAGTTCACTAGATTCCTGCAAGGGCACTGACCACATTCCCTGCATCTTGTAACCACTACAGACCAGTTAATTCCATCCTAGAAATACAGATGTTCTTTCCACTCCATTTAAAAACCAAACCAAAGCCCAATTGTGTGCAAAGAAAAGATGCAGATCTGAAATGATGTGGAAGCAGGTTGATAGTAAGACCTTCCTGTTGCTAGGTCCTGCTGTCTGTTTGGGCTGGTACCCCTCTCTCTGTCTCCTCAGCAAGGGTGTGCCTCCCTTCTGCATCCAAACAAGTTCAAGGTCACATTTTCTACTGTACTTTGAGACTTAAGACATATTTTTCTCCTTTTCCTTTTGAAAGAATTCAAAAGTAACTCTAGAATCAGTCACCATTTTCTATTAATTAACCCATGCACCTTCTATGTGCTACACTTCTGATTAAATATCACTTGTCTTCCTCTAGGTGAATATGCACTGCCCTTAAGAAATAACCACACTGAAAAGTTTTATTCAGGTTGGCTTAACAATGATGCTTGTGAAAGTACTGCTACTATTTTTACTAGAAATATATTTTTTTTAAGACAGGGTTTCTCTGTTGTAACTCTGGTTGTCCTGGAACTCACTCTGTAGACCAAGCTGGTCTCAAATTCACAGAGATCCACCTGCTTCTGCCTCTCAACTGCTGGTACTAAAGGTGTGTGTGTTACCACTGCCTAGCCAGAAACAGGGATTTTTAATGACACATTACAGTTGAGTTTCTAAGGTAAGCTTTCTAAATAATCTGTAATTATAAATAATGTTCTAAATTATAAACAACACATGTAGAAATTAAAATTTTGTTAAGAATTATTGTTAATAAATGTTTGAAGAACGACCTTAGCACAGAAAGGCTGAAAACACTGAGTTGATTGGGGAAACTTGCCACTGAGGTTGTTGATCAGTACGTATCATGTAATTACTCTGGGTGGTGACTCAAGTCCCAGAAGGATGGAAGCCCAAGCACAATGTGTCTTGTGTATTAGTAATCTTGAGAAATCCCACTTAGAATGAGGGTTTATTCAGCATTTGTCTGGTGTCCAACAATGAAACAGTATTTCTAGAGCTTGGCAAGTAAGACAAGTGATTTCACTAGTAGTTTGCCTAAAAGAATATTCTTAATTTAAAGTAATGCAGTATTAGCTAATTAGCATTTTTATGCAATTATCCTCAGTGTCCTACTAAATATATTGACCCATAATGAATTTAATAGCTTTAGGTCTAAGGCTTGAAAGATAGAAGACAGATAGTTATTCTAAAATATATTTTATGAACAGATTCTTTGTGACACAGATTGTAATGCTTTTTTCTTATAAATTCCTTAGTGTAAGAGCGAAGAAAGCAAAGTTCCTGGGTCACTAGTTGAAGGCTCTCTAAGCTGTGAGACCACAATACTCCAGTGCTCTGTCTCTGACAGCTTGCCATGACGAATTTGAGCTAAGAGTCTTCATAAAAGCAACTCTATATATCTATGTTGCCTGCTACAGCAGTCAATAGATGGTTGATTATGCTAGAAATGTAACATATTCTTTGGATTCCAGAAGGAGTGCAGAAATGTTAAACATTGCATATGTAATTTTTTTATTGGTTACAAGATGAAAAGGTAACATTTTGGGTATAGCAGGATTTAAAGTTATGGAACTAACTCCAAGTGTTCCTTTTCCTTTTCCACAAGGGCACCAGAAGCTGAGAAACAGTCTGGGGTTTGTGGTGAGGCAGCACTGCTTTGTGTGCAGCAGACGTGGAAGATCACTGGCCCTTGCAGAGTATCAGCCCCATGTTCCACCCACTGGAATAGCAAGTCAGTCAGGGGATTGCTTGTGCTCTGCGACTGCAGAAAGGATTTAGCTTACTTGGAAGAGAAAAATATTAAATGAACCAGGTGGCTGAGAACAAGTATTCTTCTTTTAATGCGTTTTGCCAATCTGTCTCCAGATATGACTAATTGGCACTCGCAGAAAACACGTAACACCATTGTCCCTATTTCAAAATGCAATCAAACATTACTCTTATTTAAATCTCAAGACAACCTAATTGATACATCTATTGGTGTTGTTTTCACACACAGCTCTGGACTTTTTCCCATCTCCCAAAGACCTGAGACCATCCCTCCCCTTCTCTGTGGTGGCTCACCAAGGCTATGGCTCTTCACTGACTCTTGAGAGTGAAAACTTTTGCCTTCCATGCTTTCTAGACACATGCCTATGTTAGGGTCTCATGCGAACTGTTGGTGGACCACTTCAATAGGCTGTGTGGCTTTTGGGGGGGCGGGGGGGCAGTTCTTTGCCTGTTTAGGCGCAGACACATTTTTTCCGTGGCTCCCACAGCAATCAGTGAAATTTATGCTTCCTATACTGACTCTTTTTTTCTCGCAGTTCATTCACAGTTAGGAGATTATTCCCCGCCAGTGGTGGTAATGACTGAGAATGTAATCCTAGGGCGTCATCACTGGTGATCAGAGAACTGAATTCATCGATCTTTTTGCTTTCTTCTCTGTTTTCCTATTTGTGAGTACAAACCAATTCAGACCACATTTTATGTATGTGGCAATCAGAAATCAATCAGCTCCCCTAAATCTTGACTGGTCAGTTCTGTAGTCTGCTCAGTTTTGTGGCTGGAGCTACCGGATGGATTCCATGAACTCTGTGTGGGAACTCAGAGGGGTCCTCTTTGCCTTAATGTGCAGTGCTGTCTTCCCGTGGAGAGCACTGATACCACCAACTGAAAAAGCACAGCTCTGACTGGTCCACATAACCAGGCGTGGCCACAAGTGTGATGCTCTCAAAATTACAACCAGATCTCATTGTTCTAGGATCTAAAATATGATTAAGATTTTTCTTAACTTCATACAATCAGCTGAATCTTGGAAAGATGAGACTAATTTAAAAACATTGGTCTAAAAAAGAGATTACAGCTTCATATCTTATTACAGTTTCGTATCTTTACCTCTGGCTTATAAGTACAAAGTTGGTTTCTTAAAGTAAGACTTGAGTTTGTTTCATCTGACCTAAAACTAAAGACGTACACCAGAGGGTCCTTTATGATTGACTTGTGGGGTTGAGGGGGCAGGGTTGGTAACAGAATGTCTGCTCAGTGTGTGCTAATTCCCATATATTCCCATAAAATAAGTACATGAATTTAAGTAGCTGGCTTTCTAACCCAATTCCACAAAGAAGACCATACATTAAAAAAATCGAAGCCTACTGTGGTTGGCACATCTGTAATCCTAGCATTTGGGAGATTGCACAGAAAGGTCACAGACTCAAAGCTTCCCTGGGTTACATGGCATCCATTTTCTGCTCACTGGTCTCTAGTCAGTAAAATGAACACCAAATGTACTCGATTTTCATTTCCTTTACTTACACTGCAAATTCTGGAGGTAGAGACAGCTTAGTTAAGGATGGTACTTACGATCCGAACAAGCCATGAGAGAGCAGAGGTTGCTGTTGAGTAGTGTGTATTATAGTGGTAGGGTGGGCTCTGATCGTCTTCCCAGGTCTCATAACGCTCTGCATAAAACACTGCTCTCTTTGGGTTCAAAGCACCAATTGGCTGTAAAAAGATAAAAGGAAATGTTCTGTTCCACACAGCAACAGTTAACACCCTAGAGGTCCACGTAATTCAGCACTAATGTGGCTCTATGTGGCATTTTCAACTCGTGGATTTCAATACTAATTACTAATCAGTGTGCGCGCTGAAAATACAACAGGCCATGCACATGTACAAAGTCCCCAGACGCGGCTGTAATTTTAGAAAATTAGATTCCCAAGGTGATTCAGGATTTTTCATTTAAGTTTTTCATATTTTTAAATCATATTCTTGCACAACTCCCAACCCTTCCCAGATCCTTCCCATCTCCCTACCCAGTCAAGTTTATGTTCTTGCTCTCTATCTCTCAAAAAAACAAAAACAAAAACAAAAACAAAAACAAAACAAAAAATGAAAACCAAAAGAAACCCGCAAACAAAAAACCAATAAGACAAAAAAAAAAAAAAACAAAAAACCCAAAACAAATGAACTGAAAGTGATTGGGTTTTAACTGTTCAGGTCAAATTCGCATTTTCACGGCTCCTGTTCACGTTCCCTGGCTCCTTAGCATACATGATGGTCTCTTTTTGGACCCGACACTCAGGAGTGCAAACAGCAAACTGCCTTAGTTTAATCTTCTGTCTGGCTTTGGTGTCTTCATAAATGGAGTCCACTCTTATCAACCAGAGACAAGTTACTGTTTCCAGTTGCATACTGTACAAATAAGTATTTACATGGAAAATGAAAGTATTAAGGATATCAGTCTTTACCCCCAAATTTAATATTACTACTTAAGTATGAATTCCCCCAAAGGCTTAATCTTAACAGGAGAAGTCACAGAAAATTAGTGTTTCAATGGGACATATAATGTTACACAAGAGAGAAAATTTCATTTATAAATTGCTGTGAGCCTTTTCTTCTGGTCCCAGAAGACTAATTTAAACAACACAATAAAGTCAGCAGTTCTGGTTGCTAGACTTTCCATAATTAGCTCTTATTTGTAAGGGTGCTTAGCTTGAATATTGAAATTATTTGTAAAGTATGTTCCTTTTATGTTAGCCTTTATTATGACTTAAACAAGATTAAACAACTTATTTATTTTTTTAAAGCTGTGTTTCTTGGGTACAAGTGTGTTAATATTTTAAAGTTTCAAAATCACTGGTCTTCATTTTTGTGAATCCTAGGATGAAAGTATAAAACTTCTGCTTAAATATCTCAAATTTGAACCTAACACTGTGCTAAATTTCACCAGGTACCTATAAAATCTTTTTATACAGTAAAAAAGGAAGGCAATTTTGTCAAACATTATGTAAAATTCCAAGTATTTAAAACAAATGTAACTTTTTATGTTTGGTGAGAGGGCAAGTACTACCAAGTGGAACAAACGGAAGTTGTGTAGTGAACTGGATCTAGACTCTTCTACTGAGTAGGCGTCAGAGCAGTGTGGTGCGTTGTCTTGAATGTGCTGGTGGACCTTTCAGCAGCAGAGCAGTTGCCCCTACAGGAGGGCGCTGTGCTCTCCAAGACCTCACAGAGCATCATGGAGGAAGAAAATGGCCAATCCTCTAATCTTTTCCAGCTTTTCCCTCCCCTACTCAAAAGAAGAGAAAATAAATATTTACATTTTCTATTTTGCTCAAGTTTCACTGAAGTTTCTCTTTCGGAGTGTTTGCAGAATCAATCACATTGTATGAAACAGCTGCACTGTATTAAAGTCTGCAAACCTCTCCTTTACTACTTAAAATAGATTTCTGATTTGGAATTTTTGTCTAATGCAGTTACAAGTAAATTTTCTGAAATCAAATGTAAACAATTTCACTTATACTTACCACTTTAAAAATCATTTTGTTTCTAGTAGTCAAGAAACAAACTTTTTAATGGAAAAAAAATCTCTCTATTTTTTGGGGAGATTCAAAATCTGTTATAGATGGCACTCTTCCTTAATTCAATGCAAAGTGGTATCAGATTGCTCATACTCATGTCAACATCTGTCTTCCTCTCTATTGGTTAAGGTTGTAAATCTGACATCTTTTTAAAACTTGAGTATTGCAGTGTGAGAGGTCTAACATGTAGTTGGCAATCTTTCTCCATCATAGCCACTGTCTCAGGAGCTAATCTCCTTTCCATCAGCAGCGGCATTTAGATACAGCCATTGCTGGGCTTTCCACTAAAGAGTTTAAAACCTGATATTAGATCTACTGCTGTTTTATGCTGCAAGTGAACACTGACACATGACATAAAAATCAGGTACAAAGAGCAAGCAGAAATGAAAAATGTGATTTCTAGACATATAAAACCCTGTTGTTTTTAGAAGGGCTAGTAAGCTTACATAACTTGCTAAAATGCTATTGACATCTCAAGAGAACGAACTGACATGTGTCCAAACATTCATGTTCTTGGTAAAATTGGGCAGGGATTGTTTATGTAGCAACAAAACACTGTTGGATCTACTTAAGAAATGATGCTTGGTCCTCCACTTCTATCCTTTATCATCCATCCCTAAAGATCCAGGAGAGGAATCTACCTCAGATCAGAGTGCCACAAACAAACAAACAACAACAACAACAAAAAAAAACAATACTTTTTTTTTCTTGAACAAGTTTGTGATTTTATTCTGTGGGGAAGAAAAATCCTGATAGATGCAAGCACAGATTTACATTATTCAGGGCATATATCTATCCATCTTTTATCTATCTATGCATTGTCTGTCTATCTTCCATTCATCTATCTATCGATCTATCTCTCTATCATCTATCATCTATCTATCTATCTCATCTATCTATCTATCTATCTATCTATCTATCTATCTATCTATCTATCTATCATCTATCTATCTATCATCTATCTATCGATCTATCTCTCTATCATCTATCATCTATCTATCTATCTATCATCTATCTATCTATCATCTATCTATCGATCTATCTATCTATCTATATCTATCTATCTATCTATCTATCTATCATCTATCTATCATCTATCTATCTATCTATCATCTATCTATCATCTATCTATCTATCATCTATCTATCATCTATCTACCTATCATCTATCTATCATCTATCTACCTATCATCTATCTATCTATCTATCATCTATCTATCTATATCTATCTATCTATCATCTATCTATCATCTATCTATCATCTATCTATCATCTATCTATCTATCTATCTATCTATCTATCTATCTATCTATCTATCTATCATCTATCTATCTATCATCTATCTATCTATCATCTACCTGATGCAAACACACAATAGAATAATCTCTTCTTAGACTGCACTTTGATGCATTGGGTAAGAATTCTTTTGATATATAGTTGAGTGCTTTTTCCATTTTTTTCTATTTCTGTTTCTTCGGCCTTGATCTATCAATATTTTCAACCTTACAAACTCCTAAGTTATATCAAGTCATTCTTAGGAATAAGTATCTATAAGGTAAAGAAAAATGACTAATAAAAATTCTAAATGAAAAAACTACTGGGTAAATATTGTATAATAAACTAGAGCATTGAGAGAAAACTCTGGATACAAATGTCAGCTAATTCGAATAAATAATAAATGTCAACTCACTTAAAGAATGATCAATTTCACCAAAGTAGATTTCAATTTTTAAGAATTAAGAAGGCTTTCAAGGAGAAATGAGGTCCATTACAACAACTTCAGTACTGTATTCCAGTATATCACTAAAACCTGGAAATGTCATGTCATTGCTCACAGTATTGACAGTCCATCTCTATCACTTAAAATGTTGCTGTGGCCACTATCTGCCACTATGACAGCTAAGGACACCATATGTTTACACAAGATACTGTTTTCTCATCCATTTTCTAAAGTGATTTATACAAGTATATGAAATCTGCAAGGCATCCCTTCACCTAACTTCACAAGAAGGAAACAGGCACCGGATGAAACCTCTGTCCACACCACTGTGTTGCAATTTTACTTAAGACTCTAAAATTAGGATCTTTATGTGACATTTTCTTCTTCATAACTGCCTGTTTGCTTCATTATCCACCAATGAACCTTTGAAACAGATGGAACTGGAACCAGCAAGGCATGATGGTACACACACAAGTAATCATAGCACATGGGAGGTAGAGGCAGGAAGTCAGGCTTTTAAGGTCAGGCCCAAACAAGCAAGGAAGGAAGGGAGGGAGGAAGGGTGAAAGGTGGGAAGGAGGGAAGAAAGGGAAGGGAGGGGAAGAAAAAAGAAAGGAAAAGAAAGGAAGGGAAGGGAAGGGAAGGGAGGGGAAGAAAAAAGAAAGGAAAAGAAAGGAAGGGAAGGGAAGGGAAGGGAAGGGAAAAGAAAGGAAGGGAAGGGGAGGGGAGGGGAGGGGAGGGGAGGGAAGGGAAGGGAAAGACTAACCCTTACCCTAATCCTATGTTCTTGTGGTACAGATGAGAAAACTGAGATCTCAAACTTAGTGAGCAGCTCTCTAGTTTCAGATCCAGCTGTTGTGTTGTGTTAAAAACAGCTTGAAGCTGAGTCAATCTGTTTGGTTTCTAAGGAGAGCTTTGGGAGTTTCAACACCCTTATCGTATCAGAACTGCTAATATAGCTAAGTCATCTTTCAATGTAATAGGCAAGCTTGAAAATCTATAAAAGACACTTCCCAAATTCTTATCTATTCCAATCTTTTCAATCATGAGCTCCATGACATCACCTTGAAACCATCTTCACGACAATGCAGGACTCACTCCTACAGACCCTCTACCTTTCACGTTCCTTTATCCGACTCATGTTTTTGGAAGGGGTTCAGAGTTCATTCTGGAAGCTTCACAGGCAGTGCCTAGTAATAGTGAAGTGAATTTGTAACTCGTTTTCCTCAGTAGACGGGCTATTAAATGAAATAGCTAATCATGTCTGAATTCTCAGCACCCAGTACAGTACCTGGCTCTTTTTAGCTGAGCTGAGCGAGAAACGCTGAATGAATAAAGACCTACTAGAACCGTGGTTCTAACCCGTGGGTAGGGAGTCAAACGAGCCTTCCACAGGGGCCACCTAGTGTAAGTATTACAGCTGAGAGGGGGAAAATATCCCAGCAGTTGGGAACTAAGAAATACCACAAAGTTACACTGCAAACCTCACACAGGAAAATTTGTAGGAAAAAACACGAGGGTGGAGGAGGAGGTGGGGGGAGTGACGGCCTCTGCTCGGGAGAGAAGCAGCAAAGAACTGATTAGGAGGCAGACTTTATATAGGGTTTCTTGGGAGGCAGAGCTTTCCAGGGTGGCCTGGAATTCGTGGGATTTTTGTGGCCCAATCTTGGGGCAAGCTCAGGGATTGGTGGGATTTTGTGGCCTGATCTCAGGCTTTTTTTTTTTTTTTTTTTTTTTTCTGTAGGGCAGGGCCTGGCCACTCTCCTGCCTCAGAGGGGCCTGTAGAATAGTCTGGGGACAGGGCTTGGGCATTGGAGATACTCAAGTGCAGGGCCTGGCCACTCTATAGCACCTCAAAAGGCTGTTAGAGCCATTTAGGGTCTGGGAGGAAGGCTTAGCACATGCCTTGAGGGTCTTACATTACCCCCTTGTTTTACTATTGATAAACAGTCAGAGGTCATTAAAGGTGGTGATGTTA
Source organism: Cricetomys ansorgei (assembly GCA_026225945.1). Classification (NCBI taxonomy): domain Eukaryota; kingdom Metazoa; phylum Chordata; class Mammalia; order Rodentia; family Nesomyidae; genus Cricetomys; species Cricetomys ansorgei. The sequence continues at coordinate 13,930,835 of JAMJFZ010001133.1, forward strand.
TCATTAGACTACTTCTTGCTGAATAGGGGCACTGAAGTCCTTGGAGCAAGTTTGATCTTCACTGTCAGGGTATGATTGGGAGTTGCAGGCCTCTGGCTTCGTAGCTAAGGGCCAGTAATCCTGATTAAAAGTCTAGTAAGAAATCTAGGAAGAAATTAAAAGTCTAGTAAGAAATGGATCTGTTGTTGAAGAAATCTAGACAAGATAAGGCAGGGTGTGACTAGTAGGATTAAGAAAAGGAGAAGGGTAGTGTTCAATTCCATATTGGACTATCAATATTCTACAGCATTGAGAAGTTACTTAAAATTGTAGAGATTTTCTGGAGTTGTCAGATCTTATCTTATACTGTACCTGACTAGTTAACATAAAAACAACATTGCTCCCTGAGGAAGAGACAAAGACTACTTCTCTCTGATGTTAGTAAATCTAATCCTCGCTGATTTTTATAGCACTGTGGTAGCCTATGGAGAATCTATTTGGCCCTGGAGAATGAATAGTCTGAGCTACCCTTGGAGAACCTGGATAGACTGAAAGGAAATCTGATTATACATAGTTAGAGGAGTAGTTAGTCCTGCTCTCAGCAGTTATACCCAGGACTGCCAAATTATCTCTAATGGTTTTTAAGTGGTTTGCATAGAAACAAGAATTTTTCTTAAAGCCACACAATAACCTCCTTGTTCTTCAAGGCAGAATCTTAGTCTTATAATGACCACACTCACACAGGACAGCCTGAAACCCATGAGTCTGGCCCCGAACTTAAGCACTCTCCTGAGTTGTTAGGATTACAGGCATGTGCCACCACATCTCAGTTAGTTTCCAAAATCACATGGAAAGGGGGCACCTGGATAAACTTAGAGGAAAACTGATAATAGACAGTTAAACTTACCCTAAGACCATCTGCCTATCAGGTATTTATATTACGATCCACAGCAGTAGCAAAGCTACAGCTATGAAGTAGCAATGAAAATACTTTTATGGTTGGGGGTCACCACAACATGAGGAACTGTATAAGAGCTGCAGCATTAGATAGGTTGAGAACCACTGTTCTAGAATGACTATAGAATATCATGTCAAAGTTCCGTGTGGGGATTTTAGACAAAATGTTTAGTAATAAAACAAGGCAAACAACAAAATGGAAACATTTAGAAGACATGAACAAGGGCAGAACTTAGAACTCTGAGGAAGCAGTGAGAAAGGGCTGCATGAGCCAGTGCATCGACTAAACATCTGCAGAAAGTGCACTCAAGGGGGGACACTAACTCCTAATGTATGCAGGTATGCTTACGACCAGCTCCTGCAAATGAGCAATGGTTCTTCTGCATTCTTCCTTACCTAATGAACTAACTATTCCTTCTTCACTTGTAGTATACCTGGTGCAGGTGGGATGGCCCCTGACAACCTTGAACAGTTAATGAGCATATCCTATGTGCCCACTGTGGTTGATGCAGAACACTAGAGCAGGGTCCAGCAGTGATTTCCTCAGAGCAGGTTTTCCCCACACTGACCCAAACTGGATTCTTTAGAAACATCAGATCTGCAAAAACTTAATCTTTTAAGTTAAAGCCAGTTTAATTTGACCTTGTATTACATGAAGCCAAAGTCATTACTATATTAATGTTAGCACAGTTAAATTATTTGTATTTACTAAAGTGTCAAAAATTATCAAGTTCCACAACTCTCATTTTAAAAGTTCAATACATTTAATACTTTTCCAAAATTCCATATTTACTTAGTTACTGAAAACTCATCATCAGGCAGATTGTATACTAACCTAACTAAACTTTCATTTGGATATTTTATTTTATTTTATTTATGGTGGAAAAGAAAAATAAAAACAACTAAGAAGTTGCTATAGATGTGGGGGTTGCTCATTCCCCAGCTTAATCACCTGTATGTGCACAGCAACATTCACACCTCGGCACATACATTTGCATTGCCAAATTTCAAAGCCTCAGGCATTATCACTTCCGCTTTTTAAGTGGCATAATAATGTGGGAAATGGTTAAGCTTATCCTTATCTGCCACTCAAACAACTCTTGTGTTACAAAAATAGATTTTTTTCCACTTGGTGAATAAGTATGTGTGCGCACTTGTGTGTGAATGTGTGTGTGTGTGTGTATGTGTGATGTCTTATGTTCATGTCAGTGTTACTAGGATTTGGTTTTGTGATGAAATGATTTCACTTATCAGATGACATTGCTGGGGGATGGAAAATCCCATTTATACTTTAATGAGTAGAGACTATGATTCAAGGCAAAATCAAGTAACCACTAGAACCTGGGAATCAAATTCATGCGAGTATGTATAAATAACTGGGGTACTAGCATGTATCTTGTTTTCCGACAGATTTTATAACAATCTCAACTCACATTTCTTTAAGGAATGCCTATATAAGCTGAAGGAAAAAAAAAAAAAAACAACTCCACCTACTGGTGGCTAGTACTGAAAAGATTGGTCAATGAGAGACCATTTTCAAATGTTCTTCATTGGTTTAATAAAGATGGCCAGGGAAAGGATCAGGTTAAAAAAAAATTCATTCTAAATAAATGTGCAACTTTTGTGCTTTGTTTGTTGTTTTTCAAAACAGGGGTTCTCTGTGTAACTCTGGCTGTCCTGGAGCTCACTCTGCAGACCAGGCTAGCCTCCAACTCACAGAGATATGCCTGCCTCTGCCTCCCAAGTGCTGGTATTAAAGGCATGAGCCACTACTGCTGGCTGTTCATGTTTTAATAAACACTTAGCATCAGTGTTTTGCCATTTAAGAAGATAATAAAACAATTTGTGGCATAAAATGTATTATTGAATGATATTCTTTTTCTTACCTTTATCTGAATTAAAAAATGATTTAGTTGAATCAAGTACTCTTTCACTATACGTTTTAATCAGTCATGCCTAAGATAAAGAAGCTCGGGGTGACTGGAAATCTGCTTTGTACCCACCACTCCTTGAGTGCCCTTTGCTCACAAAGTGTGACATTAGAGTTGGTCTTAGGGTTTCTGTTGCTGTAATAAACACCATGACCAAAAGCAACTTTAGGAGGAAAGGATTTATTTCATCTTACAGCTTATAGTTTATTACTGAGGGAAGTCAGAGCTTAAGGAGGGAACTGAAGCAGAGGCCATGCAGGAGTGATACTGGACTGCTCGCTAGTCTCATGGTAGACTATTTTTCTTATACTTTCTAGGACACACAGTGGACTGGGCCCTCCTACAACAATCATTAGTGAATAAAATACAGGCCAGTCTGATGGAGGCATTTTCTCAATTGTGGATCCTTTTTGCCAAATGACCCAGTTTTTGTGTGTGTCAAGTAAACAAACAAAATAGTAACAAAACCAAAACCCAATGAGCACAGTGGTATGTTAATTCCTTCAATACTACTATCAAATACTTATAGTATATTCATTTTAAAGAGGAGGAAACTTAAAAAAGGCAAGAGAGCTTAGAAATAAGCTTGGGCAGAGACATCTGCAGAATTCCCCATCTTTTGATGCTCAGGTCTGTTATTCTCAGCTAATACTAATAGACTAACAGAAGACTATTTAAGACAAATAGAAGGAAAATGGCTTCAAAATTATAGGGCTACTTTTCTAAGAATCCAGTAAAGAGAAGACACCCCTAAGATTCAATTCCCTGTGTACTTAGAACCCAGTGCTATATGCCAGGCTGTGAAGAGCAAGCCAGCCGGCTCCAGCTCATGCCACAGACCAGTCCCTGAAATCAGGGCCCAGGGCAAGTATATAACTCAGGGGATATGTTTCCTTACTGTATTTCTTATTTGTTGTTGCTGTCTGCATCATCCCGGAGAAAAGTAAGTTAATAGTTTGCATGCTTTTGTTAGATAGTAGATGCCGCTTTTAAATATGCAATAGAAACCCAGTGTTTTGTTGTGGCTTCTGGGTAATACAGCAGACTGGAAGTCTCACCACTGAAACCCAGTGAAAGAAAGCAGAGAAAAGAACACACAGTTTGTGCTGCTATCAGCCTTGGTCAGTGAAACTTATTTTTGTAGTGGTTAATTCAGAGACTTTTAACCAGTCAGAGTGCTGGGAAAGTGAGTGTTCAGCCCTAAATGAGACATCTATATCAACCACCTCCCACCAAGGCTCAGGGAATGTTGCAGAAGCAGGGACAGAAAGAATTTAAGAACCAGAGGATGAGGACAAAGTGTTATGAAAAGCTGTCTTCTGGATGTGACATGGCCATTGCACTCATAAACTTGTACTAGCTATGGTTACCAGCACAAGATCAAACCATTCAACATTGCAGAATGGATAAAAGAGGGATTCCTGAGATCCTACTGCTAGCTGAGGAGCTGATAGCAGTTGTTAGCTCCTGTGGGAGACAATAGTTTTTCTTTGAGTATGTGGTACTGGTGTAAGAGCAATAGTTACATTTTTAATTTTAATTACACGGCCTAAGAGATCTATGGAACGAGGACAAAACTTCCCAGAGTGCTAGTGGGGCTAGCTGTTCAGGTGAGATAGCCCTGAATCTCTTGATGTCCCTTGCCCAACATTGCCCTTACCAATGTTGGGTAGGGAAGTGTCTAGATCCCATTTAGTTGACCCTACTGCACTGGATGTGCTCCAAATGCACCTGATATGCCTGGTCACTTGTAGACAGGAGATACCCTAGACAGGAATATATCAGGAGAGATGTTTGCCACTGATTGGGCCTGGTGGGAAGTACCATAACCTTACCATTTCTGCCTTTTTTAAGCACCTGTGCCACATGATTCAGTGCCATTCTGTGGGAACTCTGGAGGTGACAGATTCACTCTGTGGGTACCTCAGAATGGACCTGGTCAGAGTCCATCTTCCTGGCCAGTATTTAATTACTTTAATTAAAGCTTGCTTGCTTCAAATTTGGCTCAGTTGTGGTGGTCTTAATCTTGACTGGATTTGGGATTTACACCGGGTAGGTTGCCCATGCTCCAATGAAGAGCCTCACACTCACACAGCTCTAATGGGATTCAGTGGGTTATGAAAAAATTAAGAAGAAAAAGAAGACATGAGTTGGAGATGTGGTAGGGAATTCATGGGGAACTGAAGGAGGGAAGAAGCGGTGGATCAAAATATATTGAATATATGTATGGAATTCTCAAACCATTGAAAAGACTGCACATTAAGTAATATAATTTACAAATATATAAAATATATATTTTATATATAATTTATATATACTTATATATAAAATATGTAATTTACAAATATATAAAAAATACTATATCTAATATAAAATGTTTTTGAAAAACAGAGCCAGAGAGATAGTTTGGAAGATAAAGGTGCTTGCTGCTAAGCTTGAAGTCCTGAGTTCAGTCTAGGGGACCCTCCCACACACAAACACACTAACCATTGCCCCCCCCCCCAAGAATGTCAAGTAAAATTTGGAAAAAGAAAAGAAAAGAAGGAAACCATTATTTCATCAATACTGTTAGAATGTTTGGAGAAATGCGGAAAAATATACATGGCTGGGACAGGGACGGTATCTCAGTGGGTAGATGCACCTGCTGCTAAGTCTGATAACTTAAGACTCACATGGTAGAATGAAGAAACCAACTTCCTCTAATTGTTCTCTGACCTTTGTACACACACCATGACATGTGCACACACCCATACCCACCAAACAAATAAAATCAAATATAACCAAAAAGTTCACAGTGCTGAATTGTGGGTCTGGATCTCCTACGGGAAGATATAAAGGACTAGAAGGATTTCAGTGTCTAAAAACCCCATGAATCCTCTCTTCCGCCTCTTGTGTGAAGCCACCCATGATTACTACACAGATAGCTCTTTCCTGAGCACTAAAAGTGATTCCAGATTTCATGAGACTTGAGATTTAAACAATTTGTCTCTGTCACACTTTGAATTCAAAGTGTCGCATCGTGTCACCACCCTCGTCTCCCGCCACAACAGCTCTAGTGGTGTTGCTGGGAGGTGTGACTCTGGTAGAGCTCAGAGGAAGGAATCTGGGTTACTGGATGTATCCCTCTCTGTTTCCTGGCCTCCATGAGGTGGCAAGGCCTTTAACTTTGGGCCTCTCTATTATATCCCACTACAGGGCAAACAACAGGGCCCAGCGACCAAATAATGAAGGCATGAGCAAAAATAAGCCCATTCCTTCATTAAGTTTACCTTTGTTAGGTATTTTATCACAGTGACAGAAATGTGTCTAACACAGGCTCTTACAGAAGTTGACTTTAACACTGTGTTCCTAAAGGTGAGGGCAAAGTATAGGAAGAAGCCCCTGAAAACCGAGGTGTCCTTAAGCTTAATCTTCATTTGTTTCCTGGTAAATTTAGCTGTGACTCCACTGAGCATAGAATCTTATGCTGATCTGTATAAGGTGTGCGGCTGTCTAAACAATGGCTTTGTCCTGAAAGTCAAGGTCATACCTTAAGGTCTTTCTGACATTAAAATCTGCAAAACTTCTATGCAACTGCCAGGTGTGAACAAGTTCAATCTTCTATTCCCTTCAGTTAATCATAAAGAGTAAAGTCTCAAGTGTATTTCAGTTCACACTTTGTAACAGGAAGTAACTTCCTTTTAGAGTCCCTGCTCAGCTATTTCCCCCATTGTCCAGGGCAGGACAGGGTCCAAGCTCATCCTGACCTGACCTTCAGCTCCGTTTCAAAGTGGCTGCCCCACCCATCTCAAGCAGCATCAATGACATCTGCTGAGAAAGAAATTTCTATTTCTTCTGGTGGGGCTGTGCTGGCATTCTTTTTCTTTGAGTGGAGGCATGATATAGGAGTTACTGCAGCCATTCTACTACTAAAGAAAGGAGAGAATGTCTGAACTACCATGGGCTGTGGAGTCGACCAAAGGGACACAAGATAACATTATCTGAGCCACTGAGCAAATCTTGCTGAAAAGCCAAACCCCTCCCTTAATCTTTCAATCATAAGAACCAATGACGCTGATTTGTTGTTTGAGCCAATTTGAGCTACGTTCTCTGCACCTTTAACTCAAACGGGGACTGGCATAGTTAGAAGCCACAGAGACAGTGTGAGTAAAGAAATATGTAGCTTCTCATGTTTGCATATCTCATAGTTTTTCTAATATCCTAAGAAGTGAGGGATATGAAATTATTTGGGATCTCAAATGTCAGTGAAAACAAGTTTTAGGATTATTGACTGCTAATCCTAGAATCATTTGTTAGATCAAGACTCCTAAATTTTATTCTTAAAATAACTACTTTTCTTGTTAAAATATCCCCAGTTAACAACATTTAATAATCTTAAATCTTTCTTGAGGTTTTGGGAAACAGATTTTCCACTGAAGCCTTCTTTTGCTGTATCTATTCCAGCTGTGAGAAGTCCATGTGCTTCCTGGTGGTGCCTTCTCATGCAGGACTGCTGTTACCCCCCCCCCCCTTCCCACACACAGGTATATTATACTTCTAATGCCACTTTCCCATTAGGGCACAGTAAGATATATTTTCATATGTTAAAATATTGTATATTAGTGGTTTTTATAAAGGGTTTCTAGACCATATGTATGGAAGCTCCTATTAAGAAATTCAGCGAAGCATGGAAACAATGCAAGGGTAATTATTAATATACCAAGAGGCTTTAATTTGCTAACATGTTCCCATCCTGTCAGTGTGACAGAGTGTAAACAGCAGCCTGTTAATGCGTGGGCATGGACGATGGGAGAGCTGGAAGCAAAAGCTACCTCCTATTTCCCACTCATGCAGTCAAGCAGCCCAGCACCAAGGGCCAGCTCCCTGCTTGCAAAAGGAGATAGTTCATGTTCGTGTTCCCTGTTTAGGCAGGCTCCTCCTGTTTGCTCTGCTATTTATTTCACACTGTGTAAAACTGGGGGAGTTATATGTGAGTCACAGAAGGCAAAGCCCTGCCAAAGGAGGCACACATTAAACAGACTGAATGAAGCCAGCTCTTCCAGTTCCTTGAGAGGCTAGGCTGAGGCAGAAGGATCCCAAGTGTAATCCTTTTTTCTGGCTGTAGAGTGAGTGCAGGTCACATGGGTAATCCAGGGAAGCCCTGTCTTAAGATAAAATACAAAAGGAGGGCTTGTGACGTGTCTTGGTGTAGAACTTGCCTAGCAGGCACAAGGCCCTAAGTTCAGTCATCAGCACCACAAACCCCCAAAACAGTGATCTCACCTTTTTACATGGGTATAAATTAAAACTCTGTTATTACAAGCAAACTCTCTAGCAGATGTCTCCTGAAATCCAAAGAACCAACACTGCATTTTCTTGGTGGTATTAGTATTTCAAGAGGGTGTGAGACCGACTGCCTTGGAGTGTCAGAGCACACTCCCCAGCAGGGCCCATCCTTCCTCACTCTTACCATTGCTAGTCTCATACTCTTAGGAACTAAGTTCTCGTCTTTGTTCAGGACTGATCTCTCTCCAAGAGGCTAAGCTGACTCATTCCCATTGGGCTCATCTACCCGGTGCAGAGGTCTGTTTTCTGCACACCCGTGTGCGCGCATGTGCCCATGTCTACACACACACACACACACACACACACACACACACACACACACACACACACACCAAGAGCACATTAAGTATGTGTTGACAGAATGACTGAAGGAAAGGAAGAAATCTGTGACATTATAGTTGAATTTCATTTCAAAAGGACTGTCCTTCCTTTTAAAAAAGGAATCTTATAACTATAGTAGTAGTTAGCCTAAGAGGTGACTTAATTTGCTTTTTATTGCTGTGATAGAACATTATGATCAAAAACAACTTGGAGAAGTTTTTTTTCCTGCTCACAAGTCACATCCAGGGAAGCCACAGCAGGAATCAGGAAGCAGGAACTGAAGCAGAGGCCATGGAGAAATGCTGCTGACTGGTTTGTTCAGCCTGCTTTCTTATACCACCCGGGTAGGCCCATCTGCCTAGTGGTGGCACCACACACAATGGGCTGGGCCCTCCTACATCAATTAGCAATTAAGAAAACCTACCACAGACATTTCCACAGGCCAATCTGATGGAAGTAATTCCTCAATTGAGGAATCCTCTTCCCAAGTGACACTAGATTGTATCAAGTTGACAAAAACTAACCAGTTTATGAGGCTTACATACAATATGCCATGGTCCTTGAAACTATTGAGTAATCTACACTATACATTTTCATTTTCACTTACACACACACATACACACACATTAATACATGTAGTATCTAATAAATAGTATCTACTCAATGTTAAAAAGACATGATTTACATTTTTTAAATCACATTTACTTATTTCTGTGTGTTTGTATGTGTCTGTGTGGGGGCCCATGTGCCACATGTGCATAGGGAGCAGAGTCTGTTCTCTCCTGGGGAATGAGTGCAGGTCAACTTGACTGCAAGCACCTGTACCATCAGAGGCTGAGCCATGTCTCTGGTCCACACAAACAACACTTTAAAGAGCAACTTTAACTGTTACGTTTGTATTGAGTAGGTTTTGCTTTAATGCCCAATGAGTATCCTCTACACTGGCAAACATGTAAAGTGTCTATCTGTACAGCATACCTTCTATAATAGGAGTATACTGTTGGTATCAACAGTGGCTGAAAGATTTTCACAGTGTACAGTGTGACTAACAATTCTAACCAATATACACAGCATTAACTAATTATGTCAGGCCACATACACATACCAACTCATCAGAACTCACCACCATGACCTGATTATTACTATTTCAGTACTCAGATGAAGAAACTGAGGCGAAGAGAAAGTGAATAACTTTGCTCCATACTTTAAGTGGGGAACTGGGATTGAAGTGATATGCTAGGCTTCACTGAGCATGCACAGTTTAGTAAACTGATGCATAGGGGGTGAGACTCAGTGTTCAGTGGGAGCTCAGGCTGCAAAGCTGCTTTGGGGCCATTTCTTTCTTTTTTAAAAAATAATTTATTTAATTTTATTTTATGTGCATTGGTGTAAGGGTGTCAGATCCCCCGTAACTGGAGTTAAGGACAGTTGTGAGCAGCATGTAGGTGCTGGGAATTGAACCTGGGTTCTCTGCAAGAAGAGCCAGGCTCTTAACCAATGAGTCAACTCTCCATCCCCTGTGAGGGCATTTCTTATTCTTAGCTGCACTTCAGTTTGGCATCCCACTTAACATTTCCCTTGAAAATTAGGTTAACTTACCCAAAATCTGCTTTGTATTCTTTATCCTCATCATGGGTTCTTTTGAAGGTCCCATTTTTTCTCCATCTAAACAGACCCTTGCTAATTTGCCTTCCTTCCTCCTTAGTGCTAAGCCCTTCACACTAGATACCTGTTACTGTGGTCAGGACAGCATCCCTTTTCACCTCAGGAATACAGTACAGGAGTGACTGGCTGTCATGCTTTGTATTAACTTTGTATTTCTCGCCATGACTAACCCTAAGCAACTTCCTCTTGAATTTGCTTTCTCAAACACTCATTTTTCCTAGGAAGGTGCTGATCATGTCCTTGATAGTTGCTTAATTCCTGCGGTGTGAGTTGATAAGACTTACAGACTGATCTCCAAAAGAGGGAACAACTTGCTTACAGACTTTCACTGAGAATGTACACTCTTGATAGAAACCTTTCTGCTGTAGCTCCTGTAGAGTAGAGATTTCTGTACATTTAACTGTTACCTTTGACAGATCCCTGAAGTTTCCTGGAAGAGTCAGGTCCAATTCCTCTGATTCATAGTTTGTTAACACCCATGGGAACACAGGATATTGGTTCAGATCATTGTATGTCCGTCCTAGTAAAGAAAAAAATGAGTGAAAAACATGTATGCCTGAACTGCTTAAAAAGCTGTTTCTGTGCTTATCATAGGTAAGGCAACCATTGCATTTCAGGAGAAAAGAACCTCTCTTATCGATCTAAGTCTTTAATTAGAAGCGGTCTAATAACCATGTGTTCAAAGTGTCTTTCCTCAACTATTTCAACAAGAGCTTCGCACAGGTGACACTGCTGGCTGTTTATCACACATGATCCCCTTCTCTTGGGATTAGCTCCCTTATGAGCAGTTCTGGTCATGGGACTTAGTTCCATCTACAGCATATGAACAGAGGTGATTTGTGTCACTGTGAAGCCAGGTCCATTGAGACTTCCCACACACATGTCTATATTATTTCTGTTGATGGTGACACAGACAACACTCAACTTTAGAAGCAGAACCCTGTCAGCCAAGGACACAGAGGGCACCAAGCTGCTGAACTTCATGTTTGCAGCTTATTAACAGATGATATTCGGCTAGAGGGAAGAGTGATGGAGAAACTGCACTGTCAGTAGACAGATGCTAGATTAAACATGCACCAAGACTCGGTGGAGAGGCTGGGAATGAAGCTCAGTAGAACAGTGCTTGCCTGGAGTGAGTAAAGCCACAGGCACTGTGGGTTCTCCACAGGCACTGAGAATCCTTGGCAGGAATCTGCAAATGCAGGGAAGTGCTGTGAGGGTAGGATGAAGTAAGGAGACAGATGCCAAACACACTCCTCTTCCCTTTAAATTGATGTTTTTCTTTTTATGCTATATTGTTGCACTTGGGTGGAGAGCTGTGGAAATGTCGGGGCTTGTCTGCTTAGTTTTAGAAGAATGGTTCACTATCTCTAGTGAAATCCAAAGCATGGTGGGGATGTGGAAGCTTCATGGGGACATACTGGTTCCACTAATTAGCTAGGTGAAAGATGCTACCATATTAAAGTAACAGTGTCCTAGCTGAGTGTGAAGACACATGCCTGTATTTTCATCCATCTAAGAGACTGAGGAAGGAGGATCTTGATTTTTTTTTCAGGCAAGCTAGAGCTACACCCTGTTCAAACTGAGACCAGGTTGGGAAGTAAGCAAGAAAAATATAGCTAACTGTCCCCAGGTTAGGCAGGAGAGGGCTCCCTCCCCCTTAGTTGTTTTGCTTTTTAAAAACCTTTGTTTCTTAGCAGATTCTCTCTGGCCAGTAAGTGCTTCTGGTGATAAGAAAATGCATGTGATAAAAACAGAATAAAATGTGCAAACTCTAAAAGATGAACAAACACAATCCAAGTAAGGAAAGAGAGCTGTGGAAGGTTCTCCTTGGAGTGGGACTGAGCAAAGGCACAGAAGCACACAGGAGAGAGAATAGCACTGTGAAGACATGGTAGCGTAGAGGAATAGTTTGCAGGCAGAAGGATAAGCCAGTGAGTCAGGCTAATAAGTGCAGATTTTAAGTTTATTTAAGCCCTTGTACACGAAAATCTTCTGTTAAGGCATAGCCATTTATATATATATAAAGCTGCAACTGTATGAAAGTTCAGACTGCACCAGTGATCACTGCTACACGTGCTGACCTGGGCACCTAGCTGTTCTCAGCATTTACTCACAGGCACACAGCCAGAGGACACTGATTGGCCAGGCAGGGCAATCTCTCATTTTCTTAACAAACCCATGGTTGTTTCACATGCTGCCATTTTCTGGGGTAACTGTTCTGCTTAAACCTTTGTAGAGGTAAGTAAAAAAAAAGGTCTTCCCATATCTGTGTCATTTTCTAGAATAATATTAATGCCATATACCCACATCTATAATACAGGTTACATATAAAAATAGAATTTATAATTGCTTTTAAATTTTAAAAATTATTATTTTATGTGTATAGGTATTTTGGCTGCATGTATGTCTGTGTACCATGTGTGTACCTGGTACTCATGGAAGGCAGAGAGGGCCTTTGTGTCCCTGGGACTGGAATTAGAGATGGTTGTGAGTTGTCATGTGGGTGCTGGAAATCCAACCTGGGTCCTTGGGAAGACCAGCCAGTGGCTCTTAACTGCTGAGCAATCTCTTCAGTCCCTGTTATTAATTTTTTGATGTGTTTATTACTTGTACAAAAGGAAAGTTTGTCAAAATAAATAAAAAGCCAATATACATTAACTCAGGATTTAAATGTTTCTATATATGAAGACAGTTTAAGAAAGAGGGCACACATTTAGGAAATTATCTTTTTAATATAAATGTGTTTATAATAAAGGAGAAGACACTACACTACTCTCAGAAACATTATAAAGTAAGGAAAACGTAGTTTTAAAAACACATATACACACACAAAGTGAATGATGCTAAAAGTCATAGCTCAGGACAATTTCTCCAATTCTGAATTTTTTTGTAAGCCAGTTTTAATGATCCCTGGAAGGTTCTATAAAAAAATGGTAAGGAAACTTTAGTAATCTTTACATTACTAAAGTTTAACAACATCATTTCAATTGAACAAATACAATAAAATTTTTAAAAAATGCAATGGAATTAATCCATTTTTGGTGAAATATTCTATTTCTGTCTTGCATCATGCACAGTCAATATATATTTTTTTACTTGAATTAAAAATTCACAGTGTGCCAAAGGTCACAAAGAAGAACAAGAATGATGAAGTGGTACTCTGGGGGTTTGCACACCTAAGTTTCAATAAATTAGGATTCTTCATTTTACTGAACACCTCCATGACATGAGAAAAAAAATAAGTGTATTAAATCCCTCAAGGAGAAATGTTTCTAAATCTATTCAGCTCTGGCCATCCAGTTTACTTGTTGGCTGTTTGTGCTTTTTTCTTGAGCATAGCCCACATGTAACAAACACACCCGTACTGTCCTGATAGACTCTTGACTTCTCTGGTGGTGGTAGGAGTCCACCACGTTACACATTCTGCTAACAATGCTTCTTAGGATGCATCTCAGAAGATGCATATTAATATTAGAAGCCCACAACACTAATCTACTCAAACAATAAAAGTGAAGCACAGTAAATGAGATCTCAGAAACAGTGGCTATGTTTCTTCATTAAAAAAAAAAATCTTTTTAATTAAACCATCCAATTTAATGTTTTTATATGGCACTTTAGTTTTGAAGGTAAAGTGATCTAGAGACAGCTGACAAGGAGATTATAACTGCAATTCCTTGGTGAAAATGTTAATGACAGCAAAATATCGTTTAATGAGATGGCGGCGGCACCTGCATTAGCACGCTGTAAGATGCTGTTCCTGTGTCGTCGGCGTCTTCACACTTTACAGACATTTTGTCATCTCTAGGTCATTAGGAAAGAATTTTTAATGATTTTTCTAGAAGCAAGCAGTTCAAGTTACATCTAATTAGATGACAATAATAAGCCCAACACATGCAGTAGCTAAATATATACATAATTAACCAGGGAGAGCTTGTTCATCACGGAATAAGAATGTAGAAAGTGCTAACCAGGAGAACAGAGCTGTGGTTGGGAGAGTTGTGCTGAATTCATTAGCTGATCATATGAAAAACAACTCAAAAGACTTAAAAAAAAAAAGTCTCTCAAGTCTAACGGGATCATTTATACAAAGCTATGTCAGCAATCACTCTGGGTTTTTTTTTGTTGTTGTTGTTTGTTTTAATACAAGGAAGCCAAATCTTAATGTCTTTTTCCTAGTGTTATCTCAGAAAGTGTAAAGTGAAGCTTAGGCCTTATCTCTCAGAATATGATGAGCCAGAGATCAGGTCAACTCTGGGAACCAGAGGCCAAACCAAATTTCTAGCTGAACTCCAAGCATCATCAAAATTCTTTCACATAATCTACTATAATTTAATGTTCTTTGAAAAATATCTCAAGTATTAAAAAAAGAATCAAATACATTATGCCACAGTTCTAAGTTGGATTCTCATTCATTTTTGAAAGCTAACCCTTCAAGGAATATTTAATGAAATAAAGTTGGGCATAGAGAGACATGTTTGTAATCCTGGTACTTGGAGGATGTGGCAGGAGGGACAGGCCAGCCTGGAATACACAGAGACACTGTCCCAATAATAGTGCGGGAGGTAGGAAAGGCACTGCCAGAACCTGCCTGTGCTGCAGGTTCCCAATGACACAGCACACAGGATGAGAGAAGACAAAATCACCAAGAAGTCAGCTATTGACACACCTAGGCTTAGGCACTATTTAATTCTTAATAAATACTTCCATATTCTTAGTGAATATTTGTTAAATTTATAAATAGGACAAAAACTGAACACATTATTGGGCTTTAGGTAGTTTCTTTGACAACCGTGCTTTCTGAATATTTGGCAACTTCCTTAGTATATAGGCAATCTGTGTGTGCATATAGGATATTTATCGTATGGGTTTTGAAAAGTCCATTGTGCCTGATGGCATGCATGGCTTTATAAAGCAGCTGCCACGTATTTCTAGTCTCATTGTTTTCAAGAATCAAGAAATTAGAAAGGAAAATCCATCAAGCTAAACAGGTATTAAGAAGTGGCCGCCACAGAACGGGCGGTGTGATAGATTGTATGCTTCAGGGAAGCTATTTTAGCACAGAAGATAAACCTGAGCATGCAAGAGTGCTAGTAAATGGTGAAAGAAATCTGAAATTTAGGAAGCCACACTGACCTCCTTTTATCAAAAGTATTAAGCCTGAAAGGATCATTCCATATTAGATTCTGCTTCTGCTTCTTAGCTCAGTTCTGGTTGCAGGAACCCCTTGCCCACAGTCGCAGAGAATTCATACAGTGGATCCCACACACAAAGATTCACAAAGCATAACTACCGAGGCTATTTAATGCCACTGCCCACAGTGTCAGTGCTGGTGCTCAGTACAATCTGGCACTCAGAACTTCTGGGTGATGGCAGAGCAGAATCAATAAGGGTAGGTCCAGGAGAATGTCTGGGGACAGTTACATTCATAAACCTCTCCCACTGTCATTCTACTTCTAAGCATTCATTTTACCTGAATCATCACAGAAATCTGTCAAAACCCTTGAAGAGTTCATTTAACCTTCTTCAAGTAGCTGTATATCCAACTGATCTTTCATTACACCCAACAGCTGTAAACAGTCTGCTTTTTTTTTTTTTTTGTGAGGTCCTTCCTTCCTTCCTTCCTTCCTTCCTTCCTTCCTTCCTTCCTTCCTTTCCTTCCTTCCTTCCTTCCTCCCTCCCTCCCTCCCTCCCTCTCTCCGTCCCTCCCACTCTTCCTTTCTTCTTTCCTCCCTCCCTCCCTCCCTTCCTTCCTTACATTTTTTTTAAAGATGAGTTTTGCTCTTTAGGCTAGGCTAGCCTGGAAGTTTAAATCCTCTTGCCTCAGCACCCAAAATGCTTCTGGGGTTGCAGATACCTCATTTGGCAAAGCAATCACTACTTAAGCATGACACCCTCAGTTTCGTCCTCGGCACCATGTAAGAAACAGTTGGGTGTGGGTTGTGCACTTGTAATCATATTGCTAGGGAAGCTGAGAAGGTAGAGCTGGCCAAGAATGACACCCAAGGCCAACTTCTAGTCTCCATGTGCATGTGTTCTCTTCATAGGACATACCTGCCCTTGCATATGGACATACACACAGAGATGCACACGAGCCACAGCCATGCCGGGCATTCTAAATGTCTTTGTATGCCAAGCTTATTACAGAGAAGACTGGTTTTCAGATGGCTAGAGCAATGGTGCTTAAACATGCTGCATGATACCTACTTTGAGGGCTTTGAAAGTCGTGCACAGTTTCTAACCCCTGGAGGTCTGTAGAAGAACAGGAGCGTCTGCATCTGTCACAAGCCCCCAGGTGATGAAGATGGTGTCGGCTGGGCCTCACTCTGAGAAGACTGAGTGGGGAAGCCAGGGTGGCTTTTTATTTCACAGCACACACTCAGTCTCTTACTTTCTTCTCTATTGGCCACCCCACTCTTCTGCTCTCATGCAGATTCTGTCCCATCCCCCCATTTGTGTGCTAACTCTGGCTTAGAAGCCCTAGGTTTCTAGGAAGTAAAACAAAAGCAGACACACTGGTCTCTGTGCTGTTCATGTACAGCTTGTCACATTCACAAACATTTCTTCTTTGTTCATTTTTTTCCTAAAATAAAATCTCACTATGTATCCCATGCTGACCTTGAATTTGCAGTGTAATTCAGGCCGCATTTAAACTCACTATTCTCCTGCCTATGTCATCCAAGTACTAGGATTACAGTGTGTGCCACACTTGGCTTCAAGTGTATCTTGTAGAAGGGACCACAAAGTTATCTCTATCCACGTTTAGATAAAGCATCCTGACTTGGTCAAAGAAAGTGACTTTCAGAAAGCAACAGGCATGATGTGGTTGCAAGGGGCACTATAGTACAGCACTGGGATTTACTGACACTCATTCACTAAGGACATCAGCCAGGGCAGCACTAAGGACATTAGCCAGGGCAGCAACTAGCTCTGTAAAACAGCATACAGAGACTGTTCTAAGCCCAGGGCATAGCACATTCCAACTTAGAATAGGAGAGCCACCATGTGAACACCTGCTGGTCTAGAAACTGAACTAGATTAAGGCACCTCACCTGCTCTTCGGCTTTTTATCTAACAGCTCCAAACAGCTAGCCCTGTCAAGAAAAAAAACCACAAGTCCACCTAATGGGAGACAAAGAATCTGCTCCCCATACCCTGCCAGCTCTAAGAGCAGTTGCACTCTGGGTCTTGTATGTGCTGGGCATGCACTCTGTCACTAGCTGTACCCCCACCAGACAGTGCCCTTGCTCAATATATCCCTCAATAAAGATGAAAGTCTTAACATAGAATATTGAAAAAATATTACAGATAAACATATAAACAATATTACCTCCAAACATCAGATAATTATGTACTTGAAAATAATATATTGTATAAACAAGAAATTTTAAATAATTTGAAATACTTCTTAATATACAGAGCAACATGGATTTCAAAAGTAAAGAATAATATGGAATGTAGATGGTAAATCATACAAAAATAAAAAAAAGTAAGACTTAGTAAACACTCTTATAGCATATAAAAGTGATTAAAATTGATTCATTTTTTTTAGTTTAAAAATAAGAGAAACGGGGTTGAGGAGGCAGCTTAGTAAGAGCTCTTAGTGCTCAGGCATGAGAAGGAGGTCACTGGGGCTCACTGGTTGCCAGCTTAGTTTCAGTTTAAGCCAGAGACTCTGTCTCAAATCAGTAAGGCGAGAGCGATACCGCCTGACACCATGTGCACACATCTGCACAGACATCGCACATACACACATAAGATAAAATAAGATAAAGAAATACAGCTTAGAAGACTGCTGAAAATTTAACTATCTCTCTATGAGAACTAATTAAATGACATCTACATTCTAGATCACTAAACACATGGGAAACTATCTCCATGGTCAGAGACAGACGATAGAATATTAAAAGCAACAGACATTAAAAGCAGCAGCATAAAAATACGGCACAGAACCAAACATGCCAAGGGCCACAAAGTGTCACTATATTACACACTTCTTCTGAAGGATTAAAAAAAAGAAGAGAGCCTCAAAGTCTTGCTTCTGTCCAGAGACACACAGGTGGCCTGCCTGGGGGCTTTGGCCCTCTTCTTTTGGGGACACACAGGTGGCATGCCTAGGGACTCTGGCCCTCTTCTCTTTGGTGGGAGTGTTGCTCTGAAGCCATGTATTTACCAAAGAGAGCATTGGCTCTCTGCTCTGTGAGTTGGGCATCCATCGTTCAAACAAAACCAAAAGTAGTTTTAAAAACGTGCCTGTCCTGAACCTACACTGACTTTGTCCTTTTCTTGTCTGATGTCATGGGTAGCATGTGAGGGGCTACACTAATGCATCTGGTTTAATGGATGTGGGCGGGGATCACGGGACCTGTACAACACTGGGCTTTGCTATGTGTAAGGTTCTGAGAACTGTCACAGTGCTAAGGGATTTCTGCCAAGAAAACTAAGTTTTCCCCTTACTGTCATTTGTGCTCACTTCATCTGTGTGTGCAAATGGTACACTACTTAATAGAATTATGCAGTTCTACTTTTTAGGGAACAAACAGGTTTCTTTAAGATACAAGTTTGCAAATGTGAATATCCATACTAACACATGCATTTCTGACTAAAGTGAAAAATATTTCAAAGAATTTTATTCCTTTATATTGATCAACCATGTTCCAGTGCCTGTAGTATCCACATGCATATTTTGTGTCTAGATTTAAAATGAGGACAGTGATGCAGTTACTTTTAAAAACAGTGATCCAGGGAATGGCACTGTTCTGTATCCACTGTGAGCAGTCACAACCATCAGTGACACATGTATCTGTGCTGCTGCCATCAGCACAGGGGCCTGCGCAGCCTGGTCATTGAAGTGAACTCTGCAAATCAGAATGACTCAGGATTCTTGGGGCTCAACTTACAGAAAAAGAGGGAAGGAGTAGTTCTCACAGACACCCACTGAGCCATCCACAACCTCTGATCACGAGAAAGGTAACAAGCTACTATGTTCTCTTAATTGACAAACACAGTAATTGTGCTCATCAGTTAAGAAACATACTCTGGGTTTTTATTCTTAATTGAGAATTTTAAGAAAAAAGATGCTGTCAGGCAATCATGGTCTAATCCAGGTGATACCCATGCCAGGCGGGAGCCTGTTATTCTCCTGTCTGGTTGTTTCTGCTGAGAATGACCAAGGAGTGAAATCATATTTTCCCATTATTATTTTTAGACATTCTAGCAATAGTTTGCTGACCCTAATAAACCTTCAGACAATGCTGCCAGCAAAGGAAAGGGCAGAAGGGGAGCAAGGGGAAACATCTAAAACCTTGATATCAGCTGCACAGTTCCTGATAGACTTCAGCGTGAAAGCATCCATGTTTACCCTACCACCGCATCTGAGCGCCAGGGAGAACAAGACATCCCCTCAGGTCATATCATCTATGACTCCGATGGTCTGAAAAATGAGGTACCTTACCTGCTATAGTGTTGAGAAACATCAAGTACTCAAAGTTGGAGATTTCCCTTCTTTGCCAGCGCTGAGTCATATTGGAAGACTTATAAAGCTGTCGCGGGGTGGCCAGTGATATCCTCCTAGTAAACAAGCAGAGCAGGAAGACACCTTGAGTCATAGCTGTCAAAAGTCCAGTTGCAACGAACATATCTGTTTGAGACCATTCAGTACTAGTGGTTTGGCCTTCATGGGTGAATTATAAAATATTTAGTTGTAGAAATCAGCTCTATTAGAGAATTCTATTTTAGAGAAGGATAAGTCTGAAGCAGCTCTATTTGCGAAAATACAGTTACAAATGGGTAATTATAGTACATAGGAACAAAGATGACAAAACTGTGCTCAAAGTAAATCAAGGTAGACTTTAAATCGCACAGCAAATCTACTGCATGATGTTACTCAACTCAGGTGCCTGCCTGCAATCCTTACAACTCAGTGGCAAGGTGCCTGTCCCTGAACAAAGAAGCACAAAGAACACAGTCTCCACCTGCATGATATACAACAAACAAACAAACAAACGAAATGAGAACTTTAAAAAAACTGCACAGGCCCAGGGACAAAAAACATTGCTTTGGGGACTAGATTAGCATCATTGTGTACTTCAAGGCTCACTGTGTATCTGAAAATTAGGGGGAAACATAATATATTTAGAAAAGTATGTTGAAGCCACTTGATTCCTAGAAGTGTTCAAGTTCATGTTACCTTTAATTCTGCAGTTATTTTTTTTTTCTTAATGCTTTTTGACCAAAAGAAACACCTAGCAGCTCTGTCCACTAAGAAGTTAGGTCAAAACACTCTCTCAGAACTCAGTGCCTGCTATGGTCTGGGTGTGATCTGAACATGTCTGCCACAGGTTTATGTGCTGGGAGCTTGGTCTCCATGATGGTGGTGGGATCTTCAGGAAAAAAGGCCTAATGAAAGAGAGTAGGCCGTAGAGGCATTGTCCTCAGGAGGAATTCATGCTGGTTTTTTGGAGCTAGTAAGTTCTCAAGACAACAGGCTGCTGAAATAAGGCAGCTCTGCATGTTTGGTCCCATCTTACATGGACCTTTCCTTTCTTACCTTGAGAAGCCTCATCACAGGCTAAGGAGATGAGGCCTGATCTTGCACAATCAGCCTCTGAAACTGTGAATTAAACAAATCTGCTTTCTCTAAATTACCCAACCTCAGGTACTCTGTGTATCCACACAAGGTGATGAAGGCACTATCTTAAAAACAAGCAGCTACTTTGAGTCTAACACTGACAAAGAGACACAAGGAAGTATTGCATGTGGTTATGCTAAGCAGCTGCAGTTTCAGAAAGGGTGTGCACCTGATGAGCACTTTATAGATTCTCAAGCACTGGAACCAAATCCGATGCTGGCTCTTCACTTCTCTTTTCTGGATTCCAACTAACTTCTCACAGAGTTCCTACTTTCTGAGTTTGGTCAACCAAAACACAAACCTCAGTCTTCTCAAAGACCCATGGAAAATAAGGGCTACCTAACACTGGAACTGAGAAATAAAAAGCACTAAGTAACACATCGATTCTAAATACAACCAGCTTGTTTCCTTTGGATCCTGCTATCTGAATAGAAAGCACAGGAGAGCAGTAGTTAATACCACATCTGAGTTGTGAGCATTTGCAAGTAATTTTTTGTCCAGTGTGAAAACACTGTTTTTTAGGACCAACAAGAGTCACCTTGATAGAAGATGAAAAATGGGAACTAGGAAAGTGGGAGCAGTGACGAAGTTATCTAAATCTAAGTTTTCTTACTTGTAAATCAGGGTAAGAATCCCACTATTTTTATAAAGTGCGAGTGCTTTAAGATTTAAGGGAAGTGATCATGTCATAACTAAGCCATAAATTGTCCCTTACACATGGGAAATACTCAGTGAACCACACTGTGAATATTAATTAATCATTCATTAGTTAAGAGGCATTCACGAGGCTATTTTACCTTAATGAAAACCATTCTTTTGTTCTGAACTTTTGCTTATTAAGCAACAATCTGATTTCTAATGTAACCTCCTTGGGGAGCTTGCTTTGGTCTAGGGTATTGGTTCTAAAATTTCCTAATGCTGCAACCCTTTAATAGTTTCTCATGCTGTGGCGACCTCCAACCATAACATTATTTTTGTTGCTACCTCTAACTGTAATTTTGCTACTGTTATGAATTGTGATGTAAATATCCAATATGCAGGATAGTCTTAGGTGACCCTGCGACCCACAGGTTGAGAACTGATCTAGGGAATGTGAAGCCAGTTGTTCCAGGAGGGTAGCTGCCTTTGAATTTGATAACGTTTTGTTGTTTAAAATTAGTGTTTGAGGGCTTTAACTTAAAGTTTTTGAGAGCTGACTTTATTTTACATATACTGACAGAACTGTCAAGAAAGCTCGGCACAGATTCCTGGAGTCTTTGTTATTCTTTTGGGACACATCAGATAGCTTCTCCTTGGAAGAGCATGGTACCATTCTTGTCTTCTGACAATTCTCTAGGATCATCCACAATAGACACATGCAGCCTATGGGAGTGGGAAGGTGGTCTGTGTATACATATTCTTTACCTACATGCACCTTTATCTGTGGGTGCATCTACTTTACCTACCTATGCAACCTCACCTGTGGGTGTGTCCATGCATGTACACATGTATATACTGAATGTATGCATTTACAGTTTATAAAATGCCTTTATTGGTCTTTTGAAAGATATTTCAATTTTGAACACCCCTACAAAGATATTTTCCCATTTTATGGTAGATGAGAATATCATTCCTCTTGTGTAGTATTCATTCATTCTTTTAACCACTATATGCTGAGTTCTTAGATGGTAGGCACCCTTACTATTACCTAGCTTGTAGGTGGAAGGTCTAGGCCTACATGTAGTTCTCCTAGCCCCTTTTGCTACTTCTAAGACTGAAAGTCTCAGAAATATACAAACTGGGCCTACAAGAATATTGCTAGGAAAGTAAGAATGAGTTGAGACTTTAAGGAGAAAACAAGCCAGGAGACCAACCATGGCTTTATGAAGTGACAGAGAAGTCAAATCTACTGAATATTTATTTTTTTGGGTTTTTCTATCCCCAAAAAGTAATCTTTCTGAAATCAAAGAGAATTGATATCTATAAAAGGTAAGGCAGACAGTAAAAGAATTATTGTTTGTTTCAAATGAATCACAAAAAAGCACTGCAGGAAAGCACACATGCCTCTAGGAAGCCCTCCTGTAGTCTCTTGGGAATCATGGTCACTGAGTAAAATGGTAGGGGCAGAGGCTTACCTTCAACCAGGACAAAGACAGACCTATTTGTGTATTCTTAACACTCATTCCTGGAAAAAAATTCTTGGATTTATGATTAAATGTATATTTTGCGAGCACTTGAGAAGGAACAGTAGTGATTACTATGAGTCAGCTTAGGTTCAATCACTAAGAACAAGTCTTATAAGCCACTCTCATTGTTTTTAATAGATTAAATGCATTTTTCTTTGACTTGTATTTTTATAAGTGCTTCATTATCTACTAATGTCTTGGTTTAATCTTGTCATTCTCCTTGAAAATATCCTGAGCATGTACACACACGTCAATGAATTGCTCTTGTACTGGAAGCTTAAAGAGAACAGGCCAGACATAATACAAGGGAACCCTAGCTGGAGAGCACTTAGAAAGCATTTTTGCAATTATGCACTGAGCTTTGAGCTACAAGCTGAAAGATAAATAAAACACAATACCGGTCTTTAAAATCTCTGGTATCTATTTAGGGAAGATGGACAAAGACTGGCTTTTCCACACAGGAGTGCCCTGCACTAATCTTGGGGGACTTAACAGTTTGTGGTGCACAGTGCTGGCTCACCATATGACGCACACCTTCACCAACCTGTGAATATAATCCTCCTCCTACACAGGAAGGAATTGGCAAAGAATCAAAGGTGTGTTTTCAAAAAACTCTACAATGCAGGGGATCCCTGGGCCAAGGCAGCAAATACTCCCACTGTTTTAGAGGTATAAGATGACCTCTTCTAGCCAAAGGGACTTAACATAAAGATTCTCAGAATCTTCTGAGAAATATATTCCTTCTTAAAAACACAAACATTTAAAGAGAAATCAGTTGTGTCTTCTCTCTACCGGTTGTGTGAAGATGGTGTCTGGGGCAGCAATGGTGATTTTTGTGATCATGAAGCCAATTCAGACTGCTGATGTCACTGAATATTTGAATGAGGACCAGTAGTATCTTAAAACACACACACACACACACACACACACACACACACACACACACACACACAAA
Source organism: Cricetomys ansorgei (assembly GCA_026225945.1). Lineage (NCBI taxonomy): Eukaryota > Metazoa > Chordata > Mammalia > Rodentia > Nesomyidae > Cricetomys > Cricetomys ansorgei. The sequence goes on from JAMJFZ010001133.1 coordinate 13,954,763, forward strand.
GAGATAGAGATAGACAGAGAGAGCACGCGACTACTTTTATTCAGGACTCAATGACAAAGACCCAAACATGGACAATACACATAATTAGTGACTATGTATTCTGCATAAAATGAGGTTTTGAATGGTTCCTCAAAAATATCAAGATGAAAGATTTAGGTAAAAGTCAAAACTATACCGTAATGAATAATCATTGTTCTCAGTAAATTCTAAGACTTTTTTATTACTTTAATAAACAGTCATTTATATCTAGCATTTGTAAAACTGTAATTTATATACTATTGCCTAGTACTTAATCACAAACAAAATGAGAAACCTTTGGTATGCTAGTGCTATATAGCTTTAACTAGAAAGACATCTTCTTTATATGTTAACCGACTGCTGTGGTCACTGGACATGTGTTTAGTAAGTCTGCCCTGGCTATTCTTTAATTCGCAGTGCAGCGGTTACCATTACCTCCTTCTCCATGAATAACCCACAGGGAAAGAAAGCCCTTGGTCTTAGAAACTACTATATAGAAATAAAACACAGATAATGTGTAACATGATATAATTACCTGGCTTGTGGCAAACCATAGCTGGTCCCCACTCCAACCCGAGGCAAACTGTAGACAACTTTTTTAACTGTTGCTTGGTCAGGAAAATTAAACATCACAGAGGCTGTGGTAAAAGAAAAGATGGCACTTTAGTAAACCACAGGAGAGCTGCCCACTTGGGACTCAATTTCAGGGGCATACTGTTACTTATCTGTAACTGCTATGTGTTTTCATGGATAAAGATAAGAGAAGAGAAGCCTTCTCTACAGCTTTGTCCATATGAAACAAAAATGGGTATCTTTAAACACACTTTGCTTTGGTGATAGCACACAAATGCAAATACAGAAAATAATCAAACAGTATTTTACATGCAAATGAATAGTGTTAAGAGTGAGTACATCGTTCAGGCTCCTTCAGAGACTTACTTCGGTTTGCCATGAACACTTCCAGGGCTGTGTTCTGCAGAAGGTAGCGTCTCGAAAACACAGCTCGGATCTCACTGAACATCCATTTCCCATGAAGTCCCTCCGTGTATGCAAGAACCTAAGAGAGACAGGTTAAAGGGTCAGTAACCAATAAAGCTGAAACGTAAGACTTGGAGAATACTTTATATAGAGTGCTATATAAAATCCTGAACGATTTCATGCTTTCATGATATATCATTGTATTGTTAGTCACTTGATACTGTGTATTTGCACACTTTCTATCTTTCTAAACTCTGTTAACGCAAAAGGAAACTAAGGAGTAAAAACAATTATATATTCAAAATGATCCTGTGACTTAAACACAAATTATCTTGTCTATGGCACACACTGTTGGTACTGCCAAATATCCCTCCTTCTTTCTCTTTCTCCCTTACTTCATGGAAGCCAGTTACCACTGTGTGTGCAGTTTTTCATGACTGGTCCAATCAAGCTTTTTCCAATAAAAGGTGAGATTAGCAGATGTTCTTAGGTTTGTAGGTCATATGTTACATGTTGTAATTGTTCAATTTCTCCCTGATAACACATCAGCAGTTATAGACAATGCAGAAGTTAAGGGCGGTGTCCCAATAAAACTATTTAGACTCAAGTGGCTGAATTTGGAATAAGGGTAAAAATTTGACTTATTCCATTTTCCTCACGTTTCCTTGCACCTTTGGTAAGATAATTGACCCAGGACTGGCTATAGAGAACAGAGCTAAAAGCAGCTAAGAATGCTTTAGAAATGTTGATAAAATGACTCACAATAGGCTGATACTCTCCTGCCCTTCTCATCTGATTGAAGATGTATCAACTGACACCAGCCTCACTAGAGAACCATGAGGAACACCAAGGAGGCAAAGCCAGGTTGGCCCCACATTGGGCTGCTGGAACATGCAGAACATTCCACAGAACACCCAGCACCTATACTGCCTGTTCCCTGGCACAGATCATTTCACAGCTGATAAAGCTACATTTGCAGAGTATGCAAAGCACATTCTGTTTGATGTACCAACACTGTTAAAAACACAGGAACACTTTTCCCTTACATCTGTACCTGTACTTTGGTGAAAACAGAAAGTAGTTCATAAGTTTCATATACATTAGGTTTCTGTTGCTTTGAAAATAAGCTTGAAGCTCTTTAATGGTTCTTTTAAGAAACAAATGCAAAATGTGTGTTTTAAATTCTGCTTGTGTGTGTGTGTGTGTGTGCGTGCTCCTGTGCGTGTATATGGGTGTACACATATGTGTGGAGGTCAGAGGTCAATGTTAGCTATGTTCCTCAACTTCTCTCCACCTAACTTTTCTTTTTTTAAAAAAGTATTTTGTGTGTATGAGTGTTCTGCTTGTATATATATCTGTGAACCTCCACAAACATGTCTGGTGCCTGTGAAGGTCAGAAGAGGCAGTCAGGTCACCTGTAGCTGGAGTTAGGGATTGTTGTGAGCCATCATGCGGGTGCTGGGAATCAAACCCAGGTCTCCTGTAAGAGTGCTCTTCACTGTTGAGTCATCTCTCAGCCCTCCACCTTGCATTTTGAGACAGGGCTTTGTCATTGAATCTAGAGCTTATCAATTCAGCTATTCTGGCTGGCTAGCAGGGATCCTCCTGTCTCTATTGCCCAAGCACTGTGACTGTTGCAATATGCCACATGCCCAGCGTTTTTTCCTATGTGGTTGCTACAAGGAGCCAAAGTCAGGCCTTCAGGCTTGTGTGGCAAGCACTTTATGACTGAGTGCTCTCTAGGCCCCCATTTCCACTTCTTAACTCAGTTTGAGTCTTTCTAAGACCAGAACATCTTCAGAGGTCACTGCACATGTTTAAGTCCTGAGACATTCAGAAGCAGCCAGAGTCTTGCTAAATCTCAGCTCTGCTATTTGCTAACTTTAGATCTTGGAAATATTGCCTGACTCCATCTGACTTTTGCTTTCTGAAAAGTGGCAACAATAATACCCATCACTGGTTAGTTTAAGAACCAGTCAATATAGAGGGCCAGCTCATGGAGTTCTTCTTACCATGTGACAACTCCACTCAGCTTCTAAATGCAAAACTTCTGCTCATGAATTTTACAAAATGGTTACTATGGTGACTCATTGCAATTCATATTTACACACTCTCAGGTAACTATAATCAGTTGCAGTTCTGAATTTCATACACTAGTTTTTTTTCAGAATGGAAGAATGGAAAGAATACTAATTCAAGATTGCCAACATCTGTGTGTGAAGTAACAAGTATCTTAAAAAAATAGTTGAAATCTATCTATATATGATTATTTCACTAAGAAAAAATAATTAAGACCACTGAAATTTAAACAGTCAAATGAGTAAAGGTAATTTCTCACAAAGTCTGTGCTAGGCCCCTCATACTAATACTGGTATGCCAAGGAGACAGCCATGTTACTGTGCACGGATGTACTTTGTGTACACACAGACACAGGTATGTTTTTCAGTCACATCTGTCTGTAGGAACTGTGATATAAAGAATATTTGCTCAAGTAAGTAACCAGGAAAACAAGCTGGCCTGATTCTGCGGGTGTCCCATGTGAACTTAGAAGTTCTGTGGTTAGGAATTCATGGTCTCTTGGATCCATCTTAATCCTTCACTACTTGCTTTATTAAAACGAGTCTGTGCCCTTTAAATATGCTCCTTCTGCTAGCTTGCATGATGATAAAGCCAGCGCCAGCAGTTCTAGAGCAGCTTCTCTGCTGAGGCACACAACTCTTTGGAGGGAAATGTCTTTTTTTAAAAAAAAAAAAAAAAGCCAGAGGACGGTGCTCTGGCAGGACCTTGAGTGACCATCATTCAGGAAGCAGCAGCACAGCAGAGGGGCCTCATCCTCGGCTCTAAGGCATCCCAAAATACTCTTTTTCCTTATATGCAGGATTCCCATACCTTAGAGTTTTATTTCTTATTAGCCCTTCCCTCATAGCACCAATCTCTTGTTTTAATTATAATTATTTATACTGCACTTCAGCCATGTAAATTCTATGTGATTTCTCTCCTCTGTCTGGATTCAAATGGTTCCTGAAAGGCAGCAGAGAAGGTCAGATGGTGAGATTTTAGACACCACTGGGGAACTGTGTGAGGGGGAACAGAAGACTCTGCACTTGGAGGCAAAGTGGTCAGATGGGATACTACTGGAGCATGTGATGAGGAATTTAATCTATTGGTGTGCGTTTCAGAAATATAAAGGAATATCATTTATAGCCAATAGAATGCTGATTTTATGGCATGTTTCTATAAAAATCTGGGCACCAAGCCCAGGTCTGAAATATGAACTGATACAATAATGGTGTCTGTGTTTTATTTATACCTTTGCTGGTTCCATAATGTTATCTAACTTTTAGGACCCTCTAGAGCAGTGCTTTAACTTGCTTTCCTTGTAGTCCGAGATACATGATTCAAGTACTTTTATCAACAGTTGAGGTTTGTGGCTTTGTTTTCTTTAAGTCAGCTTTCCCATATCCTCTGGCTATGTCTTCCTGCTTCTGCAAATTAGTTAATACATTACAAAATCTAATCAACAACTAACTACCTCATTTGATTTCATTTTCTGAAAACTGAATAAACGTGAATTTCATTACATTCTTTAGGTCATAAACATGAACAGCCTCTTGATCCCAAATCTTATGGAATCTTGTCATTTTTCAAAGTGGCCCTCAACTGTTTTGAGTTAAGTGCCTGGTATACAAAAGTAAAGAAAAAAAGTCTATGCTAGTCTGTGCTCTAAGGCCACCCTCATTCACCTGCGAGCTGAATCACACAGGAAGCAGTATGAAACACTGGCTTGTAAACCACCTAAATGTATGCTTAACACACATTATCTGGTGATCATGTTGAAGAAAAATAGGGCTGATGTGCGCTCATGTGTATCAGACATGGACAACATTGTCAGACACATGAACAGAGCTGTCAAATCAGCTTTGTCTTTTATTTTCCTTCAGAGGCAGCTAATACTGTGCAAACTAAAAGTTCTTGTTTAGTGATGGTCTTGCTGACCTCAGGTCACCTAACACATACATTAGGATGAGCAGCACATATGCTTCCTCTTGGGTTGTGGAAAATACAATCATGCTAAGAACAACTGAAATGCCAGAGGTTGGACGTGTCCTTGTCAGTGCTCATGAGGTGGTCATGTTTTATTGACATTTCCAGTTTAATTAAAGGGTTTGTAATTAATATAAAGTTACAGTTCCCTATTACTTTTATAATTCCATGTAAATTTACAAATGGCTCAGAATTGTAACAAATATATTCAAGACAGAATACTTCTAAAGAAATCTCAGGTTTCTGTTCACACATGGATATACACATCCCTCCCACATCTGCCAGCTGAACTGGGAAGACTCCCCACCTAGAAGCAGAAGTGGAAATGGAAGGAGCTGCCCAATCGCTGCTGGTATGATATACTCTCAGCTTCTCAGGCCTGGTCTTGGTGATGCTATTTCCCCATCAAAATGCAAGGAGAAATAAGAGATGCAGGCTCTTTTCTATTTCACTTTTACATCATCAGTCTCTTGCTAAAGATACAAAGAGGTATCTGCTCTGACTGGTGTATAAGATCTGCTGAGGGTAAAGGATTCTCAAATACAGGACACTTAGACAGTGATGGAGGGATGAGGAGTGAACACTCGGATGGTGGACTAAAAAAATCCTTTCACAGGTCAAATGTCTTCCCAATTGTTTATTTTCAAAACAAACTGGATCTATTTGCACTGCCAACTTAATGATACTTACGAGTAATTTCTCATGACAGGTCACTTGGTGATTTTTAGTATAGAGCTTGTAAAAACATGAAGTAATATTTGAAAATGAAATTTGACAGTTCCTCTATGTATGTGAATATGATTTTGAACACATCTTTTGTTTTGTTTTTATTCAATGTTATTTTAATGGTTGGCTAAATACCCTAATCAGCTATTGTATTAACTTTACATAATGAAATTCAACTTCAAATATAAATTGAGATATATTTTCTACAAAGAACCTCTAAAAATTATGTATATACCATACTTTTTTTTCTAAAAATTGAAAATAGATTCTTCTCTCATAAAATACATCCTGACCACAGTTTTCCCTCCCTCTACTCCTCCCAGCTTCCCTCCCCTCCCCTCTCCCCTGGAACTGAGTTTCAACACATCTTTAAGAAAGGAAGTTAGTTATAATTTTCACAGTTACTCCTGCATTTTTTGCAGTAAGTAATTTTCATTGGTGGGCACCCCAGCTAGTCATCTCATTGAGATGAATTTCTAATTTTATTTCATGTTTTATGCTTAGTAATTTAAAATACATCCTAAAAAAATTAAACAATGTTGCTATAATTCTTATTACTATACATGTGTTATCATGTCCATTTCTATGCTATTGGGTAGTTAGGGGTCAAAACTCTCTGCAGTTGCAGTATATAGGTGACCTACCCATAGACAACTTTTTATATATTAATCTTTATTAATATATAAATTTACCAATTTTGAACCTGTTCACCATAGACTTAAGAATTCCCTGGAGTTTGCCCTCTTTCCAGTAGTGAGACTGCAGGTAGTTCCATTTTTTGATTCTTCAGTTCACTTAAGATAAGGAATATACTAGCTAACCTCATGGGATGCTTGTGAGATGAGATAAGATCACTCTTTGGAAATGCACATGGGAAGTGCTCAACAAAGGATTCACACTTCTATCGTTATCCCTACTGTCTTGTGTACATACACACAAATGTATGCACATGTGCTCACACATACACATGGACAGACACACACACACACACACACACACACACACACACACACACACACACACACACAGTATCTATGGTCCTAATCATCAGTAATGACATCATCAGCAAGTACATAAAGAACTTCATACAATCCATCACTGAACTAAAAGCCACATCCTGTTTTCTTAGCTGTGGACTTGTATCCTAGAAATTATCTTAATTAACACCTCTGACCTTACAGTCCAGGCCTAGAGCAACAGCCACTACTGTCATCTGCAATAAAAACTGTAAGGAAGCTTCCACTGTCTTAAAATAGAGTATAGTTAGGGTGGTTAGGCTTCCTTTGTTCTACCATATCTTCTCCTTATGACTTAGCTATTTAATTGTCTTTTGGTTACTCTCCTTTAATGTATGCTATGAACTGACCACCATGAATGATTGGTGAACAGCAGAGGCCCTGTCCCTGATCTCTGGGCAATCAAAGTTCCATGAAAAAGAAATGACATGTATATTATTAAGGCACAGTGGCTACGGGTCCAGGGGTGTCACAGCATGTATTATGAGGAGGAGAGGTGAAAGATAAAAATAGTAAAGTGTGGTTGGGAGCCATATCACAAGGCTAGATCAGGCAAATCATGTGGAGTTTGGGTTTGGGCCTTGGTCTGAAAACAGTGACATGTCACCTGAGGATTTTATACAGGGATGCCAGATGATTAAATTAGCACTTTAGAAATCATTGCTGTGACTGAAATAAAGAAGGGATTTTAAGAGGAAAACAGGGAGGTTGTTCCAATAATATAAACAGTAAGTCATCATTAGTTTTAAAAAAATTATGAATTCATTCAAGAGAGTGTCATTTGTATCCTATGTGGTATCTTACATTATGGCAAGTACTTTTAAATTGGTCTACTTTATTACTTGCACCCCCAAGAACTGACAGAGATAGTAAGGGTGGAGACCAGACAAGATACTATTTATATATTCCTTACAAAGCCTACATACAGGGCACTTCAATCACTTTGTTAAGAAATCATTTAGTAGTTTAATCTACAAATGAGCAGAGCTGTAACTGGAGTCCTCTGTGTCCGCTTAATTTTCAAACACACTCTCCAAGCACAGACTGAGAAAGGGATGCTGGTGAGGTTGATTTGTTTTTGTCCTAACCGTGAATATCCCCATATGTAAACATTATTTATATCTTTGGCTGTGTTTCTTAATTTTCTCAAACTTGGCACACTCTAAAATCTTATATTTTTCTCTCTGTTGTTGTTTTTAAAAGGAATGGGGAGCTGGGGAGAAAAGAATTCATCGCTATTGTAAAGACACTAGTTTGTAGAAACTAGGATGTTAACTTCTCTTGCAATATTCTGTACTGTGACAGCTTTTTATTTTGTTACATTTATAAATCCTCTATCTTTAGACCCTTTCTTCAATCTCAGTTCTGAGTAAGTTCTGTTTTTTCTTTTTTTTGAACCAATGTAGTCAAACTGCTATTTGGATACTATAAATTGTCAGCAAAGTTGTTTAACCTTTTGAAAACGTATCAGATGAGATGCTGGTATAATTATTGTTGCACAGCCAAATTGGCCAATGCATACCAAGGTGACAGAAAAGAGAATTGCTTTTTGCTGGGGACCTAATTATGCTATAAGGGAACTCTTTCACAATATTAAAACTTTCTGCTGTAAATATTTAAATCAGTGGTTCTCAACCTTCCTAATGCTGCAAACCTTTAATATAGTTCTCATGTTGAGGTGACTTCCAACCATAAAATTATTTTTGTTGCTATTTCATAACTGTAATTTTGCTACTGTTATATCTGATATGCAGGATGGTTTTAGGCAACCGCTATGGAAGGTCCTTTGACCTTCAAAGGGGTTGATACCCACAAGTAGAGAACTGCTAATTTAAATACATAAAAAGTGTAAAGTGTCTAATGAAGTGAGAAATCTTAATATTTTTTAAATTAAAGATTCAAGAACCCACTCCCTGGTTAGCTACGCTTAGATGAACTTGCAGGAAACTGCACAAAACAGAAGCACTAACATCTTCACAACTCTCATCCACAGAGCTTCAAACATTGAAAACATTGGAACAAACACTTCATTAGTATATAGCAGAGCTCTGTACTGTACACAGTACACACAAAGTGGCAGCTATAGTTACTAGTAATGCTGTGAAATTCCACATTTAATCCCCTGTGCCTTCTGCCCAGCTCCTAAATCAACCATTCTGAATACTTTTCAGGTCTTCCATGTGTCACGTTCTGTCACACTTCAGTGCCCCTGCACATAATGTTTCTTCTGGCTGCCAATCCCTCACTTTCGTGTTCTGCTCATCAACTGCCATTAATGATTATGATCAGAGACCCTACTGCTCCTGCCGAGAGCCCTGCACCCACCTCTTCATAACAAAGCAAACCATGAAAACTGTTGGCTTACTTGGTGTGCCTTGCACACCTGTGACTCTATGACTTACTGAAGACAGGAATTCTTAATTCATTCATTATTTATTGGTCATACTTAACACAGAGGCCCCCCAACACACACAAGTAATTTAACATCACTAATAAATTAGCAATACATATGTTCAGAGAAAAATACCTTTTTAACAATTTTTATTCAATTTATTCATTTTATGTGTAAGTGTTTTGTCTATACGACTGTATGCTGGGTACCTGCAGAGGTACTGGATACCCTGGAACTGGAGTTATGGATGGTTGTAAACCACTATGTGGGTGCTGGGAAATAAACCTGGATCATCTGCAAGAGCAACAAATGCTTTTAACTGCTAGGTTAAGCTCCCCAAAAGTTCTTAATAAATACTGCCTATATCAATTTAAACGAATTATTAATGATCCCAAATTGAGCTGGGTATGGTGGCTGTAATTTCAGTGCTTAGGAGACAAGATTAGGAACTTACAAGAGGACCCTAACTCCGAAGCTAGCCTGAGATTCCTTCACAAATAGACAAACAAACAAACAGAAGCGGGGTTGTGGATGTAGGCAGTGATAGGAGACTTAACTAACATCCTCAAGGCTCCGAGTATGATTCCTCGGATTGTGAAAAGAAACAAATACACAAACAAGCATCCAAAGGCCCTAGACTGATTCCAAGTTTATTGTGAACTGGACATGGATGCTATTCCTTTCTAAGACGTGATGGCTATTCTTGGTTGTCGACTTGACTACATCTGGAATTAACTAAAACCCAAGTGGGTGTGTACACCTCTGAGGGATTTTTTTTTTCCTTAATTAAATCATTTGAAGTGGGAAGACCCACTTCAATCCAGATGTTTTGAGGTAGGAAGATCAACTTTAATTTGGGCCACACCTGCTGGTAGCAGCCTTTATGAGGGACATGGGAGAAGAAAGTGCCTGCTCTCACTGGCAAGTCCATTCCTTCACTGGCATTAGAGCCTACTTCTTCAGGATTCTGATGTATACTGAAGATCAGTTGAGACATCCAGCTTCATGGACTGCATAACTAACTGGATTATGGTCCTTCCACTGGAAGACAGCCTTTGCTGGACTAGGTGTATCACAGCCTATAAGCCAGTCTAAGTTTTGTTTCTTTAGAAAACCCTACTAACATGGATGTTCCTTTGGGTTTACATAATAGCAAATTCATGATCCTGGCCACAGTAGAATGAACTGGGATGGATAGTTAATATAAAAGCAGTTAACAGGACACTCAGGATTCATGGCTGTGAAAATCCTGTCCACTAGTCATACTATCATGAGTGTTGGCTGTCTGACCCAATCAAATAACCTCTCTTGATGATCTGAATGAGCAATATTCAAAGAGACCCACACAGGGAAGGAGCCAAAATAAACAAGAAAACAGTCAGCAGGAACCCCGGAGCAGCAGGTGTTCTGAGGAACAGAAGCCAAACAGATGAGATGGGTCTCCATGCACACATCCTGTCTCCTGCTCTGGGTGCATCTGGTGCCACTCTGCCCTCCTGGCTCTACCCACCCGGGCTTGTTTTCAGCCTCTTCGACGTGCCAGGCTGCTTCCTATTATAGGCTGAAACAGGTTTCCCTGCCTGCAAGCATTTTCACTCCTTTCTTTGCCTACTTCACTTTTCATTTACCTGTTCTATTTTTTCAGCTGACTTCTCCGGTTACTTATAATTTTTCTACTGCACAATCACAAAGCACATAGTTCTCTCCACAGCATGTACTCAAAGGTAATCTTGTGAACCGATTACATATTCTAATACTGACATCTCTTCCAAACTCTGATCATTCATTTCTCCTTATTACTGTACTGTGATTACTTAGTACAATGCCCATTACAGTGCTGAAACTCAGCAAAAATGTTTCTGTTTAATGATTAAGTGTATATATGGAGTCAGTGCGTGATGAGAAGAAAACAAAGACAGAGTACACATATCATTTTAATGTCACTTGGCAGCTATTGTAAGAATAAAATATTTTATAATTTAGTAATATTTAATTATTGTTTAATAATGCTTTGGAATATTTTTACTTAAATATGTGATTCATTGGCACTTTAGTGAAATTCCAGTTTTTCAGAAGGTCTAATAACAATTTTCCATTTGTAGGCCAGTGAGATGCCTCAGAGGGTGAAGGTGCTTGCAGTCAAGTCTTTTGATCTGAGTTTGATCCCCAGGAGTTACATGGTAGAAGTAGAGAACCAACTCCTGCAAGCTGTTCTCAGACTTCAACATGCATGAGTATGCACACACATACCAAATAAATAAATGTAATCTACAAAAAGGAATTTCCTACTTGAGTCGTACTGTGTTTCCTCAGAGGAAACTGCAGTGATACCAGAGCCCACTTCCGCTCCACCTACTCTCATCTTTCAAACTAACCTGGTCATGTCAGATGTGGTCCTCTCTTTCTTCTACATCTGAGTCATGACTCATTCCAGAGACAGATCAGATGTAGAAAATGCTGTTCTGGAGACGGAACTAATGGAATGTTCACTCCTTCCTCCTATGGATAGCCCTGAGTTGATGCTAATTTCAGAAGTGCTGACACCATCAATGTGAGAAACAAGAAGCCAACCACGGCACAGTGAGAAAGGCTGTGGAGCTGAGTTGAGTAGAGCAAGGCACTCAGCCAGCCTGGGAGACCGTTGGATCCGAGGACTTGTTCACTTGTCTACTTTTCATCTGTATATGTTGCTATGTGTGTATATATGTCCCACATACAAGTATCTTTCTCTAATGCAGACTTTGGAGCTAGAAAATCTGTACAGAGCTGATACAAAGTCTATTTCGTGACTTAGCTTTCATGCTTGCTCTTCACACAAGGAAAAAGCCTGACTTGTGCACGTATACACAAAACACACACACACACACACACACACACACACACACACACACCACACACACACACAGAGGAAGTCTCTGTGAATATTATCAGTTTAATTCTCCGTAAACACAAAACTGCCCTAGATAATGAAATCTATTTGAATTTAAAAATAGGCAGCTATTAGATGTTTTCATATATCATGTTCCACAATAGTTCTTTTTGTTTGCTTGGTAAATTCCTACTAATAAAATTTGCTGCTCAAAGCAACATTTATTCAAAGGACAGTTAACCATCTACCAAGTTCCCACCAGTTAGGCATCTGGCTCACCATGAACCAGGACTATAAGATGAATATGAATAATTTTCTAGTTGAAAAGACTTTTGTAATGGTAATTAGCAAATGAAAACTGCTTTGTAGTGGAATATTTAACTTATTCTCAGATATTGTAAAGTTACATACACTATCTGTGCAATAAAATGAACTTTAAAACATTTGCTATGAGTTGCTGGATAATAGGTCACCTTGGAACCAGCTTCCTGGGTGTGGATGGACTGCAGCCTTTCAGAAGGAAGAAAGAATGATGGTTTGAGGAACCAGTAATTATCTAAGCAATTGATGCTTAGATTATCTTGCCCTCTGTTTATATTATTGATAATGAAAAAAGGGATTTCTATGGTTCCTTCCCAGTGACTAACAAGGAGATATGAACACCCATATCTATCAGTTTTGACCCTTGCCTAGCGGCAGCAAGGCCAACTGGCTGGGTGTTTGGTGAAGTATATTATAGGATTCTGTTCATTAATGCAAAATAGGCCTTTGTATCAGTGGGTGGTTCCTTTTCTCAATAAAATTGAGATCATTTGCTCAGGGTTCAGTCAGGTGGCATAGACCACGAGAGGCTGGATCCTCTGCCTGGGGATCTCAGGTCCAATCTCAGAAACTGTCTTCTTGTTTGTTATTGAACCTGCATGAAATTAATACTTGTATCTACATTGCTTTAAAAAATCTGAGTTCAAAGTTTGTGAACTGTATTTGCTTGTGAAAACCTGACTCTAAAGCCTTGACAGTGCATTTAAGGGGTTCCCAAGATAATTCTTTTTCTTACCACCAGTTTTATGCAAGTTTTAGTTTCCTAGCAAGAGAAACTACAGTGAGAACCAATATGGACACAAGGAACTTGCACCCTTTACACAGAGTTCTTTAGACGGAATCTTCCTTTTTCATGTTTGTGAGCTAAAATAATTCTTTTCCTGAGACAGGGCTCTCTAAGATACTCCATTTATAGTTGAAGTAACGATCCTCCTAACCCAGCCTTTCAAGGGATGGGATTACAAGCATACAAATACAGCCAACCATTTTTTATTTTTTATTTATTTGTATGCTATGCTGTAAGTAAGAACTCGGGCTTTGGAGGGTAACAAATCAAGTACTTGTAACCTAAAAATCTTCTACCAACAGTTTCTCTTCATACAGCAGGAGAATGCCCTGGATACTACACAGCTGTCCGCAGCAGGCAGGGTGGCACAGTAATGTGCTCAAGGCTGCACTGAGGAGAGAACTCAAAATTCCTCTGCGCCAGAACCTCAGGACAGTCATCACCTGGGAGGAGGCAGGAACAGTCTGTTCCCACCCTGTTTTGTTTTGTTTTTCCCAGGCTGGCATGTGTCTGCAAGGACAACTGTGTCTTACCGGCTTGCTGACAGAACGACATGACCACTTTTATAGTGTTCTCATCGCAGGCTTGTCTGCTTTGAAATGATTCTCCTATAGGTAAGAGGACTTCAAGAGTACTCCCTGAAGAAATAACACATGAAAACTGAGACTTGGAATTCAGCTTATAGTCAGAGTGGGCTCTGAGGAGTTCTGGGATCCTGCCAAGGCAAGAAAGTACCAAAGCTCAGAATTTCACCTACATTCTGGAAAGAATGCTGTGGAACCTGTCTAAACAATGACTTTAGCAAGATAAACCTAAGATCTCAAGGCAGAAGGCTGCAGAGGAAGCTTCATTTCACACAGGTGAAGAAGAAGAGAAAAAGTAGACTGACTATGTGTTAGACCAAGTGAGTAAGTCTTGGTAAAATCACTGAGGAATTAAGAGATGTTGCAGGTATCTTCTGACTCCAGAGGCGAGGTAAGTGGAGTGCTCCGCCATCTCTAGGTTTAGATTATGGCACACGTAAATACTGAGAGAAGACAAGTGGTCCAGTCACCCAGACATTAGATGTGGCCATCACAACCCTTAGAGGCAGGAGTTTCTGCAAAGGAAATGTGTTGACAACAAAAACAATGACCCTATTCACATTTGGAAAGATTGCCAGTAAATAAAATAAAACAAACTAAAATTATTAGTTGTATTCTCTACTGATATGAACAATCCTTCACTATACAGCACTGTTTTCTTCCCACACAAAGCTATTTCTATGTCTTACTCAGATGCCATGCCTGTGTAGAATATCTTCCTCTTGGATGGCCTGGTGTGTAGCGCACAGCAAGGGCTCTGCATGTGCAGCTCTATGGTGTACCCTTCCCATGTATGCTTCTCTGGAATGTGTGCCTTAGAAGATAAGTCAAAATGCGTACCAGAGACACCACATTGTGAATTCACTCATGAAGAATGAGGCCCATCTGGCATAGAATTCTGTGTAGTAAGTATAATTGTGTCAATACATTTAACTAATGACATTTTCAGTAAGGTTGTGCCAGAATTTTGGGGTAAAACAATCACTGACCTTTCTTTATGTCAGAGCAGAATGATTCTTATTGGGTAGATGGTTATACTTCAAATGGTGCTCAAGCTCTGAAATGACTGCTACCTCAATTTATGTGGGCATGCCATAGAGAAACGACAATGTTGGTATATGTGTCTGTCTATAAGTATTATACATTACACTATAGCAACCTGTAATGCACAGAAGTGTGTATGTGTGTAATCATTACACTGTTTATAAATTACCTATGGACATTCAGCCAGTAAAAGGTGGCCTGAAACAACAACCCATAGGAACGGAAGGACAGATAAAGCACATGCCACCTTGTCTTAATAGGAAGACCACCACAGATTTACAACTCATTTATCTAGCCACAAAACTCCACAGGCTTGCTAATGCTGAGCTTGCTGTGTAGAAATCTGTGTCCGGTATTGCTGGGGAGTCTGAAATGGTACTGTACACACAAGAAACCTTGGTGCGATCTATCAAAATCTAAAATACACAGACAAGTTCTGTGGCCCAAAAGTTTTGGATTTTGGTGTGTCGTGTGGCTATCCTTCCCTGAAAGTAAGTTAACTAAGTAAATGATAGAGTATTCAATGTAATTTTTGTTCACCACAGCATTATGGAGGCCTGTAGACACCCCTGGGAGAGTTAGAAAGTGTTATGCAGTGAAGTAAGTAACATTTTGTTTAGAGAAAAGGAATACAAAGTTACAAAAAACCCAAACTAGGTAAGTGCATGTTTATTTGTAAGGAGAAAAGTTACAGAAGATGTAGAAAACAGGTCTCTTCTTGACCCACCTAGTGTTATTTGCAAGCTCACACCAGCCTACAATTCTTGGCACCCCTCAGCTCTCACCAGGCCCTCCTGAATGTGGGCTGCCAAGCTCACCATGCATCTGTCTCTTGCACTGCAGGGGTCTGTGAGGATGCATACACTCAAACTGACCCCTAAACATCATCAGAATTTCCCCTAATTCATCACTGCTTTATACTGATTTCTCTAACTTGCTAATAAAGAGGGCAGGTTGGGGACATTATCCCTACATAACAATTTCCTTCAGATCTTTGCAGTGTTCTGTTTCATGCTTGTTTAATGTAGTTCACAGTATGATTTTATGTCATATTTTTACAGTTACTGAGCATTATATTTCAAAATACTTTAGAATTCACTGGATATACTTGAAAAGTACCCACTTTTCTTCCTATTAAAAAAATAAAGGGTCTCTCCACTAAGGACTAGCCTGTGTGAGAACCTATAGCTGGCTCTCTGAGAGCTCCTTCATCTAACAAAGAAAAGATACTTTATGCACTGCGAAATATGAATCCTTGCCTCTGATAAATGCCCAAGTATCTAGGCATTGAAGAGTAGCACAACATTAAATCTATGCTGAAGAAAAATTACACTCCCTTCAACTTTTTAGCTCCAAGACTGGCTCTCACTCAGCAATATTAAAAATAAAGTTTAATATGTGATAGCTGACAATTTCAGACTAATCCCTACTCTGCCTCCCCCCCACCACTGAAATGCAGAAGCCTGAGATGACTGGTCTGCTACAAGCCTTTCAAGCCCAATCACATGGGTATAAAAATATATATGGATGAAGATGAAAGTGCTCTGCTTTACATATGGCAAAACACATCAGGGAGACTCTGAAAAGAGAAGTGAGATGTTCCATAGGGGCAGGTTAGGTCTGATGCTAATGCCTGCTTAAGATGGTAACAGTCTGGAGCGGGGAGCCTGGCCAGGCTGCTTTAATTTCTCCCTGGAATAGCTCTCGCCCAACCTTCTGCAACACATCAAAGTCTCTGGAGCTCAATTAAAATTGGATTATATTGAAATGCTCCGTCTCTGGGAGCTGTGTGCTCACTAACACTTTTCTCTCAGTAATACTCCAGATGACAGTTGCCCATCCCAATTTACACAGTTGTCATAGAGACGGGGAGGAGAGCAGTGGAGAAGCAACACAAAGGAAAGGTAAGGGCTGGAGTTTCTGCGAGTGAAGGGCTTCCTGTGTTTCCCTGGACTCCGTTTATTACACCAGTGACAGCATCCAAGATGCAACATTATTACACTCTGTATCTGTGCATGACATGAAAACAAAGACAGCTGATGTTGGCGCTGGGATTAAGGAGTGGTCAAGTGTTTTCAGCTTACTAAGAATTACCTCAGATGTCCCTGCAGGTCAGGAGAGACGGTGGCTGGCAAGGCTAGAAAGTGTCAATATCTACTTTTTAATTATAGGTAGGACCCACGAAGAATAGTCTTTGGGGGTAAAGATCTCTTTTCCAAATCTGCCATTTAAAAAGCCAAAATGTGTGTTTAGACAGTAAATCAAGGTTGCCTGGCTCCTACATTTTAAACACACACTAGATTTAGTCAAATCTAGTGAACAGTAACAGGGATCACCACTGACACAGAAATAGATTTCCAAATTTGGTTTGGGATTTATTTCTGGTTTTAATGAGCAGGTATTCTGTAATCTTTGATAATTTCTCTTCTGACATCAAAGCCGATCAGCCCAGGAAGAACACTGTCAGCTTCCTCACAGACTGGAGGTGCAGACAGCTAAAGGGCCTGGCATTTGAAAGAATGGTGTACTGGTGACGATCCTATGTTCTCATGGAGTAGAACGTTCCTGGCTCTGTGGAAACTCTGACCTTTCTTGTAATTGGCTTATTGCACTTCTAGGGCTGCTTTACTCCCATGGTGTAGGTCACCATAGAGATAGACTAGCTACTGCTATTTTATGGAGTCGTGCACTACTCCTGTGTGTTAGGCCCTCCATAACTAGAGCATTTTTTCTCTCGGGAGGATGTGTTAGGATCGCGAAGCAGCAACAAGGCAGAGAGCACAAGTGCAGGCCAAAAGGGAAGGAAGCAAAGACGGGTCAGAAAATCTCAAAACTGCACTCATCAAATTTGTCAAAACAAGCCCTGGTTTAAACCAACACGAAGGGCCCTACAGCTTGGGCCCTGGTAAAGCGCAGGCTATCTATCTATCTATCTATCTATCTATCTATCTATCTATCTATCTATCTATTTGCCCAGCTGTAGGAAATACCATCTAATGAACCTATCTGGGCCGGCTGTCCCCATCCTGTCAGGCATGTCAGGAAATGACAAGCACTGGGGACAGGCCGCTGCCAGTCATAGACGGGCCTGCCAGCTGGAGAGTTCAGCCCAATCTAATCACACCACCAGAAAATAACTTCCACGCTTTCAGCTTGACAGGATGGACTTGAGGGGGGAAAAAAAAGAAAGAAAAAAAAACAACAACAACAAAACAAAACAAAAAACTAGAGCTGGAAACAATGCTTTTTGTTTCAATTATACTCAGTTTTGCACAGCAATTAAAAACGCCTACTAACAGGCCCAATGCATGCTACTTTATAATAAATGCAAAAGAATTTGTTGTATCATAGAAAATGGAATAAAAAGATAAAATGACCACATTGAGGATATGGGCACAGATCAAGGGAAGGTCAAACCATCTCTGTCTCTTTCAACGCACAAGCCATATCACCTTGAAAATTCAATTCAGTTTATTGATATTAAAATTGCTTGACTTCAAAACCAAGCTTGCAAGGATGACCAGCAGCTGGGCTGATTTCATCCCCATGTTCAAAGAATCAGCACACATGAAGAGACTAAGGAGATAACACTCATATTTACACATATAACTGCGACAAATGTTCTGCCTTTGGTGTAGTTAGGAAAAGTGTCATTATGAACAAATGTATCCACCGAGGACACAAGCTGGACCATGCTTCCAAGGGATTGGACAGAAGTGGTAAAGAAGATCTCACTTTACCTAGGCATCTTGCTACTTCAGTTCCCTGTAGACATGGTATGGATCTACTACGTTCACGTGCAACAATTCAAAATTATCTGTAACTTTCTGTGTGCTCACATGCAAGCACGTGTAACACAGCATGTCCCATACAATTTAGTGTTTTCACTGACAAAATTATTCCTACAGGGTAACAGCTGGCATTGTCATTAAAGCCCTAAGAGCCAAATACAATCCTCCATGTGTGTCTATGTTGTGTTACAAGATATCATAAATGCTTGGGAATGAAGCACTGTTCATTCTGTTTATGAAAAATAGATTCCCATTCTCACTTTCACTGTATCTCAAAAGTCAACACTAAATCAGGCATTAGTTATTTGCAATGCACTCCTGAAATGTTACCAGTGCAAACATGGTAGTGTCATGTAGTAACAGGCATTCACAAGCACTGTCATCTCAGTCAAGTGTTTGACCGTTTCCTCTCTATAAAGTGGTGTGAACCATGTCTGCCTCAAAGGGCTGCTGTGGTTTAGACCGTGGGTCCAGAGGTGAACCAACAACTCAAGATCAGGTTTACAGAACAATACTTACCCCAGATGGTGAATGGGGTGGGATACTTTTAGCTGAACCAATAATTATTTTTACTTATCACATGGAGATCAGTCTGCAGAGAGAAGAAGGTAACTAAGACTGAAAATGTCCCAAAGATACAGGCGAGTGCTTGCTTCCTGAGCTTGTCTGTGAACACAGGAGGACTGGGACTCAGCAATGGCTGTACTGAGGTGATGAAGGTGAACGTTTCATATTTCCTTATTCCAAGTGTTTCTAATGTTGTATGATGATGTTATTCAAGCATCAATGTATAATTTTGTCATTAGCTTGCTCAGTGTGGCTTTTCTGCAGCATTATTTAATTCATTTCAGTCATGTAAGAGCATGGAGAGCTCTGACCTACTGACCCCAATTTTCACTTAAAGAAACAAATATCCTTTTTGCAAACTAAGACGATTTTTCTCTTGTCAACCTTGTTTTAAAGTATTAACCTTGTTCCCAATATGGTAAATATCCATGTTTGTCATTGAAATCTACTTGGCACCGCAGCTTTAATCAAGTTATGAAATTGCTTCTGGTCTTACTTTATCCATTCTGAGAAATGATTAAAATAAACATGCTTAGTGAATAGGCTCACACTGGGAACACATGTTTTGTTTTTGTTTGCCAGCAACTGACTCCAGGAAAACAAAAGGTAAACAGGTTGGTTGTACATTTTCTTGGTGACAAAACTCAAAATTTCTGGAAGACCACGTAACTGGCCTGCCGTGATGCTGGGGGTCATCACAGAGGCTCAGGAGATGGCTCCCTGGGTAGAGTGTTTGCTGCACAAGCACGAAGACCTGAATTTGAATTCCTTATATTCACACAAAAGCCAAGAACAACAGCACATGCCTGAAGACCCAGTACTCAGGGGATGTAGATAGATGGGTTGCTGGGTAGCCAGTATAGCCAACAGAAGAGCTCCGGGTTGTCTCAAAACATAAGGTGGAGAGCAATAGAGGAAGACACCAATGTTGACTCCAGCCCAGGCTCCACACATGCGCATGTGCACCCTAATATGTATGCACACAGGACATGAACACATAAAACAGATGTATGTACACAGATAAACAAAGTCATCACAATGGATGTGTATTTTTAAATTCATGAGAAACAGATAATTAAATATTAATCCTATATTGAGCAAGATCAAATTGTATAATACACCCTTAAAATAATGTGGACATCTAGGGAAAGAGAGAACAGAATAGAACCATAGTGAGTCACTGTATTCATAATATTTTTTTCTTCAAAAAGCAAATGTGAAAAAGTTTTGTGGTGTGCTCAAGTTCGATAGCTGATGATATGACACTGGTTATTTTAGTCTAGCTTTTTTTTTTTTTAAATCCACATACAGTAGTCACTATATGGCAAATGAGGTAGTGATTTTTATTCCTATTTTATAGGAAGAAAGAAAAGATAGGAGATGCTCATTTGCCTCATCTTCAAGGTCACAGAAACTCTGAAGGCTGGCAAAGCAGAGACTGGAAGATAAGAGGCCCAGTCTAAATGTTCTTGTTCCTCCAAAACACACACATTTAAACCCACCTCCCATTACTATGGCATTAAGAAGTAGAGCCTTTGTGTGGTAATTGATCAGATCATGGAGTCTGCAAGTTCGAGAATAGAATTCTACTACATAGAAATGAAGATCCCACTTTTCCTCTGAATACTGCGGGTGGTAGGGAGACATAGAAAGAGGCACCATGCAGGGAGCAGAGAGCAGCGTTCATCAGTAACCAATCTGCTGGTGCTTTGACTTGGGCTTCCTACATTCAACAAGTAAGCAATGAATTCTGTCTGAAAGTTTGTTAAAGGAATCCAGATGGATTGTGACAGCAAGTATCCAACCTTAGACTTCATACAGAGAATATTAAATGTGGACAAGTTTCCTCAGTAATTTATTTATTCTTCAAAAATACATGCCATTGATTAACTTTTCCAAGTTTCATTAAGTTCTCACAACAAGTTACAATAAAATTTTCATTAAAGTGTTTACGAAAATGTTTCCCAATACTTCAACATCAGGACTTTTTCCAGGACCTTAACTTTAGTGGTTTTTAATACGCCATCGCTACTGCCAACTTTTTCCAAATTTTTACAGAAACACATTCAGATAAGAGGATTAATTGCCTGGTTTGCAAATTCACTTCATAATATAGTGTGTGCTCCTGACCTCAGCAGTCATTTAATGCATAACTTGATAAACAGTCAACTGCTGATACACAAGGCACTATGACAGAGTACATATTTTAAGCAACTGTATTTAATAGGCTTAGATGCTAGGTTTGTAGAAAACACTGCCTCTGGTCAGTGAGCAAGTGAGCAAGAAGTAAGTGCTGAAGTCTTACCCTAACCTCCTTTCCTCAACCATGTGCTCAGAGATGAACTGGCCACTGAACTCACACAAAGGCTTTTCTCTATTTTGAGTCTACAGCACAGTTCTTCCTTGTGGGTTCCATGTTGGGTGGGCAGTGAGGTGCAGAATCCAGAGATGAGGAGCCGAGTCAGGCTTCACATTTTCCCCTCTCCAGGGTACCAAAGAACGATCTTGGCACCAAAGACACCCTACTCATTAGATTCAACTGGAGTCATGTCACTCTCTGAGACATGAACATAGTAAGACAGCTTTAAAAAAAAATAGTTGCCATGTCTAAGCAAAGAGTGATAAAAGCCAAGTGCTAACACAAACTCTTAGTTTTAAGTATTTCAATTATAACAAAAAGAAAAATATATAAATGCAATACAGGTTAATTACTAAAATCAAAAGGAACATATCAAAGAGCAGAATGAGGAAGGAAATGCAGCTAAACAAAAGTACAGACCTTAACCAATGAAAAGGAAGAATCTAAATCCTAGTTCTGTGTGAAGAAACAACACAGACAATCTAAAAGTAGGGCTAGAACACTGATGGAGAGGGGGGTCATACAGTTACCAGGTTAATGTGCTACCTACTAGCTAACAAGGCTTCTTGAGTCTTAAAACTAAAAACCAAATTCCCTGAGAAACTTACATTAGTGTATTAGAAACTGAATCCTCATCTATAACATCAAAACATATCAGATAGCCCTGCCTCAGAGGCAAGCACCTGTTCTGCATGGTACCTACCTGTGCGTCCTCTTGTCCCTGATGGCTTCTCTCCTAATCGCATGCCAGCCTGCGGTGTCTCAAACCAGTGGGGTTCAATCTACTCTGCTCTTGAGTTACACACCCACAGTGCAGTGCCCACTAGACTTCTTCAGCTAAACTCGATGAAGCAAGTCCAAAATGCAGCCTTATTATTTTAAGAAAGTCAACATAAGTGCAGAGTGGATCTGACAGAAACAGCTGTGAACTCTGTGGTCTGAATGTGCTCTAAAATGTTCAAGATTTGTTCTAGAAAAATGAGAGTAGCAATTCCTTTCTTGTGACGAGAACAACAAAAGCTCCTATAGTCATTTCTTCTCTAGGGAGAAATCAGAGATGGTGAGAAATGAACAAAAGGCCTTCCCCTCAACAGAAGTCTCCTTACCAGGAAAATGCTTGTCAGAAAGCTGGTTTGTGACATGCCACAAATAAAGTATGAGCTTCATAGACACTCTCTAACTGGAGAAACGCAAATATTTAGAAACTTCCTATGGAGTTACTAGAGAGATGAGTTGGGAGAAACTAGAAGGCTATGGCCTTTCCCCCTACAGGGTCAAGAAAGGAAGTTCAGGCAACGGCAATACATAACAGCATTGGAAAAGAGATGAGGAATTGATTCCTAGAGCTGCTAAGGGGGGAGGGATGAGAACAAGAGGAAGAGACGTTCCTGGGAGTTTCTATGGCAAGTGTCACAGCTCTCATAACCCTGGGTACTTTAACCAGCCTCTAACTAGGCACCACCACTGGTACATCTTCACTTACCAATCTCCTCAG
This sequence comes from Cricetomys ansorgei, assembly GCA_026225945.1. NCBI lineage: Eukaryota > Metazoa > Chordata > Mammalia > Rodentia > Nesomyidae > Cricetomys > Cricetomys ansorgei. The sequence continues at coordinate 13,977,754 of JAMJFZ010001133.1, forward strand.
CCAGTTATCGTATAAGGAGGCTCATCCCAGTGCTCAGGCAAGAAGCATCTCAGCCTCATTGGCACAGGCACAGACAGGGTCACCTCACCCACGTTACAGCCTTTGCACTTTCTCACTGAGTAGTATTATGCCTGCTGACTGTATTGATGGAAAAGCTGGCACGGTAGGCTTAACTGCCACCTAAGCAATTTCAGATTGATTATTCCTTCCAATTTGTTTTTCTTATTGCAGTGAATACGCAGTGTATGCTGTGACCTAGACATGGCTTGTCTCCAGTGAAGCTCATTCAGAGGCTTAGTGCCTAGTACTGAGGTGGTGGGATTTTTAAGAGGTGTGAAAAGTGATGAGGTGCCTGGCTCATGAGCAGTATCCTGAAGGGACTGCTTGTCTCTCTCAGTGTTATGTCTCATAGGAGCATATTAGTTCACATACAGCATACGGTCATCAAGAGCAAGCTTGGCCCTTCCCTAGTCTGTCTTGCTTTCTTGCTGCATACAGTTGCTTCCATTTCCATCTTTCAGCCAGAATAAATAAATGTAAAGAATTAAAGATAAAGATGTCCATCTACAAGGTATCTTACAGTGCCTCCTTTTCATGCTCCTGCTTGAAATGGAAAACTGGGATCACATGACTGGTACTCACTGAAGAGCAGCAGCATGTGCCACCCTGCTGGCCATTTGCATACCAAAGCTGTTTCCTTTCTTGGCACCACAGGGCTATGCCTTCTACATGCTCATCCCTGACCACTAATGTTTTCTCCATCTCTGACCTTTAGCAAATGGGAAAGCACCCAAGCCAAATTTGAGAATGGCTGGAGGATAACTTACATATGGCTAGAGCAAAGATGGGCGGAACCATGTGGTAACTGTGGAAAAGTATGAACTTTGGGACCTAGTGTGCTTCTGGTTCTACCTCAGCTTCTCTCATTCCACTGCATCTGTGATTTGGAACAAGTTCCTCTAACTCTGTTTTTACACTTCTGAAGTGGGGATTTAAAGTGCATATATTTTATGGTTGCTGTAAAGACTAAATGAAAAAAAAAAAAAAGGACTGGTGAGATGCTTAAGTGGGTAAGCGTGGCTTGTGGTCAAGCTTGACAATCTGAGTTTGATCCTTTGAACGGTAGGGTGGAAGGAGAGAACTAAGGCCAATAAGTTGTTCTCTATCTCCATACAAACAAGTGCGAAAAATTTAAAAACTTTAAGATAACTTATTTCTAGGTATATAGTAACATATCCTATATTCCCCTTTCCATATCCCCACATCTCATGAGCATGAAGGGATTGTTGGTATGTTTAATAAATTTGAGTCAAATGTTGTACAAAAAGACAGGTTTTTCCAGTGAAGCAGCAGATTTCACTGAGCCATAGGATGGATAGATAGAAATAGGACAGATGTAGGAGACAGCATAACTCTAACTGCATATGCAAGATATAATATAGGCAGAAGTGTAGGGTTATCCAGTGTTAGAGCAAGAAGTGGCCAGGCTGGTAGTTTCTACTTTCAATTCTAATACTTAGGCATGGAGACAGAAAGAAGGCAAGTTTAAGGCCAATCTGGGCTATAAAGCAAGGATATATATATAAATAAACATAAAAACAAAACTAAATTAACAACATTATGAAAAAAATTAAACAACCAAACCAACCAAACAAATAAAACCCCAACAAAATTCTATGAGCTTTGGAGCCAAGAAAACTTAGGTTTAAATATACTATATTTCCAGTTGTTGAGCTCAGACAAATGATACCAGTCTCTGAATTTTAGATTCCACCTTTATGAAGTCATACTGCTGATACTCCAGTGCCACATACAGTATTAACCACCTACAAATGCTAGTCTCTTTTTCCCTTACATGATAGCAAACCCAAGAATGCTTCTTTAGTGAAAAGAATTTCAAGATAATTAAAAACACACACATGCAAACAATCATGGCGTATTAAAAAAATCATAGCATGCATGCAAATTCAAAGTATGTTGAACAAGATGTCTGGAGATGGTTTTATTCTTAGAAGCATCACTCATTGTGAAATTTCTTGGAAAACCCATTTCACCTTCTGTCTCACAGTTTTATTATTTCTACAACTGAAAGGAATCCTCCTCCGCTCACTGAAGATCTTACTGAGTATGACTGCTAAGGATTAAGTATGGTAAGTTACATATGAAGATAATTTGCACATCAGTATATAATAAGACAGTCTAGGGCAGTGCTTCTCAACCTGTGGGTCACACCTGCTTTGGGGGTTGAAAGACCCATTCATCACAGGAGTTACCTAAGACCATCTGCATACAGGTATCTACACTATGATTAGAAACAGTAGTAAAATTACAGTTATGAAGTAGTAACAAAATAATTTTATAGTTGGGGGTCACCACAACATGAGGAACTGTATTAAAGGGTCGCAGCATTAGGAAGGTTGAGAACCACTGGTCTAGGGGCTAGTGTGTTGCTCAGTGGTAGGTAGAGTGTTTGGCATGTATGAGAGGCCTTATATTCAGCCCATAGCACCAAAACCAAAACACAACCACAACAAAACAAACACACAAACAAACACCCTAAACTAAAGACTAGTCCTAGATGGTCTACTTGCTGTTAATTACAAAGCCACATAAATGGGATATATACTTAGGATATAGTCAAAATTGATGACAAATTTTGCTATGTCTTTTATGATCTCAGGATAGTCAAATATTGTCACAGATTTTGAAATACTTTATAAACAAGCTGAATTTCCACATTTAAAAGAGGGATTTTTAACAAAGCATGAAAAATGCATTTGAAATTGTGTAATTTCTGAATTTAGAAGCATGACTAACAGTGAAAGGTGGCATACAGACATACAGAGAAACACCGTTAGACTGTTGTGTGCCTTCAGAACATTTAAATGTGTGGGGTTCTTTTTTGTTCGTTTGTTTGTTTAGAGGTAAAGAGAGGTGAACTAAAAAGCGCCTTGTCAGCCTGTACTCCTTACTGCCAGCCACATCAAGTGCAGTTCTGGGCACCTTTTCTCTGGTCTGGAATTTCAGGAGCAGGGAGCACAAAGGAGCTGATGAGCAATGAACGCTTCGGCCTTCCTCAATTAATCTTGTCTCTCTACCTTTGCTTTTGCTTTCCCACTACATGAAGGTAATAATGACACCCTCATCCATTATCCTTTTATCCCTGTTATTCTCATGAAATTGCTTAATAATATGTTACAGATTCGTCTCCACTCACATAATTCTTCCTGTCATTTGCAGTATATCATCCTACAAACACACAGCCGACTCTCACTGGCCGCTCTTTGAAGATTATTGTCAGTGACATCTTCAGGATGCGTTTGGAATCTGGAGCATCATTTGTGCTGCAATGGGGAATTACGCTGACTTATCTGTCATTGCCAAAAGCACAACAAGCGAGTCAGTGTTAATGCAGAGGTAACACTGGTTTTTATCATGCCTCCAGAACAAGAGCGCTTGTAAATTTATGCTAATGTGGCCCTTTTAGGGTTTAATAACCTCTCACCCTACTGGAAAACGACCCACACATACACAAACATCCATAAACACCCCCACTCACTGGAACATAGCTGGTCAACTGGCAATGATTTATTTAAGATCAATTTTTGGCACTAATGTGAATTACACAGATGTCCTTCAGAAAATGTGCTTGTAGAAATGACAAACTTTCATTTCAATCACCAAAATGTAAAGGATTTTGCTGAAAAAAGAAATTGAACTTTAAGAATTAGGCAAGTTCCTTTCTGACCACTGTGTAGGAGCTTTTCTCTCCAGAGTTCAAGACCACTACAAATGAGCAGTTTTCCCTGATTGAGGGTGGCATTCCAGAGGGACCCAGGCAATCTAGTGTGTATGCCAAGTCTGACAACACATGACAAGCTGGTCGGCGTGCAGTAATTTGACTAATTATACCGGATTAGAGCATATTAATGCAAGCTGTTTTCTCCAGAGTTAATGACCTGCTGACTAGGTTCTGTTAGGCCCCAGTAGGTCCACAGGCAGCTAAAACACAAAACCTTGTTTTGTAAGCCCTCGTCATTTCACATCAGCAAACAAGCATATCAAACTACTGACCAGCAAAATGCAAGCGACATTTTGTCTGCTATAAAATCATGCAGCCTTCCCTCACTTTCTATCCTTAAGGGTGCTTTTATATAAAGCTCATGTCAGTTTCTTTCTCTTTTAAAGGAGAAGGTAATAAGCTGAGCCTAGGGAAAGTGAAATAATTCCTGAGTGTTATGGTTGGGGTGCAGGCTGCTGTTTCAGGAAGAGGGTAAGATGAAATAGCTTTAAACAAATATAAACTTCAATATGTGAACCTTCCTCAGAACAAGAATCTGTTACAAAGTTATGCCAAAATAATTTTGGTATAATGAAATTTATCCAAATGTCAAAACTTATTTGAAAGATATTTCTAAGCCCTGTAGGAATTTTATGTATTTAAAAAAATAACTGGATGACTTAAATAATATAAAAATAGAACTTTAAAACTACTGTTCGCGTTAAACAAACAAACAAACAAACAAACAAAAACAGGCTCCTATTTAACTAAAATCAAACTGAAAGCTTTACCGTGTTCCTAAATGTGTTATGTAATATAAACCCACTTTTTGATTATGTAGGAATAGATAAAATGTAAGTTACATTGGAAATACTAACAGAAACTCAAAATAGATCAAGGTATGAGACTGATTAAAAAAATAAAATCACACTGCAGAATTACCGAAACCCCTTGTGTCTGGGGTGCTAATGTGTAAACTCCCAATGGGCAGATGAGGAAAAGAAATAATAACTTCAGCACAAAGTTAAAAGATAAAAACAATGCAGTTCAGGAATAATATTCCTAAGACAAAAGCTAGAAATAAATGTGGGGCAGGGATTTTCGAAAGAGAGCACTGTTATAACCTAAGGAATGAGTCTTCCACTTAGATAAATCAGTCCTATCCAGAGGTAGAAGTGGGGAGCCCACACCTGCCTTCTCACAGACTCTGGTCTTGAGAGCCTACTGCAGGAGAGGCCTGTCCAGGCTGAGTCAGCGGCGGCTAGCAAGAGGTCTGCTCTGGCTTGACCACATGAGCTCTGTTAGGAACTGGAAATAGAAAATGCAAAAGGGGCTGTGTGACTGGCAGCAGGGATAAAGCTGAAATGTCACCACATAAGTGAGAGCCCAGGAGAGCCAAGACAGCGCCCAGCAAGCTGAAACTCAGTGAGACCAAAGCTATGAATAAACAGAAGACAATTACTTATTGGGAGAGATGGAAAAGCACCCCCAAAACGAGCAGGTGGTTTATGAACCAACTGTGGAAAACAGCTGATCCCTAGAGCTGACTCAACCCTGTAAATCCCACAACATTTATATATATAGCTCTGATGCCCTGATAAAGAGTCCCCCCTCCCCTTGCCCTAGCCTCTCTTCTTTGTTTCCCTTTCCCTTCCTTCAGAAGCCCAAGAGCTGGGATTACAGGGTTGCGCTATCATGGATGTGTGGTCTACTCCCTGTAACCAGAACAAAACAACACAACAACAAAAACAAAACAAATAAACAGAGCCAGCTCAGAGGCCAACCTGATGGTACAGAAATATAGTATCTGATGATCAAGAATACAGACTATTTAGCGAAGAATGTTCTCCTTTAACCTTTAGACAGTCCTCTGTAAAGACCATTCAACTCAGCCAAGATTTTAGTTGCTATTGAGCAGCTGTGTGTTCAAAACTTCACTTGTGGTGTGCCTGGAGTGAAACCAGTATGTGCAGGAAAGTAACAGCAAAATCATATGTTTTCATTGACAATTCAAAATTAGAGCGAGAGTGACAAGTTTTGGAAAACTGAGAGAGATTTCTTCTAAATGCCTGCCTACATGGAGGCTCATTTCATTTCTACTATGGATAACCAGGGGGCTAAGATTTCTTTGTGAGAGTAGGTCTGAGCCCTCTCTCTAGTGCGGATTTACAGAAATGTCTAAGTTTGTATTTCTATTCACTGATAGCAGTTACAAAGTTTTTATACACAGAAACAAAGGCAATACTAAATATCAGATGTCTACATGGGTAGTAAAAACAAAAACAAAGGAAAACAAGACTTGTTAGTGTTAGGGGTACAACTTCCTGGTAGAATGTGTGCTTAGCATAGAAGAGGGCCCAAATTTAATCCCCACCATTAATCCCAGCCACCACAACAAAAACTTTAGTTAAGGTATCACTGAAGGACACATTTCAAGTTAGACTTTTCTAGTTGTTTGCAATTAGTGTTTTCAGTTAGCTAAGTGGTCTGCCTGCTATACTTAATAACACAGAGTCTATGATCTTTCTCTTGGAATGGTAATGTGTGGGATAAGATAAAGAGGATCACTTCGCAGCAGGCAAAACATTAAAAGGATGATGTAACTACAGGTAAGAGCACACTGAAATGAGCAGTGTGAGAAGCCAGAGGTTTGCCTTGCCTGTACCAGCAAGTGTGGTCACCACTGGTGAGTGGCTAGAACAGTGTTTATCAACTTTCCTAACGCTGCGACCCTTTCATGCAGGTCCTCATGCTGTGGTGACCCACCTCCAACCATAAAATTATTTTCGTTTCTATTTCATAACTGTAAGTTTGCTACTGCTATGAATTATAATGTAAATAGTTGATATGCAGATGGTCTTAGAGGACCCCTGTGAAAGAGTTGTTCCACCCACAGGTTAAGAACCACTGACCTATAGAGAGATTTAATTGTATTAGAGTATTATAGAGTGGATATCTATACTGCCATTGTGCCTGGTGAAGGTTTAAAGAGCTGGATGTATGGATAAGCAAATTCATTGTTAATTATATTGGCTGTTTTGCTCTTTCTCTGGTAAATGTATTTCCTTGCTCTGAGCACAGTAGTTCATGGTAGGTTTTTCACAGTCCTTCACTTCACTGTAGGTTTCAGTCAACTAAGTATTAAATGCCAAGACATCATGAAAAAAAGGTGCTGCATACTGCTAATGTTTAAAAAACACAATAAAGATAGTATGTAAAGGTCTTTATGTGGTCGAAAGTTCTTCCAGTTCCATGCTTTATGTTTAGAGCAGCACAGTTGTTCTGCAGAGTAAGAGACCTCCAGTACATGGGCAGTCCTGTCACATGTGCAGGGTGATGAAGACATCCTTTTAAAATGTGTGTGTAATATTGGTGCAAATGAAGGGGACAGAGAAGAATTTCAGGAATTGTTCTGGAGGTCAAACCCAGGTTCTCAGGCTTGGAGGAGAGTGCCATTACCCATAGTGCTTGCCCCAGTTTGCCAATCTCTTAAGTATGGTTACAGATGCATATGTGTCTTTTTGTGTGAGTACTGGTGATCTAACCTCCGGTCTTCACGATTTTATAATAAACCCCTTACCCACTAAAATAGGTCTGCAGCCCAAGAGTAAATATAAGCTTCCCTTTCTGATGGCAAAATGCCAACTCCTGCATATGGATTATGACTTCCTTCAAAACTGAGTACTGCCCTCTCCATTCTGATTCCTGCCTTGATACACTAAAAACCTTTAAAACTTCTAAATGTATCACACCTCTGGTCTCCAGACCTTCTTATGCAGTGGTAAGAGGACAGATTTTAAAGTTAGCAAATATGAATTCTACAGCCCGTTCTAATTTACAGCCCTATAACTCCAGTCAAATTACAGTCATATGCTGCTTTACAGAGTACATGTTCTGAGAAATACATGTAAGCAATTTCCTTGTTGTGTGACTATTATGTGGTGTATTATCATAATCTAAGATGGCTATGACATAGCTAGGCAACATGATCTCATAGACCTTCTTACATGTGGTATTTCAAATGTCATTATGTGGTATATGACTACACTTGATTCTTCAACCCCTATTTATTCATCTCTCAATTAGGAGGGCTGTCACTGTCTTTAATGGTTGTGCTACTGGAGAGACACAATTGTGTACGTAGGTGCTTGGCCAGTGATAGTCACTCAGTTACTTCAGATGAGAATACCCATGTAGAAATAACAACAAAAAAGAATGGAGTTTTTGAAGATGCTTGTCATCCCTGCAAGATAAACTTCTAAAATAATCCTTACACATGATACCAAGATGAATCGATACGATGGAAAAAAAACACAGAAATGCCATGGCATCTTTAAGAAAGCCATTTCTGAATGTTATCACACTACAGGGTGTGCATCTGCAAGTAAGCAATGTCTAGGAGACATCAGCCCATGTGGTATCTGTGCAGCTGGAGAGAGATGGTAAAATCCTGGATACTTCTTGGATCAAGAAAATATTATTTGCTAAGAGACTACATATGGTAAGAAGGGGAACCAAAATTACTAGGTTTCTATTTATAAATTGGATTCATGGAATTGCAGGGAATTTTGATCAGAAAAAAAAAAGACTTTGAATCAAAGAAATGGATGAGCAATAACAGAAAAGAAAAATAGGAGCACAGAATTAGATAAATTAAGTTTGGTTTATCCATTAGATATTTAAGTAGAAATAACAGGGATTAAAAGGGACAATGTTTTGCCCCTTGACCTCCAAACTTAACTAGGTCCTAGGAACTGTGGGACATCTCCCAAAATGCACTGTTGCTCTTGTGAGTCACCTGTGCTCTTATTTAAAGAGGCTATGGACAACCTCCAGGTAGATTCTAACCTGTGTCCATTTTGTCCATTCTGTAAGAGAAGAGTCAACATAGAGGTAAATGCGTCCAGCGCTTCCAAATGCTCTTCAATGCTTCCAAGTAGAGCCACGGCGAAGCAAGACCTTTGACTTGTTCTCCACAGAGAGAACAACTGCTGTATATACATATATACACACATACACGTATGCAAGCATAAGTGAGCTCTGAGACCTTACCTCCAACTGGCTATGATAAAAAGGAAAGGTAAATTTTGGCTACCTATATAGCTTTGTTTTATTTATTTATTTATTTATATGTTGATTTTTCAAGACAGGGTTTCTCTGTTGTAACTCTGGCTGTCCTGGAACTCACTCTGTAGGCCAGGCTGGCCTTGAACTCACAGTGATCCACCTGCCTCTGCCTGCCTGAGTGCTGGGATTAAAGGCGTGTACTGTCACTGCCCAGTCAAACTGCAGGGTTTTAATCACCCAGCAGAAAAGTCTAATCAAAGATTTCACTGATTAGTATAATATAACCACAACATCATAATATAGTTTCATTCTCCCCTGTGGCCCTGGATGCATTACTGATAACAATACAACTAAAGAAGCTAACCTCTATGCACACTTTGCGAAAACACTGAGTGGAGCAGTTATAACATAATCAGTGTTCTGTCATCTATACAAACACATCTACCTTTCTATGGCTACACACTACAAGAGAATATACTAACAATTTTTATTGAGCTATAATTTATTGATTTTCATTTTCTACTATTATGGATTAGCTACATTTTGTGTTTTGTTGTTGTTGTAGTTTTGTTTTTGTTTTTGAGACAGGGTCTCACTATTTAGCCCTGGCTTTTCTGGAACTCAGTATATAGACCACGTTGACCCTGAACTCACTGAAATTAGCCTGTCTTTGCCTCCTGAGTGCTGAAAGGTATGTACCACTACACCTGGTCCTATTGGCTACATTTTCACAATAAATACTATATTGTCAGGCATGTTGGCACAGGCCTTTAGTCCCAGCATTCATAAGACAGAGGCAGGAGGATCTCTGTGAGTTTTAGGCCAGCCTGGCTTACACAGCAAGCTCCAGGACAGCCAGAACTATATAAAGAGGCCATTTCTAAAAAATATATTTATAGCTAAGAAAATTTATAAATGAATTGGGTTTTGAAAGTAAGAAAAAATTCCATTCATTATAAAGGACAACAAAGACTGATGAAGAGCATCAATATATAGCTAAAGATTTATTTCAAATTTATACCGTCTAGAATTGCATTGGAATATCTACCAGATAACCAAAAAGTTTCTAAGTAGAAAACAATCATTTACAAAAGAGAAACATTTGGCACTGGGCAGTGATAGCTCATGTCTTAGTACCTTTAATCCTAGGATCTGGGAGGCAGAGACAGGCAGATTTCTGAGTTTGAGGTCAGCCTGGTCTACAGAGTGATTTTCAGGATAGTCAGAGCAACACAGAGAAACCTGTTTCCAAAACAAAACAAAACAAAAACAAAAACAAAAGGGGAGGCATCATTTAATTCATGGAAGAGTTGCTATTTTATCTCAGAGGTAACTAATATCATTAGCTAAGGCTTATATACCAAGAAACCAAATTTTTAATATTAGATGACCCTAACACTTAAAAAAATGTTGATTTCATGTTTTCTAATCTTCATTCTTAGATCCCATAAAACAGTGGTTTTCAGTTTTCCTAATGCTGCAACCCTTTAATACAGGTTCCTCATGCTATGGTGAACTCCAACCATAAAATTATTTTCATTGCTACTTCATAACTGTAATTTTGCTATTGTTATGAATTGTAATGGAAATACCTGATACGCAGATGGTCTTAGGCGACCTTTGTAAAAAAGGGTTGTTCAATCTCCAAAGGGGGTCGAGACCCACAGGATGAGAACCACTGCCATAGAAGAATGAAGGGAACTTGTGAGAATTCATAGGCTTTCTCCAACTCTATTTTTAAGCACAAGCCTTCTGTATAGTCTCTGGGTATATAAAAATGTAAAGTGTCCTTGGACTGGATGGGTGGTGCTTCTATGGAACATTTATAGGTTTCTGATCCTAGGTTTCCCACCACAGTAGATAGCAGTGGATATCTCACCAGTCTAGGGGAACTGATTTCAGCATACTGTTGATTCAAGACTAGAAGATTCCTATCTACTTCCAACATGGTACTCGGATCAATTATGGAATAAACTGGAAGGGAGAATAAAACCCAGGAGAATTGTAAGCAAGGAGAGAAAGGATTTGGAATTAATGATTTTTTTTTTTTTTGGCCTGTCCATGAAGACCACCTGAGCCTCCAAGAGTTTTCCTTTGGAACTATGTATGGTCACGAGGACATTTTGCAGATGACTCTAGTTAATGTGCTATCAGGGCTGTAAGTTTAGGGTTGTAACTGTCAAAAGCCTATGCAACTATTTAGAAAGAAATAAGACCCCCCCTTTTTTTTTCCCTGCCAAACTTTTACTATTCTTAAGAATAAACAATGAAATCAGACTCTGGAAGAATTGACCCCAGTGCCTGCAAAGATGGTACTGACTCGAGTTTCTACTTGCAGATGTCTCTCTGTCAGTCATGAGGCTTGTGGAGTCCCTGACACAAAGTGAGATGCCAGCACTGGAAGCTCTTGGGTGTGAAGCTTCTGTAGCACAAACAAAGATGTAACAGCACCACATCATTACACCGATTGCTAAGTGTCAGGAAGACTTCATCATGCCTCTTAATTCTTGGTAAATCCAAGACTCAAGTTATAGCTTTGAAAAATATCAACATGAAGAATACACTTAAAGAAGTACTACCTAAATAATATTTTTCAGGGTTAACAGTCATATCACAGAGACAATACTTCTTTTTAAACTAGAAAACAATGTAAAGAAACAACAAAATGGCTCACATTTGAGATTCCACTACACAGTAGCTCACATTTTCCACACTCTGTTCTACTGAAAAAGGGTTAGCAGTGAAAATGTGCTTCTGAGAGCTTTAAATCACATTGTACAGAAGTCACATCAAATTAATACTGAGGACCATTTAGGGCTTTTATTCTGAAAAGCTTCTGAAAGGGGATTAGACTATGAAAACTCTCATGATACTAAAGCACCTGTTAATGGGTTGAGGAGGTAAGAAAGGAACAATAGAAGTGTTATTTTTAGATAAGCCTTTACTTTGTATTCTGGCACAAAGCATTGCTCATGGGCATGCCAGAAGTCCCCAGCAATATCCCACGCATGCAGGCACTGGTGAGCAGAATCCCGTTGTCTTTTCTTTTTGGAGACAGGTCATTTTCTCTGCATAGTGACATAATGTGGCTAAAGCACATTAACAACTACAAACATAATTTGATGGTATGGAGAGAAAAATGGAAAAACAAAATGCTTTCCCCAGTAACGCAAATTTTGAAAATGCCCTTACGAGCTGTGCTTTTGAGATGGCAGGGGAATGATTTTCACAAGACCTCTACAACAGTAACTCTAAAATCTTACATTTTCATGTCCTATGATAATGTTTTACAGAACCAACAATTATGTTTCAAAAAAAAAAAAAGGCAGGAAAGAGCAGGAAGAGAGAGAAAGAAGCCTAGATAGTTGTCAGCTCATCAAAAATAATGAGTGCTCAAGAGGTTTCAACTTCCTGCCTTCCCAGAAGCCTGCCCAATCACAACAGACTGCCAGAAGAGGAAGAGAGCAGGCAGAAAGCACACTCTTCATCAGCCTGGCTAGGCCCGTACTGCACACCAGCATCTGACAAGACAACACTGCTGCTAACCCGCTGAGCTCCGTAAGCCAAGGGGCAGATCACATGGTGGATGACAGCCTTGGTCTGTCCCACACTATACAGCCTTTCCCCTGGTCCCTGACACACAGTCACATGCTCACCTAACAGTCTTATGACTAATGATGCAAACATGGAGTGTAAAGTCTCCTTAATTTGACCCTTGTTAAACTCCTAATTGGATTGGAGCAGGCTCAAGTGGAAAGCAACCCTCAGTTATTCAAGAGCACTCTTAAGAATGAAGCCCAAATTACAAAAGGCAGCCGGGCTGCAGGACGGCACCAAGACGGGAAATGAATTGCAGCTGTCACTTAAGTTAAACATCTAATCAATTGCCTTTTTTAAACAGGTAACTTTTACAACAGTTTCTTCATTGTAATGCCCTTCAGAGTGCGCTTGACCCAAATTTAATCAGCTGTTATTAAAGCAGAGAGGCGGCCACAGAGCACACACTGCAGGGCGAGACGTTGCATTCAGAGCCTTAATGATTCTAAAATGACTACAACCACGGCTTCATTCACCAGGACAAAGCTCAGCCTCTCTGCTCCACAACATCTTAACACAAGCTGTCTGAGCATACAGCGTCCATTTGTCCTTCATGAACTGTTGAGGTCAACCACGCTGCAGATAATATTGCAACAGTTTCATTGTGCTTCTTCCCTATAATGTCTGATGGGAGAAACCAAGGAATTCTTGTATATGAAATCCAGCTTTTCTGCAAAGAAATATACAGCTTAAGTGCAGAGGAAGGGGGTGCATGATATGCAGACAGGTGTAAAAATGAAGTAATTATAGAAGCTCAAATTAGTTCTTAGGCCTGAGGCAAGAAAGAGAACAGCGCCTTGACAAAAGGGAATAGCAAATAAGGGTAGCAAACAAAAAATGGCTTGAATGTGTAAATTAGCAAGAAAAATGAGACCGAAAAGCAGCTTTACTCTACTATTATTCCCCACATGAGAACAGAGCAGCTGAACATGATCAAGAGAGCTTTGGAGAAGAGAGGCAGGTGTCAACAAGGCCCTCCAGAGTGTCAGTTCTACCCTCCCAGCCAGCTACTCATTATGCGCAAGCTCTTGAGAAGTGCCTCCCAGACCTGACCTATCATATTACTTCTTCTGTAAACACATAATCCCTGCTTGTTAGGTGGTGTCAACACCAGCATTCATCCACTGAGGGAGTGAACAGACACTTCAGAAGTGCTGCCAAAACCAAAGAACCCACACCACAAAACAACAACCTGAATTTCAACCAGGTAAACAGATCTGATGCTTTTCTGTAAAATGCAATGCCAAGAGCCTCTTCTCTCATTAGCAAAAAGAAGCCCAAACTGCTGCTATAGTAAGACTGCTTTCTCATTCAAGTGCTTATTAACTTGGGATACACACACAAGGCCTGGAATAACACCTACTTATCAATTGCCTGCTGTGGTTATACACATTTTACTAAATAACTCTTTCTTTAAATCACACAAACACACAAACCCCAACCAACAGGTTATGAGCAATTCATTAATAACATAAAATCCAGCTGGGTGGTGGTAGTGCATACCTTTAATGCTAGCACTGAGCAGGCAGAGGCAGGTGGATCTCTTGAGTTTGAGACCAGCCTGGTCTACGAGTGAGTTCTAGGACACCAGGTTACACGGAGAAACTCTGTCTTGAAAAATAAAAAGCAAAACAAAAAACCCATAAAAAATGCAGTGTCTGTTACTTGATACCAGGCATACTCGATTGTAATATTAGGAAGTAAAAATTAGTGGAGCATTTAATACCCTACATCTCTATTGGCGAGAACAAATAACATTTCATTAAGCTATAATGAGAACTGAACATTTAATATACAGGATTGAAAAATACAACCTCCTATTTTTAATATAAATTTTACTGAGATTCAGACTTCAGTAAAAATATTTCTGGGTGCATTTGTGAAGTCGAAGAGGCCAGAGGTGAGAGTGGAAGTGGGAGCTTGTGCACCTGATCTATATTCTTCAGATTTCTCTGCAGAGAATCTTAGCAAATGCCAAGTGCCATCATCAATGCTTCCTAGAGCTTTAGAGCATTCTATTACCTGGCACTGATGTGATGTTACCCGCATTCTTGAAGTAATACATCACCTTGGTCTCCCCAACTAAGTGTCAGTAGTCCAGGACTCCTGTCTCTGGCTCCCTTGCTCTGGGTGCTAGGAGTCAGCCTGCTTGTGGAGGAAGAAGCTGACCATAAGGATCTGTATGCAACTCTCACTGCACAAATAAATAAGAACAGCAATGAGAGTTTCCACAGGGAGGATGAAGTAAAAGCTAAGTGCTCAAGTCTGACACCGAAGAACTGCTCCCACTGTGTGCAAACACAGAAAACTTCACTGAACGACATAAACCTATGCCAGATGTGTTGTGCTGGCTACTTTTCATGTCAATTTGACAAAGCTAGGGTCAAGTGGCAAGAAGGAATCTTAATCGAGAAAATGACTCCTCCATAGGACTAGCCTTTATGCAAGGCTGAAGGGCATTTTGATGACTGGTGAGTGATGTGTGAGGTCCCAGCTCTCTATGGGTGGTGCCACTCCTGGGCTGGTAGTCCTGGATGTTATAAGAAAGGAGGCTGAGCAAACCATGAGCTAGCAAGGCAATAAGCAGAACTCCTCCATGGGGGGGGGAGGGGAGAAAGAGGGGGAAGGGGAAAAGGAGAGGAGGGGAGGGGAAGGGGAGGACAGGAGAGAAGAAGAGGGAGAGGAGGAGAGAAAGAGAAGAGAAGAGAGAGGAGAAAGAGAAAAGAAGAGAGAGAAGAGGAGAGGAGAAGACGGGGGGGGGGGGGAGATTGCTTCATTTTATAAATTTGGTTACTATAGAGGACCCTAATACACCATGTAAGCTCAAGCATTCCAGTTTGAATCTCCCTGACCATAGAAAGCTAGACAGAGAGCTTGGGTCTATAATCTCAGAGCTCCTACAGCAAGAAGAGAGGCGGAGACAGTGAAATCTGGAAGGTTGTAAGTTGGCTAGCCTGGCAAGCAAAGCAGTGAACAACAAAGAGATGTTGTCTCAAACAAGGTAGAAACTGAGGGCAGAAACCTAAGGCTGTCCTCTAAACTCTGAAACACACACACACACACACACACACACACACACACACACACACTGAGAAAGGGATGATACAGCATCTCTTTTATTTTATTTTGATGAATAGATTTCTCAAGTTTATTTTATATGTAGGAATGTTTTATCTTCATGTGTATACATGCACCACGTATATGTCTGGTGACTAGAAAGATCAGAAGAAGGTATCCAATTCCCTGGAATTGGAGTTGTGGATGGTTTGAACTATTACATAGGTGTTGAGAACTGAATCCAGGTTCTCTGTGAGAGCAGCCAGTGTTCTTAACTGCCCAGCCTTCTCTCCAGCTCACATCATTTCTTTTAATGATGGGAAAAATGAGAACTCTAAGATCTTAACAGTATCAAAGAAACTTCAAATTTATTTACAATCTTAACTAATATAATATACTTGAGCATTTCCATGCTATTCCATTGATTTTCTGCCAAATATCTGATGAAGGGCTTATTCAGAATAACATCCACTTGATTTAGAAGTTTGTTCAGTTTGGGATGGTCTGACATGGACTCCAAGGTCTGTAGCTCATGCCGCTTTCCTGATACTAAGGCTTCTCCATTTAGGGGAAAGAAGGTGTTTTGCAGGAATTATATATTTGTAGTTTTCTAATAATGAAACTATCTTTAAAACAACCCTTGTACATTGCCACTTTCTTGCATAGAGCTTTAATTATAAATTTTAAGGGACATCATACATGAAGGAACAATGCTGACTGTCTCGCAGGAAATAACTGCTGGGATACCCTCTATTTGCACTCTAACGTCTACCTGTTGGTCAGATGTGTCTCCTGTGGGAAACTAATACATCAATCCCACCAATCTAATCCCACCGCAGCCACCCACGGTAGTCCTCAGTTGGCCAAACTAACCTCAGTTCTTCCAGGCCCGTGGAAAGGATTTTTACAGTGTTTAGGAATTCTGCTTGTTTTCCAAATTTTACTAATTCACTGACTTGGTTTGTGTAATTGGTAGATTTTTTTAAACATGTTATTTCTATTGTACTTCAGAAAAATTCTAACATTTTACTCCTTAAATTTCCTGAAGGTTGTTTATGGCCTGATGGAGGCCATTCTGGAGAATTTTCCATGGACACTACAGAAGAACTCTACTATTGCGCAGTGTTCTCTAGATGTGTGTTAGGTCTGGCTAGTTTCAGGTCTGTCCAAATTTTTGGTATTGCACACGTCAATGAGATTCTTATCTAAACAGTGTGATCAAATCACACACACACACACAGACACACACACAGACACACACACACAGTATCACAGTGCAGTCAAGTCCTATACTGCAGTGGTTGGAATAAGGATGGCCCCCAGAAGCTCATAATGCTTAGTCCAAGGTAGTGACACTATTTGAAAGACTTAGAAGGATTAGTTGGTGTGGCCTTGTTGGAGTAAGTGACACCAGGGGTGGGCTTTGAGGTAGGCCCAGAGTCTCTCTCATCTTGCAACCTGCAGATCAAGATACAGCTTGTTCTCTCTGTTATTGAGTGTAGCCACTCTAATGCTTTGTGATTGTTATTTGTACGGCATTTTTCTTTGTATGCTGTTATTTCTAACCCACCTGTATCTTTGTGAGTTTTTTGTTTTACTATTTTTGTCTGAGATACTTCGGGTTGAACTCAGGACATTGCTCATGCTAGGCAAATGCTATACAGCACTAAGCCATACCCTTGGAATTCACAGAGATCCTCCTGCCTCTGCCTCCCAAATGCTAGGACTAAAGGCATGTACTGCTAAGCCTAGCTTCCTCATTATGTACCTGTTAGTACTCTGTATCTGCACCCAAAGGTCTCACATTCATGAATTAAACCAGTCATGAATCAAAGATTTTCAGGAAAAAACAAATCATCTGTACTAAACATGTGCACACCCCTTCTTGGCATTATACTTTAAATACAGTAGAACCACTATTTATACAATGCTTATATCCTATTGGAGCAATGTTAGAGATGACTAAAAGGATACTGATATATAGATATATGCAAATCCTGTGCTATTTTGTATAAGGGCCTTGAACATTTATCTGTGTGCTGGCAGCTGCGGGAGGTCATGAAGTCCCTCCCCCATGCAAACAGGAATGCCCATGTTTTCCTTTCCTAGAGATTGAGCTAGACCTTATGGGGTACTTAATTTAAGGTTTAACTCTATTTGCTTCTCCAGGGGAGTGAGGCTACACTGCGTCTCTTTCCTTATGTCCTTTCCACACCTTGCTGCAATGTTGAAGAGGGTATCAACTACACAATGTTCTAATATCTGCTCCAATCTCGTCCTTGAACATATCTCAGTCTCTATTATTCTTCAATGATTTGTTCTTTGATTAAACATATAAGTTCTTTTAGTACCCTGGAGCCATGAATTCATTTTGCATTACTAATTACTTTTTTCCTATTTTCTTGTCATTGCAATTTTGTTTTCCAGTTCATAATGTCAACTATGTATTTTATAAAGTTATATAAAGATCAACATATAAACTTGTGTCTTTGGACATTTTAAAAATCATTTTAGACTATGTGTATAGGTTGTGCATCAGACCTGCTGGAGCTGGAGTTGAGGATGGTTATAAGCTGCCCGACACAGGTGCTGGAAACGGAATTCAGGTCCTCTGCAAGCAATAAGTGCTCTTAACTGCTGAACCATCTCTCAAGCTTCTAAAGCTGTGATCCATTTTCTATTACTATAACAGAATACCTGAGACAGAATGCTTGATAAAGAATAAGAATTTATTGAGTTCACAGTTTTGAAGGCTAAAAGCTCAAGACTAGGCAGCTTCCCATGAGGGCTCAGTTGCTTTGGTTCACTGCAGGAGGCAAGGGGGAGGGCACAGAAAAGGGAAACAAGACCTAACATCAACACTGTGTGAACACTTCTCAATATGAGTTCTGGTGATGACAAACCACGTTAAACTTAATTTATTTTAAAAACACTTAATAATTAAAGATTTAAATAACAAATGATATATAATAAAGAAAAAAAATAACTTGATTAGATATTTAATATAATTCAGATTGTAGTATGGTTTACTAAGGCACACAAGGAAGAAGCTGACTGTAAAAGTCAAATGTAAAGGTTTTGTTGTTCAAAGACCTCAAAGTTAAGTAAAAACTTAACAATGAAAGGAGAGGGGAGGAAGGGTGCCATAGAAATCATTTCCCTAAAAGCTCTCATTGGTGGGTTAGGAAACAGCCAGTTAAAAAGATCACACAGACTGGGAGGTGGTGGTACACACCTTTAATCCCAGCACTCAGGAGGTGGAGGCAGGTGGATCTCTGTGAGTTTGAGGCCAGGCTGGTCTACAGAGTGAGTTTCAGGACAGCCAGAGTTACAACAGAGAAACCTTGTCTTAAAAAAGGAAAAAAAAAAAAAAAATCATACAGTTCACTCAAAACTCAAGCCCCAGCACCCAAACTTTCTGAAACCTAGCCAAGAGCATCTTTCTCTAAAAGGAATACCTGAGAAGCCAAGACAAAAGGAAAGCATTTGTCAGGTTTGCATATCTTAAATACAGCAGCCAGCACAGCAGGTTCCTTCCTCCTTCAGACACACTGGAAACAAGCCAGGGTTGACCCCTGAAGGTGCTTTCACATGCAATGTCACCTTCATTGAGAAGGTGGGGGCAGGGTGCCCAAGCATAATGGGGGTGCAGTGTCCTGACTGCCCCGTAAGGGCAGTTTTATGGTCATCCTGGCTGCAGGAAGATTTGAATACATTCTACTATTCTGAGATATTGGATACAGCTATTTCATTAAATATCTTAAAGGTATTCAGAGCACTAGATCACAAAGGTTCTGTGAAGCTTCTTTGACTCCCACTGTCCCAGATGGCTACTGGGCTGTGTATCCTTTCCTGCAGGCTCAGCTGACTCAGCCTGTTCCTTCTTCAGTCACAAAGCATAACTCACTTTTTCTGGCTCCCTTTCCCTTTCCATTCCAATTGTTATTGCCATTCTTACAGAGCTCAATTTCCTTATAGAAAACCCATCACATTAACATTAAAACTCTGGACATTAGATTCCAGCAGTCTCGGTTCATTTACAGCCATGTTCTACCTCATTCTGCTTCTAGTCTGCTTTCTGCCTTCCAGACATCTTACATATCCACGTACTCAAGGACTGCCACATCGATACCTCATTTCCATCCATGATTGCCAGATTAACTGCCCAACTGGACTGCTACTTAAATTTGGAACGACTGTCTAAAATTCAAGTAAAACTAGGCAGCCTGAGGTTTATAAATATGACAGCCTGACTCTTAACAAGACTTGTAGTTTTCATCTTTTCATTTTCTTCTATCTTATCAACTTGACTACAGCTGATTCAGTTCAGAACCAACAGCCTAGCAGTCGTAACTCACCGAGGTACAACACCCAAGTCCTCCTGCCATAAGCTCTCCACTGTCCTCACCCCTGGTATCCAGTCATTTTGCACACGGTAGGTCTCTACCTCTCAGTTGCTCGCTTTGTTTTGGATCAGTGTCACAGTCTTTTGCTCCTGTTGGTGATGGTTGGAAACAGCCCACCCTGCCACTGCCTTCACCTGAGTCCCAAAGCTTTTATAAGCGGGAGAAAGAGAACTCTTCACTGAGCAGCTAGTAGCTCTTTTTCCAGCTGTAATCACCTCCCACAATGCAATACCCTTTCTTGTTAACTTACCAAACTTCTGGCTGATTTTCCAAGACCAGTATGTCATCCTTCACTTTATATCTATGACTAGAATAAATAAAGTGCAATGGTAGTAACTGTATAGATTACCTCACAAACACACACACTAACAAAGAAAAGCAGCCTATGCGTCAATTGCTTGTGGCTACAGGAAACTGTAACGTTTCCTACTGTTGGGGTGAAAACAAACCAGCTCCGTGAATTTGTCTTTCAGTTTTCACATCCACAGCTTTTTTTATTTTTATTTTTTTTCTGGGGCCCAGGCATGTTCAAGGAGTTCTTAAAATTTGTCCTGCATCCACATTTGCCAAAATCTCATTTCTATTATATCTGCTTTTACTAAAAAGCATATCCTATGATTCACTTTCTACCTCCTACTTCACTTGTCTGGCAGACTCTGCCTTTTGTCTCTGCAATCCGACGCAGATGTGGAGAGGCAGGGAACTTCAGGTTCTCCGAACTCTGCGTTGATCTCAGCTCTTCACTATATTCTCTTTTTTTGGCCTCACAATCATCCTGTTAGCTTTCTTCCTTCTCTCTTTGGACACTGCTTTGCATTCACCCCTCCTGGCCCTCCTCCACTGGAGCTCCTCACAGTCAAATCCTTTCACTGTACTGGTCTCATTACATACTGTCTCCTGCAGCATGTTCTCATGCTTTCTGATGATGACTCCTCCATCTCTCTCCTAAGCCTCAGAGTCAGCAGCCTGTTTCATCTTTTCACCTGGATAACCCATTGTTTGATGGTGAAAACCAAATTTATCTTCTTTCTAGAAAACTTGCTTATGTGGATGTTTTTGTATGCCAACTGGTAGAGTTTCTGTACCCAAGTATGAGGGTCATCTCAGGTCCAGCCAAAATAATCTTTGTGCTTCTGTGGCCGTATTCATAGGGAGTTGCTCTTATGTAGGAGCTCTGAGCTAAGTGGCCTATAGCTGAACTAGTGGTTGTGATGTTTGAGAATAGGATCGTGGAAAGAGAAAATTATGCTCTACAAATGCTTGCTGATAGGATTGACACACCCGGCTTCAGGCTTTTGCTCAGAAGGTGTTCTGGGACTGTGTTTGGATGCCCTTCCTTCACAGCTCTGCAGTACCACCTCCTGCACTCACCAGGTTCTTTGCTTTCTGACTTGCAACTGTATAGTCTGTGGTTTGCATTCCTACTAACCTGTGGATTGTGTGAGGATGAGATGGTTTCACAGGGAAGAGTTGGGGACCTTTAAGAGGACCTCAATAAATGTCTGATAACTGAATGACTTAAGCTCCCTGCTTAAGCCTTGTACACGCAGTTTCAGGGATGTTCTTCCATGTTCCCAAACTTGTGCTGACAAAGCACTACAAACAGTATAAACTTGTATGGCTGTGTTCACAGTTGTCTAACAAATCCACTTCCCACCAGCAGCCTAAAGACTGTACATTTTAAACAGTGCTTACACAGAGACTTAATGCCAAAGATTCATAATGAATGAATGATGAAAATGAAAATATTTACCTTCAAACCCTCTAAATTTACATAAACGAAGGACTTATCTGAACTGTGCTGCAGAGTAGCTTAAAAGACTGATGACAATGAATAGTCTTACAACGATGATCATTTGTAGCTATATAAGTCAGGAATGAAACTCCAAATTTGTTTCATGATCTAGTTTAACAACAACAAGCTCAGAAAAACAGCTTGAAATGTCTGAATAGATTCTCAATCTACTTACCGAATTTTGATTTTGTAATAATTATCAGAAGAGAAAATAGAAAGCTAGCATGCAGAATGAGTTGCAGTATATAATTACCATAACAGAGTGAAAAAACTTAAATTTGAAATCTATGTAAAGAAGAAATGGCTACTAATCATCACTTAGCAATTATCCTTTTAACTACTTCCATGCCTCAATCTGTCCCCTCATTTTCTCACCTGATGTTTGCACAGAAATCCTCTTATGTGTACTGTCCTGTGCTAGCATTTAGTGGTAAGGAACAAATGAAGGGTAATCTACCTGTCACCTGGAAAGGGAAGCCAGCTGCAGTTTAAGAACTCAGTTTTCAACAGTCCTCAGTCCCACCAAACTAACCACAGGGGAGTCAAGTGAGGTAAAAGCCTGAGAAGGAAAGACCATTCAGATGAGGAAGAAATGCTGTTCTTCTCAGTGAACAGTAAAGTGTACAAAGGCAGAGAGGATGTGGTGGTTTGAGTGAGAATGGCCCCCACAGGCTCATATATTTGAATTCTTGGTCCCCAGTCCATGGAACTTTTTGGGAAGGATTAGGAGGTGTACTTGTTGGAGAAGGTGTGTTGCTGGAGCTAAGCTTTGAAGTTTCAAAAGACTAACACCATTCCCAGTTAGCTCTTGCTTTCTTGAGCCTGTGGATGAAGAAGTAAGCTCTCAGCTGTTCTGCTGCCATGCTTTCACTCCTCCATTTCAGCTGTTATATTGAGAAATGGGAGTAAAGGGTATGGCAGCAGTAAAGAGAGGATGGCAGCTGACTCTGGGGTGAGGGGTGGGAACAGATAATCTTGAGCACTTGCAGGCTAGCCAACACAGCTGAAGAGGTGCCCTTCTGGTTCAGTGAGAGACCCTGTCTCAAGGAAACAAGGTAGAAAACAAGAGGAAGACATCAACACCCTGCTCTGGTGTTTGCATGTGTGTGCACAAGTGTGCATGTTCATGTTCCCCCACCCCCACACACACACCAAGGAAGGAAGAAAGGGAGGAAGGAAGAAAGGAGGGAGGGAGGGAGGGAAGAAGGAAGAAAGGGAGGGAGGGAGGGAGGGAGGAAGGAAGGGAGAAAAGAGAATGTCAAGGATGCTTAAGAGATAATGGTGGCTATAATGTGAGTCTTAATGGGCTTATTGGTACTGTGTATGTGTGGTATGAAAGCAAGAGCAAAGTCAGCTTGTTGTGGGAACGAAGGAGTTATCACTTGTGGAGTAATGAACAGTCTGCTTGGCTATCTGTCTGAAATATGCCTTAGATATGGGAGAAGATATAGAGACCACAGGAAAAATGAGCTTGAGTTCAGAGAAAGGTGTTTGGCTGGAGATGTAAATTTGAGAGTGACTAACATAGTTGCCATGTTTCTTTGGAGAATAGGAATAAAAAAAAAAAATCACTCATTTTACAAGCACAACAGTACATGATCAAAACAACTATCAGAATTAACAAGTCTTCACCTAAGAACAAGATAGTTACTACTATTTTAATTAGACATTTGGCAAATATTCACCCAAGAACCATTCTAGATAAGCTCAGGGATTAGAGTCAGAAATACTGAATACTAGCTGTTAGGTACTGTTGAATTTGGGGAAAAAATAAGTTTTAAAATTGTCTAAGGTTTTGATCTGTATTAATTTAATTTGTGTAGTAACCCCACAATGTAGATACTCTTATATTTATTTCACATATGAGAAAACAAACAGAGAGGTCTAGTATATGGACCAAGAAAGTGGAGTCTGGGCTGTGTAGCCAGCTGACATGGACAAAAGTCACAACTCTGCAGATACCCAGCTTTCAAAGTATATAGGAGTTACTGGGTTGCCCTCTGTCTCAGGGTCTTACCAATAAGATGGAGGCAGTAATGTCCACTCTACAGTGCTTTTGAGAGGACTAAAGTCAGAGCAGCTTGTAGGACACCTACAATACAGGGGAAGTCATTAATGGTGATTCTTCTACTACACTCTTTGTCTTTTTAAACAAGATAAGAATTTATAGAGACCTTTTCCTACCGAGGTCCTAAGATGAGTTATATGGCTGCTCTCCAGGCAGAGGGGAGGCATATGAGAAAGCCATAGGCTAGGGTGTATAGTTAAGACTGGCATTTGTCAGAAGGAGCATGTCAATAATTTAGGGCCATCAATATTCTTTAGCCAGCCTACTTGGTGAACTTTACTGATGTAGACATTTCAATGCATGCAATAAACTGGTCTTTGCCCTTAAGCTGTTCATTATTATCTCAAATTCAGAGTATGAAGAAGATCAAGTACTAGGATCAATACATAAAAGTGCCAATTCTTAATAAATTCTGCTCCGGTTCTTTGGCAAGAAAAGTCCAAGCAGGACATAGGCTACAGAAGGTACTTCAGATACTTGGGCATCTTACTAGAGGACAGCTTTAATATAGTTAGAGGCTTCTTCTGTTGGCAACTGTGTCTGTCCTCATTTTAGTATGCCCTCAGTCAGCCACCAAGATCTTAAACCTTCATCATAAGTGCCACTCACTGAAGCAGTTATAACAGGAAAGAAAAGCTAGCTGATGGGATTTAAAGTGTTACAGGCCGCTGAATCACTGGCTACTTGGTGAGGGCATGTGGAGAATGTCACTCTCAGCCCTGCCAGCACAGTGAAGCCCTGCTAATGAAACAGACCTCAGAAACATGAAGGCCATCCCAACAGTTTCTAAAACCTCTAGACTTCCTCAGGAAACCTATACAGCAACAAAAATACTTCATTAATGATTTCTATCTATTTTCCTTGCAGGTTTCACTTCCCAGCAGCTGCTTTGAAAGAGATTCACCACTCCAGGCTCCCTATTCTATCAATCCACTCACAGGTGCCTTGTGCATCCTGAGGTCTAAACGCAAACAAAAGGCAGCAAAGGACTGGTCGTCCCCCAACCCTGGGGATGAAGAAGTGATATAAAATATACTTAGAAACATGTTTCTCGGCTTTTTTAGGGCCCTGATGCATTTTTAATGTCTGTTAAAGGAAACAAACAAACACACAAACTTAAAAATAGAGTAGTTGTGTGTTAACACAAAGCTAGGGAAAACAATAAGTGGGCTAGATCATGATCTGGAGAATTCTTGGGCATTAGACAAGAGCATGGGAATAAATCACTTAGAGAATTAGCTCTGTTCCAGGCTTCATTAGTTCTAATTATCCCCCAAATATGCTCAGCAGAATGTGCATGGTCTGCTGGGACTGATGCACAATAGAGTGGGCAACGTATAAACTCCTCTGAGCACAGAGAGAGAGTTCATAAAACAACGGAGATGCCTCTTCCTCCATAAGCCACCAGACGAGACAGATGGGGCAGCTCTCCATTTTGAAAGCTGCTTTTGTAAAAGTTCAGGCTTCTTTATTCTCTAAGACACACAGCAACAAGGCCAAAGCTCAGCAGACTGTCTTCATGTTCTGTTACTGAGACACCACAGTAATGGTGACAACAAACAAACAAACAAAAAGCACTACTTTCATTTGACCCAAGTATAGAGGGACACACACCAATCCTAGCACTGGGGAAGCAGAGGCAGGCAGATCTCTGTGAGCCCAAGCACAGTCTAGTCTATATATCAAGTTTCAGATCAGCTGGAGCTCCACACGGAGACTTTGACTCAAAAACAAATTAAAAAAAATAATACTAATTTCATTTTAGTTAGGGGAGTTGGCAGATGAGAACATGAACTTACTCTTAACCGAAAGTTGGGATTTAAAAGTAAATAATGTTCATAAAAAGTTAATATAAGTGGGATTTTTACCTTTTTTAAACAAACAAAAACCTAGAGACTTGGAATATATCTGCATTTTATGGATTACCTGTTTCTTATTATTTAATCCTCAAAAGTATTTCCCAAACAATTCAGCCCACTGGAGGCCTTGGCTCTCTACTTACCCTCTGACTGTGGCATGCTGGGTAGACAACTTAAGCACTGCACTTCAAAAAAATATTCAGCCCAGGGGTCTTGACTGCTAAGACTGCCTTGGCAGGGTGGCTCAGCAGAGGGAGAGGCTCACCCTAAACCTGATGGCTGAGACAGATCCCAGACAGACAATTTACACAGTAGAAGGAGAGTCCACTCTGACTCCCCTGAGTTGTCATCTCACCGGCACATGTGTGACATGGCCTACATTCAAGCCAACTGCCAACAGATAAATGAATGAATCAATAAAATTTAATAAAAAAATAAAGTCTCCAGGGCTTATTTTGACAGTATATATACAGAGAGGATTAAAGGGCCACCACACAAAGATGACAGTGAGGTATTCCATAGTTTAAGAGGTTTTCATGTTGTCTGTGATTCATTAAATATATCACATTTTACAAGCATTTACGCCACTCATGT
The DNA here is from genome assembly GCA_026225945.1 of Cricetomys ansorgei. Lineage (NCBI taxonomy): Eukaryota > Metazoa > Chordata > Mammalia > Rodentia > Nesomyidae > Cricetomys > Cricetomys ansorgei. The sequence continues at coordinate 14,003,978 of JAMJFZ010001133.1, forward strand.
TAAATTACTTCAAAAGTGTTGTTACTGTTTCAAAGTGAAATGGTACCAGGCCAGCACACACAAGGTTCCTATAGTAGTTTGTGTATCCTGGGTGCTCTTCATTTGCATTTAAAGTTGATTTGCTTTTCTGTGCATTAAACATGTGTAAAACCTGCTGATTCTATTTACAGATACAAAAGCTATTGGCAGAAAAGGTGACTCATGTCAAAATGCATGCTTCACTTCAAATGGGATGTGAGTTTTGATAAAGACATGGGAAACTACGTTAGAATTTTAAGCATCTGTGTGTTCATGTGCGGGTGTACATACATGTACACCATGCATGAGAACATAGTCCAGAACAGAGTCATGTCAAAATTCTGAGTGCTTGTGAGAAAACTCCAAGAAACAAGACAAGAATCTTGTGTCCTCAGTTTCTTCAGAACACAGAATTGTTCCTGGAATGTGTTTTGTGCTTCTCCCAGGTATAGCAGATAGGAGAGAGTTTACTACAGATGTACAGTTTACTACTATAGCTGCCTCTATGGAGAAAGATATTTTTGCCACATGTGGCTTATCCTTGTGACTGAATACCATACTCATATGATTCTTCTTTACCCTCAGAGTATATATTGCCTGATGCTCTGAATAAAGCTGGCTATTGCATGAGACTTTAGTTTGCCTCATTTTTAGGCCTTGTTCTCCCAGTTCACACTGCTAACTTGAGTGGTAAACAAAGTAACATTCCCCAGGTGCTGTCCTCTGTGTTTTTAAGTCTGGTAAGCCCAGAGATGTGTCTGTCTCCACATGCCCAGTGCCAGGGTTACAAGCATACTTCACATCACCCGGCTCTTTATATGTGCTCTTAAGCTTGAACTTGTGTCTTCATGCTTGCCTAGAAGGTACTCTACAGACTGGGGCTATTTCCCCAGCCCAGAATTTTAAGTATTTGACAAAGAATATTTAGTGAATTTAATCTTACCATATGTTGATTTCTTTCTACACCTAGGATAAATTAATACAATTATTTTAGCTAAATTTTGTTTTGCTATGGACACTGTATTTGTATACTTTCACAAAATTTTAGAGCTGTTATGTTTGTTTTTATTCAAAATAATAATATAAAACTTACTTTGAATCAAAATTTATTAAAATACCAAAAAGTAGCAGGATAAACTGGATTGGAAAAACAAAAAAGTCATATACTTAGAATTCTAGTTACAGCCACCTTGAGGGTGCACACCCTTCATCCCAGCACTTGAGAGACAGGGGCAAGCAGATCTCTGTGAGTTGGGAGGCCATCCTAGTGTACATAGTAAGTTCTAAGACAGCCAGGATTACATAATAGAGAGACCCTGTATAAAAAAAATATTCTAGTTACATATACTTAAACCAGTAAGATACTGGTGCTTATGCAGCAGGAAACAACAAACAGTTCTTTTCTCTAACAAGGTGGGAGTTTGAAGATTGACACCTGAGGTGGTCCTCTAACTCCCACAGAATGCCATGAAACATATGTCCCTGTACTTAGATGAACACAGAAACATACAATATGCACACATTTGCACAGATACTTACACATACTTCAGCAACAGGGTTTTGGCAGTACCCAAAACTGATGTAACTGTCTCACTTATTGAAAGCTGCTCTATATTCCCCAGTTCATTTGGGGAGTAATACACTCTATTCATTAAATTTGCCAAAAGTCATACACAGCAAAGTATGAGTCCTGAACAGGGCAGTGGTTTGAAACATGGTATCAATGCAATGACTGAAGGGCACAAGCATATCTGATACCTGACATATAGGTATTATTGATAGACAATGGAACTGCATTCCAATAAATCCACCATAAACTAAAGAAATCACCAGGAAAGAATACATTTACCACAATTAACCTGCCAGACCTCACAGCTTAGGGGTGTACAGCAGAAGACGGGTCTGTTACCATGACTGTGGTGCTGAGTGGGAGCTTCAGCTGTGCTGCCACTGCCCAGCATCTTGAGAGAATGCTGGACCGCACCTCACTGGCCTAGGAATAAATCATTATCAAGAGCAGTTCCCACCAAAGACTACTATAGACTTTTTAAAAATTGTAATGTAGTAACTGATCATGTTTACTTTAAAGGACCTCTTTCTTTAAAAAAAATTAAAGGCTGCAGGGAAAAATCCTAACTAAAAAAAAGAGTTCCAAGGAGGGACTTTAGCCCCTGTCCTAGGAAGGGTTTCTAACAATGCCTTCTTGTTAGTGAATGTCTACTAGATGGGTGATGGGCTCCCCCTCAGCAGAGGGACTGGAGAGCCAAGCTGCATAACAGAGAAGACACATAGCCAAGGAAGGGGTCATATCTCTTCTGCCTTAATAGAAAATGTCGGACTCATGAGGCAAAAAGTTTATTCTTATTTCTAATAATTGTGTGATATGGTATAACAAAATGTTCACTTGAAGCTTTATAGACATTTATACATGTAAAACATTAGTATTACTGGAAATTGTCAGTATCATAATTAAAATGCATATGAAAGTTTTACAACATAATAGACAGATGTCTACCACTGAAAAAATATCCCCACATGATAGGGAAAAAGCACCCATAGCTCCTAAAGCTTTCTTTGATTTGATTTTGGTTTTGAGGCGGGCTGATGATGCAGGTGGCCTGGGATTTGCTATGTAGGCCAGGCTGAATTCAAACTTAAATCTTCCTACTTCAGTCTCCTAGGTGATAGAATGATAGGCAGCCCTGTGCCTGTATACCTGGCCACATAGCATTCTTGGAGAAGGTTGCATTTTAATTAGTGATGAAAGGGAGTTTTCAATAAGCCTTGAAAAAAGCTGTATATCATTTTGGCTTATATAGCTTATGGATGTCATTGAGTGACACAATATGGATAAAAGAACCTTATAGAAGTACTAAACACTTTTCCAAATAATTGTTGACAAAATTAATTCTAAACTTCTCATTTTATAAAGATATAGCCCACTACCCTTGTTTTTCTTTTATGTTTGTATTAATTTATCTATTTTGTGTGTATGGGTTGGGACATGTGCTTTCTAGAGCAGATGTGGAAAACAAAGTACAACTTACGGGAGTAAGTTTTCCTCTTCTACTGTTTAGATCTTGGGGATCACACTCTTGTCATTAGGCCTGGCAGCAAATGCCTTTAATTGCTGTGCCATCTCACTAGCTCTACCTATGAATATCAACTGGCTTTACAAGGGAATAGATCTTTTGGTGAATTAGTACAATTTTATATTCATTAAGTAGTATATATCCTTCCTAATCATTTTCCCTGTGTGATAGATCAGCAAGATATAAAGTTAAAATTTATAACATAACATAAAGATCTCTCTAAATTTTAAAGACATTGACAATATCTTTAATATAATGTATCCATAGATCAAGCCTCTAGGTTTCTTTTCAGATTATCACAACAGCTGCTGCTCAAAGAATACCAGGAAGCTCATGAACCCACACAAGCTTGTCTTTGTCATGTAGCCCACATACTGAAGAGCTGACACCAGTTATTGTGAGACCAACCTGGCTCTGAAACTATTTGTGTGACACTTGGTAAGAACCTTAATCTTCTCAATCTTTATCTCTCTATTTGTAAGTGAGGCCTAACATTTCTTTTGCAAAGTGAATGAGATCATATACTCATTAAGTATTGGTCTCCACTGTATTTTACCTCTCCTCTCTTGTCAACTTACCAAAGTATAAAGAATACTCACTCATTTGGAGTATACAGGGTCTATACATAGAGAGAGAAAGATTCAAGCATTCAGATGAAGAGAAAAAGAGGACATTTTCTTTCAGAATTTCACCACTTTTCTCAGTTATTCCTATTACTTAATTTAAAGGTTGTTCAAACACATATTCTTGACTAGCTGTGTCATATATCCACACAGGTCCCATTAAGAACATTATAGCATCCAAGGTGAAGGCTGCCAATTAAACAGTGAAACAAATTTCATAGCATCATAAGATGCTTTTTTGATTTTGATTTTTTTTTTAAAGATACAGATATTGAAACCATCACAGCCAATCATTTGATTTTGACGTGAGCTTAAAAGGTTAAGTTACTATGGAAGAAAGGTAATCTGGTTGCCTTTCACAGCAGCCTGCAAGCTCTGCAATCTGCATAGAGAGGAGCATTTGTCATCATTAGCCGAGCTGTGACAGCTGGCACCCAGGGTGGCCTGGAATCAAGAAGTGGCAGGGATATTCTGGGTTTTGGTGCCATTCAGTATAGTCTGTTTCTTGAGGATCAAGCGTACTATATGAAAAGCTTTGTGATGTAACTAACAGCACTGAATATACTTGAATTTTCAACAAAATGGATAATACAACTATGGCATGTAATTAGCAGGCTGCCTCTAGACAATAAGATGCCACATCATCCATTTCCTGCCTGCCTCTTAGAGGAGGACTCTTTTCAGAGCCCAGACAGCTCCAGCACACTGGTTTTGTTTGTTTGTTTGTTTTTGGTTTTTGTTATTTTTATTTTAATTCTATGTTAAGACTGGGTCGGGGTGACTAATTAAATACATTTGAGGAAATATAGTGAAAGTGGAGAGGATGGTTCTCAGATACATTTGAAATAACTTCCCAGGAAAGAATTCAACTATGTACATCCAATATGGCAAGTGGCAAGTGCTCTTAGGATAACGTGAATATCAAAATTAGATCATTCCCATGACATAGCACTCCAACTGTTTGACGCATATGCAGTACATAATGAGTATTTTCAAAAAATTCCCTGGCAAAGTTTAAAGTAAGAATCTCTTCTCTAAATGAGTATTACTATATATGAAATATGTATATGACATATATATACTATATATATATATGTATATGAAATAGCTGTGATTAATACATTTTAAAGACAACTATTAAAACTGAAAATTTTATACCTATACTTTTACGTCTAGTTAATACAAAGCAATATAAATAATTAAAGAGAAAGTTTAAATTAAGGAACAGGTTGACCAGACCTTCCTATGAAAACTTATACAGTCTCTCTACAGTCATCCATGCTTAAAAATGTAATCAATAACACTGGCTTTATATTATTATGTAAACTAGTTTTTCACAAATAAAACTAATTTTTGTGTTAATGTAAAATCTATGCAAATACATGCAGTCATTTATCAGGAGAGCTGACAAGCATTCCATATTGGAGGGGGAAATGAAACTGCCTCAAGAATAGAGGCAATTAATTATTTCTGTATTTTTTCTTCTTCTGTCTTGAGGCACAAAAGTTATCCATCCAGTTAAAACAGCAAATGAAATAAAGAGATTATTTTTTTATTTAAACACATATGGCTTTTGCCTGCAATACTGATCACCACAAGGTCTACAGATGCCCGTGGCTAAATTGTGTGCTGGCAGATGCACACAGGGGAAAACGTGCTAATGCAGCATGGAGAGAAAAACAAATGAAGAACTGTGCTGCCTACTTGGAAGCCTCAACCCAGAAAAAAAACCCACACCCACCCTTTCCCCAATGAATTATGCATTCTGCTTATCAAATAAAGGTGAAGGTTACAAAAATTGACCTTGGTCTGTTGCAAAAGTAGAAAATGATTTAAAATTCAGTATATATATAAAATACATATTTTATTAATATTTTTATGTTCATGGGTAGTTATCAATGTAGATGGATGTCTGAGAAATACATGAATACTTCTATGAACAGAACGGCTAGTGACAGTTAAACTTCTCAATCTTACCATAAAATGTGTATAACAATGAAATACATGTGACTAGATGAAAATTGTTGAATGTCTAGTTGTTGGTAGTTTTTAAATCTACTTGCTACCAATATCTGAAGGTATTGCTGAAAACTGGTAAGAACTGGGTTATGAGGGCTGGAGAGAAGGTTCCATGGATAAAATGTTTGCTGCTTCTATAGAAGCACCCACATCAGGTGCTCTACAATTGCCTGTAATCTAGCTTCAGGGTATCCAATAACCTCTTCTGAACTCCACAGGCACCCACACACATGTAGCTTGCATTCATACATACATACACACACACACTCACACACACACACTCACATAAATAAAAATAAATCTTAAAAAAAAAACAACCAAAACAACAAACAATAACAACAAAAACCTCACTGGGTCATTATGGAATGCTCCTGCAAATAATGTCTGTATTTAGTCCCTGTTTCCTTCTGACAGGCTAATGTAAAAACACAAAAAGGAAATTCAATTCTTTTCTCTCTGAAATACTACGGTGTGTGTGTGTGTGTGTGTGTGTGTGTGTGTCCGCGTGTATATAAGCTATTTTATACACATTAACAAGAACGTTTTCTAAAAATGGTTTAAGATTATTAAGAAAGCAATAACTTCTTTCCTAATAGGCATGTAAGCTGGCATAACATTAAGATTTCTATTGTAATTGCAAATAAAAATATAAAACAGAAAACATTTAAATAATTTGTACATCTTAGGGGATTAAAGATGCTGTGCTCTTCTGAGTTGTACTTGAGCTACCCGGGAGTGCAGCATTGTGAACAAAAATGTCCTTACTTGGACACTGTACTAATTCTTTGGTGTTCTTGACCATTTTAACATAAATGACAATGTACACTTAGATGAAACCTAGATTCAAAGCATATGTTCCAAGAATGTGCATTCATTATTTACTATTATTTGTAATTAGTCTATAGGCTCATCTTATGTCATGTAAAAGAAAGATTACAGGATCTAAAAAGTAAAATACAAATACTGACAATTGGTGAGATCTCTTTCTCTTGCCATAAAGATATTAGAGAACAAATATGTCTCAAATATTGCTAATTCACTTCAGAGTTCACAGAATGGCACATTCATATGGAAACCTCACAGACCGGAATAATACTGTTTGCAAATTATAGGTCAATACATCCAACTGCATTTAAAAAATTATTTTTATGTGTATGGGAGATTTGCCTGCACGTATATATGTGCACCAAGTATACGCCAGGTGCCTGAGGAGGTCAGTAAAGGGTGCCCAGTCCTTTGGAGTTGGAGTTACAGACGGTTTTGAGTCACCATGTAGGTGCTGAAAATTGAACCCAGGCTCTCTATAAGAGTAGCTATTGCTTGTAACCACTGAGCCACCTTTCCGTCCTTTCATCCAACTTTATGAAGCAGATTTCACATAAGACTAAAACTAGTGTTCTTATTTAACAGGATTCTCAATTTTCATTTGAAACATTACATCTTTTAAATTATGCTCTTAATTTTGATTTTAAATTTTTTATTCAGATAAAATTTAAAAGTATGCAGATTTAGAGTACTATTTATCAATTCTACTTTCCTCTTAATATTTTTAACACACCACTCTTTAAAAAATTGTGCTTTAGGAAATAGTACACACTGGTAAACTAAAATTTACATACTTAGTATATTGAGTAATACCCAGAAGGAAAAACAAAATATCATGTAAGAGGTCTGTTTGTTTGCAAACATTTACAATCTATACCTATACATAAAAGGCAATTCCTATTTGTATACTAACGTCCCTTTTTCTATAAAATATTTATCCCTGCATAAATGTGGTAAGATGTGATCTTTTTATGTGATATGATTATTTTAAATTAGCACTGTAGTTAATAATTACTGAAAATTACGACAAAGCTCAATTTATATAAATGATTTCTTTGTTCATTAAAAATAAGCTCCAAACATTAAATAAAAAGGAGAGATTGTTTTAGATAAGCATTCACTGGGAGTTGATTAGTTAGAAACCATATTTTAGTCTCAAGGTCATGCTGAATATTTTCAGTGGCTTAATCATGCACAGTATGGAGCGCTAATAACAGCGGTGCAGCCCTAGATTAACAAGCTAATCACACCTGGTTCCACTGTTTCCTCTTCGTGCAATAAAAATGGGGCCTACTCAGAGCACTGGGGCTGCAGTCACAAACACAAAAGCCTGTAAATCCATGTTTGCGATCAGTTAGCCGGTTCTTGTTTGAATTTATTCATACAAAAAGAACGAAGTGATGAGCCCCTTTATCCTGTCTGCTTACTTCTGTAAAATCTGAATGAAGAATACTGGCTGAGATTTAACAAAAACAATTTTAGTTTTGTCAGAAAGATATTGAGGGCGTTACCAAGTGTTTTGAGGAAGGACATCATTCTGTGAGACTCAAGAGAATGCAAATCCCATTTGTGCAAAGACACTTGGAAGAAGTCAGAGACACAATTCATTAAAGTCAGTAAAAAAAAAATTTTATTGGTGACTTTTCCTTTAACCTTTCTTCTCCTTCTTCTCCCATCTCTCCTGTCCTTCCCCATTTACAGAAGCCATTGGAAATACCCTGAACCTTTATGTACATATTCAAATGAAGGGTAGAAACTGAAGCTGTGCTTTTAACTGCCTCATCTATTAAAAAAAAAAATGTTGGGCTACCAATCAAGCAGGAATAGTGACTTTTAGCAGCTCTACTTCCAACTGGCATCTTTAATCTCTAAGTTACTTTTCTTTTCAACAGTTATTAATGGCAGCACTAAGCAATACTGTAGTAAAAAGTATTTGTCACTATAAATGTGACCATGTGACGGTGCTCTAGGATGACAAAGAACACTGAGGCTATGGACTCCATCTTCAAGTTAAGAAAAAACAATTTTAAAAAATTAACCTTAAAAAAAAAAAAAAAAAAAAAAGCTGGGTGGTGGTGGCATACCCCTTTGATCCCAGCACTCCGGAGGCGGAGGCAGGTGGATCTCTGTGAGTTTGAGGCCAGCCTGGTCTCCAGAGTGAGTTCCAGGACAGCCAGAGTTACAACAGAGAAAATTAACCTCCGTTCTTACAGTGCTCAGGTTGAAGGAACAGAACAGGTCTGTGTCATGTAAACACTGACCTAATTTCTCTGCATGACTTTTTGATGAATCTGACACTCAACTGTGAATGACTTTAGGAAATCCTTGAAACTTTCAAACTATTTTGTTTAAGTGTTTTTAACCATAAGTCACAACAGGAAGAGAAGAAAGCTATAGATTCCATTAAGTTACCAGAAAAACTCTCTATATTTTACTTTATTTTATATGACACATAAAGAAAACCCTGCACAAATATCTGTCTTTAATTTCTCTGGTGTAAAAATGGGGACTATATTGTGTCTGGCAGAAATAAACAGTTAAATAGCCTGGGTACATTTTTAGAAAGGAGGAAAGGAAAGAAGTCAGATGTAGACATTGAGCCTTTAAAGCCACTCCAGCAGTGGAGATAAATAATTAAATAAAATTGACTTCATATTCTTTTAAAGTCTCCAGTTTTATATGCACATATTAACACATATTAAAAAAGTAAAACTTTAAATTCATGAAGAGCTGTGAACAAACTAGTTGCTGGCAGATAATGAAAACATGGGCAACAGCGTGCATGTGAGCTCTGTAACTGCTCAGATCCTCATGGTCTTCCGTAAGGGCGCCACTGGTGAAGTGAGCGAACTTGCAATTCAAATTTAAATAGTTATGAAAAAAACTTACGGCAACATTAGGTTCTGTTCCACCCTACACTTCTGAACACAATGCAGTTTTTCTTTACCCTCTTGCAGGAGACTGAGCATGCATGGCTTTGTATAGGCCATAAAAGTGCACCCCCCACCGGGACAGTCATTCAGGAAGCTGTTCTTCAGAAATGATTGTCTTGTCCTTGTTATTTGGGATGTTTCAAGTGTTAAAGTTGACAACATTTGCTTTATATTCATAAATATGGCTAGATGTTATGATAACAGGCTTGTGTCTTAGCTGGATTTGTTTTCCCTAACTGGAACATATTTAAATCCAAGCTGCCTTAAACCCTAAACACCCTTCCAATGCAAGCATCTCAGTGGTTACATCATGAGATTCTTGGGTATTTTCCCTCCAATTAGGTCACTTTTCTTCAATTATCATTCTATTATTAGCTCATGTCAAGGATGCCTACCAATGCATGCCACGGAAAACAATTAACCATCTATGTCTTAAAACACGAGGCACACACAAGCTTTTCTCTTGATACTCGGTAAGATTGTATTTTTAAAAAATCGCCTGGCATCAATCTAATTATTATACAGACTTTCATATAATAAAACAGACTTTATATCATTTGTGTTATCACAACATCAGTTCAAATAATCCAATAGGTCGAACAATTTTTTAAATTAAATTACTATCAAGTAGTTAAATAATTTACTGGTACAAAACATAACTCGCGCCAATACCTCGATTAAAATCAGGTGAATTACACAAAAATACATCGTTAATTTTAATTCCTCTCTATGAGCAGTTCAATTAAAGCACGGAAGGAAGGAAGCAGTCATCAATGCAGTTTAGTTTTTTTTTCAACAGCTAAGGGTGTTAGATTGTGGAAAGGATTCAGCTAGAGGCGCAGCTCATTTCCAGGGCTCAGGGTACATACAGGACAGGCTGGGTACCAGCAGCTAGAAAGACATGCTAGTGTTATTCTAAGCCGCCGGGTTAACCCACAACGACAACAGCCGCTGGGAGTCCGGTTTTATGTAAATCACTGTCAGCACCGGGTAGCGGGCGCTTCAGGATACCGGTGAGCCTGGCCTTCTAGAAACCCGTGGCCTCACTACCCCGCAACAACTCTAGGACTAAACAGTTTCGCGGTCCTCTTGCTCCAAGTGAAAATCGTTAGGGAAAGGCCTCGGTCACATCAATTAGTTTGCACAAAGTGCTTCAGTGTTTAGCTTCGCTTTAACCCAATTAAGCCGCACAGCGAGCCCAGAAAGAAGCGCCACCTGCGCCTGGATGGCGGCGTCGGGATCCCGAGTCCCTCCGTCGGACGCAGGAAATCACTAGGGCCTCGGCGTTGGCGCTACCTCGAGCCTCGTAGTCCGGGGTGAGGGACCAGGCGCGCGCTCACCGGGAAGGTTAGGGCCAAGTTTCCCTGGTGGCACTAAGGCCCAAGTACGGCGCATGCTGGGCCGGGAGCACTGGAGGGTCGGGAGATGGAGAAAGCACAATGGTACCAGGGCTCCAAGCATGGTTCGCAGCAGTGGAGGAAGAGTGGGAACACTCAGACACCCAGAAAGCTTTATTAAATAGCCTGAGAGCGGATGGGTCTAGGAAGAGAGCTGGGAAGGCGCAAGAGCTGCGGGGAGAGATTGCCCTCGGCACCCCACCCTGTGGACCCACATGTCCCCAGCTGCAGCTCCCTGCCGCACAGTTCCTTCTTGTGGGCCTGGCGCTCTGGGTTGTCTCCTCCAACGCCCTTTCAGCTGCCAAAAGGTAGCAGAGCGTTCACCCACGACGCCTGCAAACTGGGGAGGGGCTTTGTGGGTACCAAGTCCCCTCACCCAAGGGAACAGAAGGTCTTGGCAGGGGTGGGGAATAGACGGACGGAATAAAGGGTGAAACAGAAGCCCCAAGTACTGTTTTAATCCAAATGATAATCTATCACTCTTGGGTAACAAGAAGCTAAATAGAGGTGGCTCTAAGATGCTTAACCGGTGAGAGTCCTCAAGAGGAACCATTGAAAGTGCTTGCGCAGGTGTTACTACAGCCTTGCACTGGAAATTCCCTTAATTTGAAGCAAACAGACTTCTGCACTAAATAAAGGGAGGGAAACTGAAAACTACCGTACAAGCCCTAACTACTCTTTCTTCAGTTCATGCTCACTGAGGACTCAGCTGCTGATGGTACAGGAGAGGAGGAGTTCCCTATGAAACCTTAGGGTTCCAAAATTCAGAAAGGTCCATTTCTTTGAAGATTTCCAAGATGAAGCATAAATTAAAAAAAAAAACCTGGATGGTTACAAATTATTTTTTGAAGCCATTAGCCATCTTCCTGCAATTGAACTATAAAAGCTAGTAAGATGAGGAACCTACTGTTGGTCAACACTAAGGATACCTGAGATGGGAGATCTGTCTTGAAACCAGCATTAGCAAACAAGCTGGAATGGCCACACCTTTGAGTGTTCAGTGTTCAGCACACCTCCGTGAATTTTCTAAGTCCTTCTGTACAACACAGCTGGCTGTGAGGTGGCACTGAGATTATCTCTAAACCCCAGAGATTTGGGAAGTATTCCCACAAGTGCACACACCCCGCCCTGCTGTTTGTTATTGTAGCACTGGCCAGTTCAGCTACAGACACAGGGAACTGCAGACAAGTAAGCTTGTTTTGAGCACCCCACTTTTAACTGCGTAGATATTATTTACCCCACTCAGCAATAATTTTCAGATTCCTCACAGCAAATGCAGATGGGGAAAACCTAGGTAAAAAGGGAACAGGTTCTGCCTAATGTTTGGAAGAGCGTTCTGACTGTAATGCGCAGGGTGGAGAGACTGGAGGAATCCCCCATCTGAAGCCAGCAGTCTGTTAAGAAACAAACTTCCAACTTGCATTAAAAAGACCCCAAGGATCAATGGGCATTAATTACCTTACTCTAAAATGCAAAAGTCCTAGTGACTTTGTTCTAGAAAGCCCCTTTGACTTCACTAATTGGTGAATGACCACTAGTACACCTGGATAGCTCATCTGAGATGAACAGACAAGCAAGCTTTTCAGCACAGAAAGAGACCCACTTCTCTTCGCCAAGTCTTTTTCAAATGTCAATATGCTTCAAGTAATACCAAAGCCCGGGGATTTCTTCTTGCTTTCCAACCTGTCTAGGTGGCCTGGGTGGTTTTCAGCCCGCAGCAGCTTCCTACCTTTGGTTTCTGTGCCTGTATCCACGAGGGGGGATTAATTAGCCGGGCTGAAGCTGGAGGAGGCTGTCGTGACGAGCCCAGTGGCGATTGGCCGCCCGCCTGCCTGGCCCTGCCTTTATAATTTCCACACGAGTGCATCTGGGCTCTTACACAAACCAACAGCAGCTTCTTCTGACAGACACACACTCACCCCGACGCACACTCGGCACACTTTTCCTCCGTCTGATTAATAGTCCTGCACATACCATGATTACGGGAAAACGTAAATAAATACGGAAAGGGGTGATTATTTTGACTACTGGAAGAGCTTTGCTGGGTCTCAGCGCAACTTTTGTTTTTATTATTGAGAAGGTGCTCTCTCCACGCGTCTCTCTCAGACACGGATTCTTTAGCGGAGGAGAGTGCAGCCTTTCGCTTTAAGACCCGCTCGGCTCGCGGATAAAAGGCCTGCAGGGCAGGGCGGCCCCCTGCTGCAGCCGGTCCAAGAGAGGCTCGGTGCATTTTGCGCGTGGTCCCCTTTCTCCACCGAAGTTGGCTCCAGCGCTAGCAGCCGCATTGGATCCCACAGCTTATTGCGAGACTCCGGTGTACAATCCGGATCTCTGCCCCAACATGATCGCGGCCCAGGCCAAGCTGGTCTACCACCTGAATAAGTACTACAACGAGAAGTGCCAGGCCAGGAAAGCTGCCATCGCCAAAACCATCCGGGAAGTCTGCAAAGTGGTCTCCGACGTCCTGAAAGAGGTGGAAGTGCAGGAACCGCGCTTCATCAGCTCCCTCAACGAGATGGACAACCGCTACGAGGGCCTGGAGGTCATCTCTCCCACCGAGTTCGAGGTGGTGCTCTATCTGAACCAGATGGGGGTGTTTAACTTCGTGGACGACGGCTCCCTGCCTGGCTGCGCGGTGCTGAAGCTGAGCGACGGGCGCAAGAGGAGCATGTCCCTCTGGGTGGAATTCATCACCGCCTCTGGCTACCTCTCGGCACGCAAAATCCGCTCCAGGTTTCAGACGCTGGTGGCTCAGGCGGTGGACAAGTGTAGCTACAGGGATGTAGTAAAGATGGTGGCTGACACGAGCGAAGTGAAACTGAGAATCCGCGATAGGTACGTGGTGCAGATCACCCCGGCTTTTAAATGCACCGGGATCTGGCCGCGGAGTGCTGCCCACTGGCCGCTTCCCCACATCCCCTGGCCCGGACCCAACCGGGTGGCAGAGGTCAAGGCCGAAGGGTTCAATCTGTTGTCCAAGGAGTGCCACTCCCTGGCCGGCAAGCAGAGCTCCGCCGAGAGCGACGCCTGGGTGCTGCAGTTTGCGGAGGCTGAGAACAGACTGCAGATGGGGGGCTGCAGGAAGAAATGCCTCTCAATCCTGAAAACCCTGCGCGACCGCCACCTGGAGTTGCCGGGCCAGCCCCTCAACAACTACCACATGAAGACTTTAGTGTCCTACGAGTGTGAGAAGCATCCCCGGGAGTCGGACTGGGACGAATCTTGCCTGGGCGACCGGCTGAATGGAATTCTGCTGCAGCTCATTTCATGCCTGCAGTGCCGGCGATGTCCCCACTACTTCTTACCGAACTTAGATCTATTTCAAGGCAAACCCCACTCGGCTCTGGAAAACGCTGCTAAACAAACTTGGCGACTGGCAAGAGAGATCCTGACCAACCCAAAAAGTTTGGAAAAACTTTAGAGGATGATCAAATCCAGGGCCGACAAGATCACTCTTCTCAAAGTCCTGACGAAATGAAAACTTCCTGGTTGATTTCTATTTAGTATTTCCCGAGACTGTGCAAACAATCTCTTCCTTTTAAAGGAGTAATAGCACAACATTTAAGCATCATCTCACACACCCCTAAAAGAGGAGGGAAACAGTAGGGACGCACAGGGGAAAATCTATACACACAAGCATCTTTATGCAGGATCTTCTTTCTCCCTGAAAAATGCACAACACCCGAGAACAGCGGGCTGCAAGCAAGACCACATCCAACTCTGTCAAAGGATTATAGTAATCTTGAGACATAGGCGCATCTGCCCTCCAGTAAACAGGACCTGGATGTGCCATCGGAAGGAGAGTGTAATGTATATTTTGATTTGTAACAAAAGTTGTGATCTCACGTTGTCTTTGAAAGTGTGGACGTTGGTGTTTTGTGATGTGGTGAACAGAACTGAAATTGCCATTTTGGAAACTTCCAGACACTTTCCACAAACAGAGATGCATTTAAAGGTAGATTTCCTCCTGGTATTTTACCTGTCTGTGAAGTGTCTGAACTTTAACGTTTACATTGTGTTTCAAATACATTGCTTGTTCTAACATTCCGTAAGTATACTTGAAATGTTATTTAAATATATTCAAAGAAATTTGAATTCAGCGCATATAGTAACGCTCGAATATCTGAATTATATATATATATTTGAAAATGCACTTGAAATACACTGGATAATTACTTTTGTGATTTAGATTTTAATTTCTGTTGCTGATTTTTATTTAATTAGAAGATAATAAATGAAGTAAAATACCAAATTGTGTCTCACTTTAAATCATTTTCTGTTAAAAGAGGTAATGCTTCCTTTTGAGTGTTTAAAACATTTTGACAAACAAGGCAATAAAATCCCTAAAATTAAACACTAAAAGGGCTCTTTATTGAATAGCTATAGAAAACATACATTTTCTCCATTTTGTAACTTACTAGATAGTTCTTTTCTAAAACTGACAGACACATTTATACCCTATATTTGAGACCTTGCTTCTGGTTAGTATTTCTGTAGCTTTTTGACAAAATAAGGGGGAAAAAATCTATCACGGCAATAGAAATTACTGAGTTTAAAAGCATTAAACTCTGTGAAATAATAAAAACTTTGAAGTTTGTATATGAACTCTAAGCAATAAAGTGAAGGTATCTTTTAACAAATATACTTTATCAAATCTATTTTAACGCAATAAGCGTTATTAAATAAGTTAATCAGAAAAATTACAACTCAGTCTTACTATACAAGGAAAGCTAAAACATAAAGACAAGCTCTTATTTAAATGAAGCACATTCACTCATAATACAACCTGGAAGCAAGAGGGTCCTTTGGTAGTGTGTCATTGATCAACAAGTGCTGGGGGGCTGAGACTAAGGCTTTACATTAGTTAATTTAAGTGGCAATAAACTTCAGAATTTCCTTTGGTCATTTAAAAATAATGTGCTATAATGTGTCATTTCTGAGTATAACTTATATATAAACAATAAAGTTCAAGTCTATCTGTTGTAAAACTATTTTTGAAATGATTTAAAAGAAGACCTTTGCAAAACTATAGCATATCAAGAGTTACACCCCCTTATCTCAACCTCTTACCCTCAGAAGAAACTTGCAAATGTTACAGTGACATAAATAAAAAAACAATGAAACACATCTTAGAAGGGTGCTGAGCTGTAGGGTTTCTCTGATGGTCAGGGAATTAAGGTCCACAAGATAAGATTTAGTCAACATGTATGCCAATGCAATACTCCAACTGTGCACCTTCCAGAACAGCACATGAGTGCTAGTATACGCTATGTGTGTACATTCAAATCAAAGCTTATAAAGAATCTGCTTCTCTTCCTTTTAAATCCATATGTAAAATCCATTTAATTCGTGAGATGAAAAATGGATGTAATAATGGAAATGAAATTATATGTAAATGGCTCTCATCCCAATTTCCTTATAACTTTTCAATAAATAATAATTCATATTGCAGTATATACTTTTGGAAATTAAAAGTGATGTTAATACAAAATTTCACAAGGCCAGTCTCACTCTCCCCAGGAACCGATCCACTGAGCCCCAGGGATCTAAGAACAACTGGCTTAACCACCAAATCTGCCCAAGTGCACACAAAGGCCCTCACAGGAAGACTGCTCACATGTACATGCTCTGTTAATACAGGTTTTAAGATCATTAATGAAGTCTTCCAACATTGAAAGAAATCTTATTTCATTCATTTTTTTTTCTACAAGAAAATGAGAATGTCTGTACCTCTCCAGTAACTGAAAACCAAGCAAAACTGAAAACCACATCTTGCTATCAAAGCCACTAATGCTGTGCAGAGTCACTCTAACTCACTTTTGTGTCGATCTTCTTGAAGGCAGCATCGTCCTCGTCTACCTCGAAGTAGATTTCTGTCGTGGTGATGGAGAGAGTTCCCTTGGCCACCACCACAGGGGCGATGAGTTGGGCAGGGGTGCTGAGAACCACAGGGCCTGCAAGACAGGGTCAGGAGTCAGGCTGGGCCTCTCTGACACTCTCAAACTCTCTCCTAGACAATATGGTTTGGTTTTATTTTTAACGATGCATTAGCAAAACTGGTGCCTATGCTATGCAAGTTCTTCTCAGGTTAGGTAAGGTCTGTTTAACATTTATATGGTACTCCAAAAGGAGGCTAAGTAATTCTATAAAAAATCAAGAGATCAGGGCGTTGAATAAGAGACCCATAACACGCAAGTTTGCAACTTCTGCTTAGAAATCTACATGGTTAGTGAGGCACTGCCATTATCCAGTTTACAAATGCAGAACAGAATGGATGCTCCTGTGCCTCCTTCTCCAGGGAACATCACTCGCTCTCCAAGAGACCCTAGGCAGTGGGTGATACCCTCAAAGACCAACCACCTCGTAACTCATTCCTTTTGGCAGCGGCTCCACCCCAAAGAGAGGTGAAAGAACCGAAAGTGGAAAGAGGCTAAATATACAAATCCAAAGGTACCGGGGACTAGCATTTTACGGAAGGATTGTTTTAATTTTGGCGTTCTAAAGTAGGATACATTCACTGGCGGGAGTGCATAGCCATTGTTGTTCTTATAAAAGAAAATGGCGAAAAATTTGGCCGTCATTTTCTCACCAGAGTACACAAAGATGAAAATGTAAGAAAAACGTTGAAACAAAACCATTCTCGGAAAAGGGAGCGGGAAGTGCAATTTTTCAGCTTTTGGACCCAGAGAAATTAGGATTTGGTAAATTTTTAGAAAGTATGCGCACCGAGTGCTTTGTATTTCCTCAATTAGAATACTAATTCCAGGGGGAATTACTTTCCCTCTTCCCGATATTGGTCTAAACATCAAGGAATTCTGAAATAACATAAACTTTGTTGATGCCTTTTAGGTTCTAAGGAGCAACAGAACCCAACCATTAAGGCGGGCCCTCTGCTGCACACAGCAGGAGGCGACCCGGGGAGTCTCGCCCGCGCCGGCCCGGGCCTGAGCCGGGAAAGCCCGGAGCTAGCGCTCCGGTAGAGCAAGGCCGATCGTTTCTGAGGGAGACCCGGAGGCTAAGGCCGGCGTCGGCCGGGCTTTCTGAGCCCGGCCCGCAACCGACTCTGTGGGGTTGCCTTCAAGGGTCCGACCGCCCTGCAGACAAACGACGCGGCCCGGGCTCGGGCTGCGGCCAGCGGCGATGGGTCCTCTGTGGCTTGCAGGATTTTTTTTTTTTTTTTTTCCTAGGGACGAGGCGGTCGGTCTGGAGCGCCACTTTAAAGGCTCATCAATCTTAATCTAGGTTGCTCAAGTAATTATGCCCGAATCTCTTGTACGATTACAAGTGGATTTGGGTTTCTATTCCCAAGGCCCTCCTTTGTGTTTATTGGAGGGTCCGCGCTAGCCGGCGCCTCCCGCCTCCGGCGCCCTCCTCGGATCCCCCGAGCCCGCCCGCGGGTTCGAACCGCTCCCTTAACCCTTGCACCACCGCGATAAAACGCGGGGCCCCAGTTTCCTGGTTCCCTTTCCGAAACGTTCTTTGTATCACATCTGAAACATAGTGTCTTAAACAACTTGGGCTTGGCAAAAACACCCCAGGAAAGTTCATTGCAAACACCACCACGCTTTAGGTTTTAAAGGAGTTTGACATTTGGAGAAGAACAATGGTCAAAAACATTAAAAATGGCGAGAGCTGCTTCCTTCTACTAAAAAGTAATTTAAGTATCGAAACAATAAATTGGGAAAACTTAAAAGAGATCATGAAACGAGTTATCCAAACTATAGTGTCTGATTTACTGAAAACCAGCGCAAATTTTACGTACGCAGCCCGGGAGTTTTTAGCTTGGAATACATTTCTCAAAAGGGGTCAGCGCTTCCTTTGGATTCTACTCCAATTTCTTTCTATTGGGTTGAGATTTTCTGACAGTTTATAAAAAGATTTCTTTAAGAAAGACATATCAAGAAATATCCAACCTCAGAAGTATGCCCCCTCACCCCCACCCGGCAAATCTCCAATTACAACTCCCAATTCCGTAGATTGTTGGAGGAGCGCAGGGCCTTTTTGTTGTAGCCTCCAGGGAGCAGAACAGCCACAGAGCGCGCACAGTTAATCCACTGCAGCAATAGAGAAAGGGGATTAGCGTTAATCCCCTTCGGGGAGCCTCTGGATTTTAGGGATCCTATATTAAAATGTTTACATAAAGCACAATCACAAGCCAGCAGGTTTTCCATATGGTACCCAGTGGTTTAGAAACCTAGAATCTTTTTCTAAACAGACAACAGTGTTCTGAAGGGCAGCATCTCTGATGCCGAGGTGGGAAGGGAGATGTTCATCTAGAGGTTTCATTTCTAAACCCCCGCCCCCAATCTCAGCACTAAGGGTTTAACCTTCTGAACTTTGCTTGGTATAGTGAATTGGGAACCGACTGTAAATGCATCCATTCCAATAGTTACTACCCTAATAATGAAAGAATAAATTACAATGATGTCTTCAGCACATACAGAGCAGTAATATTACAGGATGTAAAAGGCCTATTCCTATTATATTTGAACATATGATAATTTAAAATTCTACCATAAATTATGATAATCGGAGGGAAAAGAAGCAGATGCTATCTACTTCTTACATAGGCTACAGACCCTTGGTTGTTTTTAAAGGAAGGTTAGGGGTTAGGTTGTCATTACTCTAGAACCACTGCCACCAGGCATCAGGAAGGAGCCAAGAAGAAAGGGCTTGTCATTGGGGTCAGGGTTCTTCCAAAGAGATGGTGAGCTTCACTGTGTACTGATGAGTCAGAAGTATATATGCTCATGGAATATATTTTATTTTATTGAGATAGGGTTTCTCTGTGTAACAGTACTGGCTATTCTGGAACTTGCTCTGTAGATTGGCCTGCCTCTGCCTCCCAAGTGCTAGGACTAAAGGTATGTGCAGTGCCACCACACAGGGCCATGAAATATATTTTAGAAGAACGCTAAATACTTGTGGGTTTGTACTGTATTACTGAAAAATCAAATCTCTAAGCTTAGAAATCTTAGTATCAGCACATTAGCATCTTGATGCAACCTTACAGCTTACAAAGTCTTTTGATCTGCATTTAGCTACTACAGAAACTGGGCTCTAGATGTCACAGTGGTGTGCCCCTGCAACAACACCACCCTGGCTGACTGTTCATTGTGAGGGAAGAAGGGTAGCAACTCTGGGTGGCAAAAAGGGTGGACTGTAGGATCAGCACCTGGGTAAAGGTATGTTCAGAACTTCATGATTTAAGAAGGCAGATTTTGCTGTGCAGTGGAATCTGCTTCAAACAGGGTCTGTTTGGGGATTGGCTACTTTACCAACTGTTTTAGAAGCAGGCTAAGGCTGCAACTAGATAGTAGCATTTACTCACTTCAGCCAGAAGAGGGGGGGCTAGTGTTTCATGACCTTGCTTTTGTCTGAGCTTAGATCAAATTATTAAGTTGTCTATTGTGACATCATGGATGATGGCATTCTGTGATGTTTATGTTCAGCACAAGAGTACCCTGGCTTAGCTGTGACCTCTAGGCAGGCTCCCAGAAACATCAAGGCCAGTTCCACAGGACAGAACTGCTTTTCTTTGCTCTCATCCAGGGCTTAATCATGTTTTTAGGAGGGTCAAGAGAGTCCTGGCTACCAAAAGGAAATTGTGGCAACCACATTTGCAGACAGTACTACGTTCATTTACCAGTTTTAACAGCACAAAGAATATGGAGTCAAAACAAGTTGAAGTTCAATTAAAATCGCCATTGTTACAATTATTTGATAAGACATATGGCTGGCAAATGCCTTATTTAGGGTATGTACGGTTGCAATGTACTTTGGAATCAACTGATATTTCTTACACTTAGCTAATCTGAAAGACTTTGTACTTAGGATGATTCAAAAAATTAAAACTAAAATATGAACAGGGATAAATCCTTACGGTCGATTCTGTAATGTGACAAAATTTCTGAGGATATGAAAGTGTGAATAACAGAATGTGGCCAAAACATTGACCACAATCACTATTTTAAGGAATCTTTAGGTATAATTGCTAGGAACACTAGATGGAAAAAAAATCTAAGAAAATACAATTAAAAGGCTTTAAGACATTAAATTTCAGAAGCACATGGGGAAGTTAGTTAGAACTTTGTTTTGAAATACTAGGAAAGCTTTATGCATTAAGTAGAGGTAAGCCAAGCAGTAGTTTCACACCAGCACTGAGGAGGCAGAGGAAGATGTATCTCTGAGTTAGAGGCCATCCTGCTCTACAGAGTGAGTTCCAGGACTACACAGAGAAACCCTGTCTTGAAAAACAACAACAAAAAGAAGTAGAAGTGTCTGGAGAGATGGCTCATGGTTAAGAGAGCACACTTTTTCCAGAGGTCCTGAGTTGAGTTCCCAGCATTCACATCAAGTGACTCACAACCACCTGTAACTCCAGCATCAGGAGAGCCAACACTGTCTTCTGGCTTCCAAGGGCACCTGTATTCAAGTACACATACCTACACACAGACACAGATAATTTAAAATTTAAAAAAGGGAAAATAGAAGTGCCCGCATGTGTGATTGAGAGAGAGGAGAGGTCTCAGAAAAATTCCAAAGAATTTTAGATTTCTGTCATCCAGGCAGCTCCTTGTGTTTCAGGTATTTTCAATGCCTCCAGGGGATACCCTGGATGTTTTAGAGAGAATATTAATAGCTCTCCAAAACAAATGATCACAATAAAAAATCCTACAACATTTCAAAACTTCACAGGACATTTATGCTTGAATTAGGAAATGATGACTTGAACAGCTCACAGACTACTTCCACAGGGTTATGCACTTCAGTTCTAGCAATATTTTCCCCCAGCACCCTTATTACACAGTGCCTCAAACTGTTCCACCATGGGCATACCAGGCTGTCCCTGAGGCACTTTGGTGACTTTGTAAGTTCCATCTGTCTTAAAGATTGAGATTTAACAATAACAGATCGCCCCCCACATTTCTCTAGTTCCCTGAGATAACTATTAGATGCTTAAGAGCACATTATTCATCTCTGGAGCGTTGAGTAAATTTACCTCTGGAAAGAGTCAACTTACCACAGTCTGAAACCTATGTGGAAAAATGAGAGACCTCTTTCTTAACAAGCACCTCAATACCACACATTAGCATACTGTTTGCTCAATGTGGCAGAGAACCTACTTTATACTAATGTTATCTAAAAAAAAAAAAAAAAAAACCTTATTAATGTGTCTGCAATGAATAATCTTAGGAACTAAGAGACAATCTGGTAGACTCTAACTTTATCCTTTCACTTATATTCCTCAATTCATCTGTAGAACAGGTCATTGTCATCATTCTTGCTTTTCAAAAAATGTATTTTCTGCAATGATTACCACAGATTCTGCAGAAGAAAAACTTTAAAAAGTCCATAGCCTAGAAAAAACAGCAGATGAGATGTTCCAAACACAAAACTTACTAGAAAGCAGTGAGCATTTTGGGGCTCATGTGATAATTTGCTCTCCCAAGGTGAGCTGGATGAGATTTGTGTTTCCAGTTATATTACATTTAGTTAGACATATGGGAGACATCTTTCTCCTTCTGGAATTAGGACTCTTTTATGGCACCAGGATGTCATTTTGTATCCAGGAAGAATCAATTCCTACTAGACTAGATGTGTGAATAAACCAGAGAATGTGATTTAGATCTATGGGAGCAGGAGGCTTAGGACTCGGAACTCTAAGTTGGGCTCATGCTGGCCTTCCTATTTCCAGGGCTCCTCGCAAATTTCCATCGTCGCTCTAATAAGATATTCAACATGTTGTTGATCTGTTACTCCTGCTCACATAAGCAATATGAAGATGGGCATATCTTCTTCACTGAACACATAACTCTTTCTTAGAATGCACTCTGCATTCATGGAATAGAATACGGAAAATGATACATGCCACCCTTTCATTGTATGTCAGTAAAAGTCACTTAAATTACCAGATAATATTTTTTATGTTTTATTTAAAATTGTTCTCTAAAAGCATAAGAGAATTAATCCTAGAGAAAATAAAAATTAAAAAATATATACTAAAATCCAATAGGAATTAAACTTGATTATTCTACCTACACCCTTATATATTATTCATTGAAAATGGCATAATTTTATAACTGCCACATTTTTCTTAGCATACAGTTTGCTGCTTCTTTGGAAATTAGATGTAGAGGCACTCAATTCAGCATCCATTCATTCATGCAACCAACAAAAAGTAATGACTGTGTCTTGAATTCTTCTGGAAACTAAAGGGATACGGTAATGTATAAGACATGAATTTCATAAAGAAAGACATTGCAGTATGGAGTAAAAAAATGTGTATAATAATTATGTCATAGAGAAAAGGGCTCAAGTGAGCACTGTATAAAGCACAGCTCATTAATTAATCTTATTTATTCCTTTCAACAACCCTGTGTGTTAGCTACTGATATTGTCCCCATTCTACAGATTAGAAAATGAAAATGAAGGTAATTTAGAAAGATCTCTCAACTAGTCCACAGCAGAGACAGGATTCATACATGATGCTAAAGTTATGTTATGTACCCTTTTGTGTACATCTTATCAAAGAAGAGGTAGAGAAGAACCTTATGGACATTCCTTGGAGTGTAACAATTTTCACTTAGGGTAGAGGGAGTTGGCATGGAATTACGGAAGTGGCAACTCCATGAGCTGTGATGCATGGGTGTGGCAGACAGATGATGTTAGGGAGAATGGTAGGGAAGAGCACACAGCTGCAAGTGGCATGAGCCTGAAATAAGTTTCACGGAGAGCAGCGTGAAGAAATGGGGGCAGTGGGAGATGCTGACACTGAGAAAACATGCATAGGCTTGGGTACCAGGTCTGTTCAGATGAAGGCAGAAGAGATTGGACATTGGAATGTACAGCAGTGATGTGGATCCCTTTTCTCGGGAGGGTGCACACACTCCTTTGAGAAGACTAGTAAGTTCATGGCCTCTTCTTAGAGAAGGTCATCCTCTACATGCATCCATCCTGATTTACAATATTCTTATTTCGAAGAAAAATTCAGTGTTGCACTTGTCTTGACGTCTTCCTCTACCTGAAAGCTTTCTGCACCCAACTTACCATCATCTTCGTTTGCTCACTTCCTGGAACTGCACCTTCCTTCCTCTGAATGGCAGCTGCTCTCTCTGACTGTGCACTTGGTGTTACTCTCCTCTGTCACCTCAGCTTCTGTCCTATTTGTGCCTCTCCAGACCTGCTGAGGTTAAGCATCAGTTTTTCTCTCCTGTTCTTTGGCTACATTCCTACCTGGCCTGCTGCCATAGTGTTGGGGAAATGTACTATGATTAATAGGTGCAAGTTCTCAGAGTTAGGAAACAAAACCATGTAACCTTTTGATTTTACCAGAATCCTTCAGACACACTTTCCTAGAGAATTGTTTGTGCCTGTAGTTTTAAAAAATACCTGCCTTCCAAGGAACATCAAGTTGAAATTGCTGAAGCAGGGCCTTGACACCCATGGTACAGGACTGTCCTGCTGTCTTCTGTCTTGGCCTCTGCAGTGGCCCTGACAGCTCTCTTCACTGGCCAGAAGCCTGTTGTTCCTTGGAGCTCTGCAGCTGGTTTGAGGCTCTCTGCTCTCTATATTATCCATTTTCTTGGTGACCTCAATGGTATAAATTGTGAACTTCAAGCCTAACTCTGCTCTCTAACTTTAGATCTTAAATATCCTTTTGAAAATCTTATAAATCCAACAGACCTGGCCCTCAGATCTGGCCTAACAGACAGATCTTCGAGAGCATGGATTCTCTCATGTATCCTTTTATTCCATGTATTGTCATGGCTTACATATAAGAAATGTTCACTATTTATATTTATATTTGATTTGGTTAAATAACCACATCCAACTGGAATGAAGTCAGAGTCAGGATCAGAAAATGGTGGCTAAGGACACATATGTCCTCCCAGCTCTTGCCTTTATTACAATGTAGTCCTGGAATCTCCTATTGTAAACTATTCTTTTCTATCTCTTTAAAATAATTACACAATTTATTCGTGTGTGTGTGCGCGTACATATCATGGTGCCCATGTGGAAATCAGAGGACAGCTTTTCAGGACTGGCTCTTGTCTTTTATGATGTCGATTTTGGAGACTGAACTCAGGCTGTCTGAATTGGTAACAAGCGTCTTAATCCACTGAGCCATCTTGCTGGCCCCCAGTTTTTTCAATTTACTTTACAATAAAGACGGCAATAATATACCTAATTGATTTGTTAACCAGTTGCAATGTTCAAAAAACACACTGATGTGGGGAAATGAATAAAGGTGTCTGGCAACAAAAAGAAGTAGACTTAAGTTTTGTCTCCTGTCTCTTAAGGCTGAGTTAGGGTGTCAGTGTTCCCACTGCAGCATAACTGCTGAAATTCACACACTGTCCCTCCTCAGCCTATAGTGCTGTCTCCTCTTAGTAAATGCTAATTCTGTCACCCACTTGCATTCACTGTTACCTACATCACTCTTTCTCCTCAGGAAACACGGTCTGGTAAGTAGAGACCTCCTCAAATCCAAAATTTAGATACAGAACTTATCTGTTTGCTTTTCAATTTCTCTTTGAATTCCTGACTCAAATACAGATGAACTGGAGGAGCACTCTGGCTGTTCTTAGCTGGTTGATAAGCTAGTGATGTAAAATGAAGGAAAAACTTAACCTCTGAATAAAAAAGAACAAATAATACTGCAATCAATATAAAACTGCCTGAATATTTTATCTGAAAAAAAAATTTAGACAGCAAATTTATTCAAACTCTCTTGTCTTTTACAGATTAAAAAGGTCTAGATTTGTTTCCTTGTTCTTTATTTATACATCGATTAAATCTTTATTCATTTAAAAAGGTTACAGATACATTTGAATCTATGTGAGTGTATGTGATGTACATGTGGGTGCCCGAGGAGCCAGAAGAGAGCACTGGGTCCCCTGGGGCTGAAGTTAACAGGCCCTGTGAGCCACCTAACATGGCTGCTGGGAGCCACACTTGGGTTCTCTGGAGTTCAGACAGTCATAGGACTATCTGAGCTGGCAGAACATATTCTGCTGGAGTAAGTGTTTGTAATCTGCTTGCCATACAAATTCTTGTATGCGAGACTAAATGATTATGGCCACGGACTTTCTGCAGGCTCCAGCTTCTATATGCAGCATTAAATTACAAGAATAAAATGGTTCAAAGCACCAGCAGCAGGAGGAAGCCTTGCTCGTCCGCTGTACTGCACTGTTTTAAATGAGCAGGGGAAAGTGGTCTTTCATCTAAGCTTTGCATCACTGCTAATGTCTCTCAGAAAGAGGGCCAGGGCACTTCTGGGTGTGGCAGTGAAGACTAATCCTCCTCCTCTGCTCCAGAATGTTAGTGTGAACAATCTGTTCATTGGAAAGCAGTTCTTTTATCTCATATTGTCTTCCAAGTGTATCAAACAACAAAATTCATGTGCTTCTATTAGGCAATTAATGTCTTCATTCATATTCTGTCTAAAACCTGTAACATGTGAAAGCTTGCTGACCCATATGCAAGAGATCATGGTCTGTCAATAAGCTTGGTGATTACTGTCCTGTTTTTCAGAGTAGTGAAATGACTATGAATTCTTAGACATTCTGTATACAGAGGAAGAAGTGAAAAAAAATTATGTTTCAACTAAAATAATGTATTAGAAAGAAAAGACCTTACTATTTGGGTTTATAAAACACTTGATCCTAAGAAAGAGTGGCTTATTATTAAAATAAAAAAGATGTGGGAATGTTAAATATGATTTGAAGCATGGCGAATGTCTAATGGACATAATTGAATTGTGTTCTGTTTTTATAGTTTAAAATATACAGTCAAGTTAGCAGGAATGTTACTGCTGTTAAGACTACTTTAAATATGGTTTATAGACTACAGAATTCATAGTTGAAGAGAACATATATTCTTGGAAACAAGACTACAATAAAATGCCAGCAGGTCTATACTGGCTTGTTGACTTGGTAAGAATAATGACAAGAAGAAAAGAACACCATATATTCAAGATGGAGCTTTTATTTCACAACTCTGTAATGAAAAAAAAAATATATATATTCAGTGATAAAGTTAAACATTTAATTTTTGTAAGAAATGGGCATGTGAATGACATCTCTAAGTGACTGGTGAATTCTGTTTGAAGCTGAAAGTGAACCCTTTGAGTATACTATTTATGACTGGCAAAGCAACTTCCTAATTCAAAGAGAAAGAAAAAAAGACTTGGGAAGTCTCATAAGGCTTTCTGAACATCAAATAGCTTTTTACTAAACAACATTTTGATGAGTTAAGTGTGAGTGAGTCAGGAACATATGGATTAAATTTCCCTTGAAATACACATGCGTTTAGGAATTGGGGGGGGGGGGGTACGGGACCTGAATACATTTTAGAGAATCCAGAATATTTAAAAGACATCTCTCTCTGAATACAAATATTGGTAAATTAATTCTAGTTAAAATCTCTAACTAAAATTACATAAATACATGTGGAAGAATCTTAAATAAATATGTATGCTGGTGAGACAGGCAAGCAGGAAAGCACATTCTGCTCATCATGCTAGGACTGCACAGCATGGGAGGAGCAGGCCTGGCAGGAGGACCTCGATAGAGGGACCTGTACTCAACTGTGGAACATTAGTATCTTCTTTTCTTTATACTTATGTTCCACTCAACTGTTAAATAAATCTGTGCTTCTGACAGTTTAGCTTGTTTTAAATAATCAAATCCTCTTAAAACTCATAGGTTGTATAATTATGTTGCTTCTTTTATTTTATTTTCCTAGAGTCACAGTTTCTCACTCTACCAATGTGTTGCATATTTTCCTGAATCCATCTCTCTAGTTCAGTGATAGTCAGGAACACTGAAGAAACACCACAGAGCTTGTTTCTAGAGAGCAGGGGGGAGGTTCTGGGACATATCCTACGTTCTTATTTTTGCATTTCCCTCATTCTTAGTTCACAGAATTCATGTTTTCTGAATTTCAGTTGTAAGAGAGAGGGGTATGTATGTAAAAGTACTTGCACAAAGGATTATAAGCCTCTTACTCTGAAAAAAAAATCCATGTTAAATGCCCAGATTACATTTTAACATCCCTGACCCAGGACTGCTGTTTAGAAATCTTTACTGCTCTCTGTCTCTCTGTCTGTCTCTCTCTCTGTCTGCCTGTCTGTCTGTCTCTCTCTCTCAAAATATTCAAAGTGCCATTCTAATCTGTTGGTTATAGAACACACTTTCTACATAACCTTTCTTAATTGAGAGCAGCATTGCTATCTTGGACTTAAAAATGAGAATCTTCAGAGACATTCCGTTAATAAAGACATAATTAGCAAATGTCAGAATGGAGAGAAAATGAGCTTGGCTTTAAGTTTCTGTATCATGGACTCCTGCCAGGGAAGCATGTAAGCTAAAGGAAGATCTTCACTTCTTCTGTTCTTCCAGATCAGTTTCCTAGTCTCATGCCCACCTCTGTAGCAGAATACCTTCTGTGCTCCCCTTTTCTCTCTGACATCATCCCCAACTGATAAAGATCTTCTCCAACCTTCCTTCCCACAACTCATCCCAGCAACTCCAACTTCCAACACCAGCGAGCATTCCCCGGAACATATCAGCTGAGCAGGCCAGGGAAACAGGTAAGCTAATCGAAAACCTTTACCATGCCCTCCTCTCCTCCAAATCCAATCCTCCCCAGTCTCATCCCTAGCTCTGCAACAGAACACCTGCTGCAGCCTTCCTTCACCACTACCCACATCTGTGGATCCCACAGACCTTTCCCTCCTAACTTCCCTCAGCCCACTCATTGCTTTATCCCAGCCCCCAATTCCAGCAGGCAAGCCCCCCTAAACCACTGACCACTCCTACCAGAGAACCAAGTAGGCTGACTGTAGATCTTCCTCTCTCCTTCTGTTCTTCCAGATCCAACTCCCTCATCCCCAGCTGCATAGGTGACCTTCTGAGGTGACCTCTTTTCACTCTCTACCTCTATTCCAAGGAGATGATATAAGGAGAACCTGGTAGAACACTCTGTTCTTCTCCCTCCTGTGAAGCCCTTTAGACCCCTAGTCTATCCCCATAACTAGGTGTCAGCTTCCAATACTCAGAAACACATTGTACTTGGAACCCCCAGTGGTGACAACTGTCAGGTCCGCAGAAAATTTCCTACCAACCAACACATAGCCATCGTACTCTCCTAAAATCCAACAAGGAAACAGACACCAAGGAACAAAACAACCGCCCAACAAAGACAAAACCAGTTACCACCACCTAGACCTATAATCCCAGAGGCTTAGACACCAGTGTAAAAACAGCCAGGACAGTATGTCTCCACTAGAGTTCAGCAGCCCTAACATAGCATGGCTTGAATACTTCAACATAGCTGATACACACACACACACACACACACACACACACACACACACACACACACACTGTAAGACAGCTAGCAGGAGGCCCTGGTCTCTGTGGGATGTTAGGGGGGCCTGTGGGATGCCCTGGTGCTTGCAGGAAACCAGGGAGTCTGCTTGGAGTCTCAGTTGGGCAGTGAGGCCCAACTTCTGCTCCAACTTTGCCATGCTTCGTCTAGGGCTAGTATGGGCCAGGTGAATGTCCATGATCAGAGTAGCCTTTTACCTCCAAAGACTATGGTGATGCCCACGATCCACGCTCCTGTCACACAAGCTAGATTTAATTTAACTTTCCTTTTTTACTATCATTTTTTGAAGGCACAGGGGTGAGAGGGTGGAACAAGGAGGAATGGGCAGAGGGTGTTATTGATACAATAATTTTAATAATGTGAGTTTTATACAATGTGTATTATTAAAAAACAGTCTTTATCAAGATGATAGGGGTCCTAAAGAGGAAATGAATAAATCCCTTAAAGAAATCCAGAAAAACACAATAAATAGTGCAAGGGAAGAAATAAAACAGTTCAAGAACTGAAAATGGAAATGGAATCAACAAAGAAAACACCAAACGGAATTCTGGAAATGGAAAATTTAGGAATTCTAACAGGTACTTCAGAAGCAAGAGTCACCAATGGAATATAAGAGATGGAAAAAGAATCTCACATGTTGAAGACGCCATAGATGAAATGGATACCTTGGTCAAAGAAAATGTTAAATCTAAAAAACTCCTGACAAAACATTCAGGAAACCTGGAAGACTGAAAAATCCAAACCTAAGAAAAATAGCAATAGAGGAAAGAGAAGAATCCCAACTCAAAGGCCCAGAAAATATTTTTCAACAAAATCATAGAAGGAAATTTTCCTAGCCTAAAAAAGATGATATCTATAAAGGTATAGGAAGCATACAGAACACCAGGTAGATTGGACTATAGGAAAGAAAGTCCCCTTGTCACATAATAATCAAAACACTAAACATACAGCACAAAAAATGATTATTAAAAGCTACAAGGGAAGAATATCAAGTAACATATGAAAGCAAACCTATTAGAATAATAGTCAACTTCTCGATGGAGAAAAAAAGAACAAAGGAGGGGAAGGGGATAAACAATTAATTCTGTATTATGGAAGAGCCAAGAGATGAACTGAGTATTTCATTTTCATGAGCATGTATCTTACAATGAAGCCCAATATTTGGTTTCAATAGCTTAAAATAAGGTTTATCTTTTGGAGGCATAAATTTGACAAAAGTCTTGGCTCTCCTATTTACTAAACTTTACTAAAGGTACAACAAGAGCCTTGTAAGTAAGAGAATTAGATTTCCACATGGCTCAAAGAAAGGCAATGGACAGTCTTTAAGGGCTGTGGTATGAAAGGAAAGACAACATCTTCAGTATGGGGTTTTAAGTGGCCTCCATATAAGTTGTGAAGAGGGGGAATTGAAAAGTGCAAAATCCATGTACAATGGCACAGCCTTTTTGGTGAGTATCTGACAGCCTACACATTAAGCAGAGTCCCCAGGAAATAAGATATCATGTTCACATAGAACCTTATACACAAGGTTCAGAGCAGCATCATTAAACAGAGCCCAAAGGTAAAAGAGCCCAAATGTCCCCCAACCAGTAAACAGACAAAATAATGCAGTGTCTGTCCTTACAGAAAGGACAGAAATGCTCTACCGTGGGCCATCTCCAACAAACCCAAGCTAAGCGAAAAAAGGCAGACACAAAAGACTGCATTATTCCACAGACCGAGAATGTACAGAAGAGACAAAACATGGAGGCAGAAAGGAGACCAGCGGTTGCCTAGGAATGCAGGGGAGAATAGACAAACACAGGGAGAATGGCCAAGGAGAACAAAGCTTCATTTAGGAGTAATATTATATTCTGCTTGTGGAGATGGTTTTGTAAATGTGAATATACTAAAATCATAATTTTTACTTTGCATATGCATCAACTGATTACTGCTACATGATATATCTAAACAACATTTCCCAAGAAATGTCAAAAATGTTAAAGGACTTACAAGATTAGCTAGTGAATAGTATTTTAAATGGACCTAAAATTGAGATGGGTTCTATCAAAGAGGAAATAGGAGTTCATTTTGAAAGCTACATCAAACCAGCTTACAAAACAGCTACAAATGAGCAGAAAGCACTTCACCTTCTGAATGTCTGCTAGATTAGCTATTCCTTACCTACTCCAGCACTGCCAAGTTATCCCCTTACTCAAACTTTGAGTCTAGAGTAGGAAATTACTAACAGCCTGGCTCCTTTGCAAGGTCACGTATCTGATAAGCTTTAAAATAAACAGGATGTAAAATGTAGACACGAACCCATGCATGATTTTTGTTGAATAAAGGAAAAAGTTTAAGTGACAGAGGTTAGAATAAGACCTTGATGACAAGTAAGCCTGTCCCTCCTGACCACTCAAATGAGGGAGCAAGGGGCACGCCCTTGGGTTCATAAACTGTTCACTGCGTTCAGCCAGCGCGCCTGCTGTACCAGACTGATGCCCGACTTTGGAAGTTTGTAAAATAAACTATCTCATTTTTGCTACTGTGAGTCTCTATTTCTCTTATTATGAAGTGAGGATCTTGGTTTCTCACAGACAGGATGTAGAAAGGAGAGAATATTTCTAGTGGAAAAAGTTTGAACAGTAAGCTTATGGAAAATCCTTTTCAAATACTGGACACTAATGCATGGTAATAAGAGCTCATTATGTAAGCAGCAATATGTAAAATTATTACTACTTATAGAACTGATAATAAAGCATCATTATACTGTCATGAACTCAATAGTATTCCCTAAATTTGTAATACTTAATTCTGGAAATAATAAAGGAATTTCAATTTGGCTATGTAAAATATTTCTAAAGTCACTCAGTATATGTGAGTCTCTTTTTAAAGATTCATTTTTATTATATGTGTATGTGTAAGCGTCTACATGTAGTATGTGCACCATTTATGCAATGCCTCTGGGTGACAGAATAGGGTGTCAGATCCATTGGAACTAGACTTATAGAAATCAAACAGGTCCTGTGCAAAAGCAGCCAGTGCTCTTAACTGCTGAGTCAGCTCTCCAGCCTCTCCCCACCATCACCCCCATTTTTTTAAGAAACGCTTTTTATTTTACTTTATTTTATTTTATTTCATTTTATGTGTATATATGTGTGGTGGCTTGATTGAAAATGGCCCCCCATAGACTCATAGAGAGAGGTACTATTAAGAGGTATGGCTTTGTTGGAGTAGGTATGGCCTTGTTGGAAAAAGTGTGTCACTAGGGGTGGGCTTTTGAGGTTTCAGATGCTCAAGCAAGGGCCAGTGCTCTCTCTCTTCCTGTTGCTTGCTGATCCAGATGTGGAACTCTCGTGTCCTACTCCAGCACCATATCTGCTTGTGAATCACCAAGTTGGCTGCCATGACTATAATGGATTAAACTGTAATCTGAACTGTAAGCCAGCCCCAATTAAATGCTTTCCTTTTTAAAATTTGCTGTGGTCATGGTGTTGCTTCAGAGCAATAGGACATTAACTAAGACAATGTGTACCTGTACATAAGTTTATAAACCTCATGATATACAGGTACCTGGGCCAGAACAAGGTATTAAATTTCATAAAACTGGAGTTACAGATAGTTGAGCCACCTAACGTACGTGCTGGGAACCAAACCCAGGTCCAGAAAAGTGCTTTTAAATGTGAAGCCATCTCTCAAGCCCCATGTAATAGTCTTTCAAAAGAAGTGAAATACACTGTGCCAGTGGGTTGGCATTTTATCAGTTGGATGAAATCATCCCCTTGTCTATTCACATAAATTTGAGTTAATCTGTAATTTCAGTTTATTATTTGAAATTTTTGAAGAAACAACTTGATAAGTTTTAAGTACAATAATTAGCATTTTAGATTAAATTCAGTTAGCTTATACTAATTTATTTCAGTATTTCAACTAAAAATACAATTAGTAAGGTGAGATATTTAGGCACATATGGAATCTTAGGGCTAATTCATTTTGTTGGATCACTGTAAACTAAAACAGCAATTAAAGTATATTAGATTAGGTGTTAATAATGTAATAATTACTTAGTTGACTGGCATACTTCTATATTAAAATCCTATTAGCTGCTTGCTACAAACATAGTAAGCTGAGTGATTAGTAGTCTTACACATTTAACTTGCCTCTTGAGATGAACAGCTTGGGAAGAAAGGGAACTAAAAATGAAAGAGAGAATTATGTGACATTGAAGCTGCAGAACTTTATGAACATTTTATTTCTATTAAAAGCAGAAAGTACCAAACAATGGAAAAAACATAACAAACAGTCAACATTCAAGTAAAGCTGTGCCTTATAAAAACATTCTTTAAAAACAAATAGATTGAAAAAACTAGAATGGAGTTGGGCAACACGAAGATTAAAATGAAAACTTAAGGTAAAATATTTGTTTCTAGTTATTATGCATATTTACACACCTGTAAGTACGAATGTGCTGGAACCATGGTAAGATGGAGCTGCAAGGACAGGGTATCAACGCTATAACGCCATGTGGTGATGCCTTCTCAGCTGTGTCTGTCAGTGAAGCCAGGTTTGTGAGGAGAGAGCACTGCACTGTGCCCAGAAGCAGGTTACTTGTGTTTTTTTTTGTTATTATTATTATTTTGTTTGTTTGTTTGTTTGTTTGTTTGAGACAGGGTTTCTCTGCCGTAGCTCTGGCTGTCCTGGAACTCACTCTGTACACTAGGCTGGTTCTGAACTCTCAGAGATCGGCCTACTGGGGTTAAAGGCATGCACCACCACTGCCTGGCTTACTTACATATTTTTGATGCTACACCTTTTATATACTTCCTGTATAAATAGTGTGTGAACATATCCCTGAGTTAAATTAAGAAATGGAACACTGTAATTTTCATCTCTGGGCTATACATAGACAATGGTAACTTTATAGAATGCTTTCTGAGACACCAAATAAACATGAGATTATATCAGTACTGTTTTGTTTTGTTTTCAAGACAGGGTTTCTTGTTTGTAACTCTGACTGTCCTGGAATTTTGTAGACCAGGCTGGCCTTGAACTCACAGAGATTCACGTTCCTCTGCCTCCCAAGTGCTGGGATTAAAGGTGTGCGCCACCACCGCCCAGGGAGATTATAGTAATACTATGCACAGATTTTAGGATCGCTTGATTTTTAATTTGGAGCTGCCTCCTGGAATACAGTTCTCTTTAGGCAGTGCAACACTATCAGGAAATTTGGGATAAGTTAGGAATAAGAAAAACATTATTTAAACATTTTACTGAGACAGAAATAACTATAATAATGACAATCATTTCTTAGAGCAAAACATTACCCACTTACATGGTTATTAATAGTTGATTTCATCAAACTTAGGAATCCTTGTCTGCACTTAACTTCTGCAAATGAATTTTGTGTCATGAATTTCAGTCATGACAGTGGAGATTAATAATGGACTTAGCATTTACAAAATTCACACCCCCCCAACACATGCACAAACAGAGACATACATATTCCTGTAAATTCTGTATATTTTTTCTTTGTTTCTTTCTTTGCCTTTTATGGAACACTCACCTTTCACTCCCTTTCTACTTTATTCAAGGCTCCAAGTGACTCCTAGGGCTACTGTTTTAAAGATAAACACTATGGACTAGGCAAGGGAACACTGGTACTTTAGGACACACTCTAAGCTTTGCAGACAGACATAAGGATCCTACATGAAGAGTATGAGTTAGAACCCAGTGGATATGGACAGGTGCAGATTTGTTCAAAGAACATCTGCTGAAAGGATGGAGCCAGAGGAGGCCTGAGAGACAGATGGCCACAAATTCAACAATCTGATTTTAAATGACTTTTATGAAATGCTACTATTATTTATAGTGTGCATTAATAATTTATTTCAATGGCACCCTTGCTGCTCTAAGGTGTCTGATCTCAATGTTTCCACTGTTTTGCTTATGAACAGAATTGAACAGTTATCTACCATCAAATGACAGAAACACAGAAGAGTTACTGTATGTGTTGGGTTGTGTGATTGGCAGATTAATATTAATACTGAGTAGACTTAAGACCAAGGTTCAAGACCAAGCAAACTTGAATCCCTATTTTTAGTGGAACAAAGTGCCAGGTAATGCAAGCTAAGCTAAATAATAGTGAAATAGCTGTGTATGCTAGCACAGATGAGTTAAGGAAAGGTAAGGTTAGACATCACATCTGTGAGTTTCCTATGACCTTGAAAGTAGGAATGAGTCCAGAAAAAGTCACACCTGCTGTCAAGTGAAGTAAAAGCCTTCATCTGCCTTCATTTCCAAAAGCAGTATCTGAAATTTACTTAGGAATTGTTTTCAGGAAGCAGGAAATAGATTTAGAAATAGGAGAAACAGTTTTCATGTAGTAACAGGCATTTCCAGGACATGGCACTAAAACAACCTTACTTAGCATATTCTTCATCCAGAAGTGAGAGGACGGAGACCGTCGCCTCTAAGTAATGAGTAGTAGCATCTCCACTGTAGGAATCTAAGTCACTACGGGGTTTATACAGTGACAGCATTACTTACTAACTAAGCTCCCGGAAACAGAAGTGTACTATTATAAATAGAAAGATGCACAGACGCTCACTGCTCCCCTTTCCCCTTCTACCTTCTAATCCAAGGCTGTATGGGCTGAAAACAGAATAAGGTCAAAGCCTAGTTGGAGGTATGAGACTGAAGCAGGGTGGTTTTGTTGTCATATGTTCGAGATAGAATTGCATAGCTCAAGCTAGTTTGGAACTTGAGGTTCTCTTGGTAAGTGTTGAGATGGCAGTATGCCACCTTATTCAGCCAATACAGGAGCTTTAACCTGGCTGTAGGTAGGATATGACCTCACAGTCAGGCCCTTGGGCTCAGTGCCTGCTCTACAATGTACTCAGGTTGTATGTGTCTCTTTCTGACAATGCTTTTATCATAAAGACCTCAAAGGCTACTAGCTAATCCTCTAAGATGTTCACAATCAGGCCATGGCAGATCCTGTTGCAATGGCCTCAGACCAGTACCAGGACAAAGGGAAGAGGGACAAGGGAGGTTAACTGTTAGAAATAGGGGTTTAGAAGTGTGAAGGCAGAGCAAAACAAGAGTGAGACTTCCAAATGATTCAGTCTGGAGGGGCTGGCAAATCCTGTGCTCACCTTGCTGACCCACCACTTTCCAGGGCTGTTGCCATCTTAGATACAAGGGATTCATCATCTGCAGCAGCAGTTATGTGAGGACGTGTACTCAGAATTACCTCCCTGTCTAAAGCACTGTTACTCGTTGCATAGATGTGATGCTGCTTATTTTATTGTCAGTAAAGAACATTTGCTTAAAGTCCTGGTTTCAATACCAGAGAGTGAGGCACATTAAATTATCAACATACGTGAATGTTGTTCATGACAACCACTGGCATACATTTCTTTACAAGGAGATAGAGTTTGAGTTTAGTGCTTTACGTGTTCCTCACATGCAGAAGCATATTAACAAGTACCTGCAAGGTTGTCGATTTCTTTCTCCTGGAGCAGGCTGACCGCATCATCATCTCCTTCCAACATGAGCTCAGTCTCTGAGTTCTGGTTCACAATTGCTTGGCTTCTGAACGCTTTCTTGGACTTCACAATATCTTCTTCAGTGCCTAAGTGCAAGCAAAATAGCAGTCTAGGTTACTGTGTATGTATTTGCATTCAGTGGGTATTTGATATACTAGTTTCCTTTTATATGCTGTTTTTGCTATTTCTTTACAACTCTAGAGCATTTAAAAATACTCCGTTATCTTGCTTGTTTGGATTTCTGTGAGAAAAGTTGGAGACTTATCCCTTATTTTACAGATGAGAAAGTAGGTGGAGCAAGCTACTGGCCCACAGTGGTGGGCCGTGCATCCTTCTATTTTCTTTACAATGCTCTGTCGCTGGTTTTACCCCCCCATACACCTTTCTTCCTTTTTGAGACCATGTCACTCTGACTTGCCAATGCTGGCCTTGAACTTGTGATTCTCCCAAGCAGCTCCTGAGCAGCAGGGATTACAGACCTGCTCTATCAGGCCCAGTTTCTAACCCATTCCTTGTGACTCTAGAATCATGCATGCTCTACAAAATATCTGTATCTCCCTTCAAATTCAGCTTTCTGACTCATACAATTTGAGAATTTTATTTATATGACTGTTTTGTTATGTGAATTAACTAATTAATCAGTTTTTGAAAGTAGATGAGATAGGTATAAAGAAAACGGGAACAGTGTTCGCTTCTGGGTGAAAAGCTGGTGTTAACTGGGGAAGCTACAAGGAGGTGAAGGTAGAATGGCGCTCACATAAGTCTACTGCATAAAATGGTTTCTTTACCAACTGATGGAATAAAAATGGACTTCCTGAAATTACAGCGTGTTTTGGTATGCAAAATAATATAAAACCATAGCAAAACATATACAATGAGAAGAAAAACAGAGTAGGAAATTACATGTCAACAGAAGAAAGATTAGAAACCAGTGCATTTGAGCTCCTCCTGGATCTGACTGCTTGACAAGCATTTCCAAATTGACTATTAAACATCTGCTTTGGGTGGCAACAATCTAAAATTGTTAAAACTTCAAACAAACTAGGCATATGCATGCATACATATACTGGTCCCCATGGGAAAGCTCTGTTCATACCATTGCAGTCTAAGGCATACCATGCTGAACATGCACAATCTTGTCTGTGTTCCTTGAAGCTCAATTTGGAGGAAAATACTATGTTCTACTTATAGCATCTGGTACTAGCTTGAAGGACAGAATTAACTAGTAGGATGCTGCATGTAGTATATGTACTCCTGTTAATCAGTTCTATGTGGTGGTGCTGTGCTTAGTGCCAGATTCCTTAATAATGCTGCTCTCAGGACATGCCACGGCTCTGGCCCAATGCTCTCCTGATGAAATTTACAGTACATTTATTTGGTCAATTCTCCTCGGCCCATTCCACAGGCCTTCTGACAGCCCATCAATGAGGTGTTACTCAACTACTTTCCTGAAAGCACATCTAGGTGCACTATAATTTGCACTGGGAAAAGACAGGTGAGTCTACTCTCAACCCTTCATTCCTTTTCCCTTCTCTCCCTGTCCTATGTAGCTTTGCTTCTCCCCACCTGTCTCTATTTTTGTTTTGAGACAATGTAGCATTTATTCCTGATAGAGACTAGGGGTAGATTTTGCTTGCTAAAATACAAACTGACTCAAAGGCCACAAAAAAGTAAAAAACACATGCTAAAGAAGTCAGGTATAGCAGACCCACTGCTACCAGGCTGCCACTCAAGCCCTCCTGGGAAGCAGGCCTTCGAGAGGTGAACACAATGCAGCTAGCTACACATGACTAGGGTGCTTAGAGACAAATACTGCTATTGTAAACCAATGCTTTACTGGAGACTTTGAATGGGTTACATGAAGGTACTTCTTTTACTGGCACATAGATGATTCTTATTTCTGGAATACAAGATGAAGGACGAAGTCTGAAATGT
Source organism: Cricetomys ansorgei (assembly GCA_026225945.1). Lineage (NCBI taxonomy): Eukaryota > Metazoa > Chordata > Mammalia > Rodentia > Nesomyidae > Cricetomys > Cricetomys ansorgei. The sequence continues at coordinate 14,042,742 of JAMJFZ010001133.1, forward strand.
TTCTGATTCTTATCCCAATACAAACTCTGAACATCAGGAATGTCTGAGGGGGAGTTATAGTAACAATCCCTTTGCTTGACCTCCCTTCCTTTAACAAAAGGTGCAAATGCAATGATAAATAACTCAGGCATGTTTTCACCTGCATAACAGTACTCATCATTCTCCAGCTGAGCTAACTAGTTTGTTCCTCCTCCCCCACTGCTTAGGTCAAAGGCTGAGGACTCATCTCATGTGCTGCTGGCCACTGTACTTCTTTGAGTCATTATCTGGTATAGAGGCTTTCAAATGTGTGGCTCATATGACCTTCAACTCTTTTACAGAATTGTTATCATACAATACAAGTATGCTGAGTACTCCTGTTTCATTTCATTTGTTAACCCTCTGTAATCAACACTTACACTTACACTGTAAGCGCAAGACTTACACTGTAGGGTAAAACCTAGACTCCTTGGTACAGCTGACCAAGTCCTCTTACCCTCTCATTGCTAGCCTCACATCACCTCTTCCCACTGTTCCACAGCAGTACTGGGTTGAGGACAGCTTCTGGAATATGCCATGTTCTCACATTTTCTTGATCTGTGCTAATATTATAGCCAATGTAAGGGGTATTTTTTTTTTACCTCTTGTATTTCTTAGTTGCCTTCAGACATCTGTCCTAAAAAAACCCCTATGTGCTATCATAACTAATATAATTTTGGCTACATATTGGACCCAGGATCTCTTATGAGCCTGCCCTCTACACTATGCTATAATGTAGTCTCTGCAGCATAAGGTTCCGGCCACTCAGTAGGTGCACACAAAACCTGCTGAAGTTCAGGTTTAAACTCATTCCCTTCTTGTGATTCTCTGACTTGTCAATTCTTCCCCTTTTGCTCTCCCTATACCTCATAAATCTTCCAGCTGAGGTACCTGGTACCAGGTATTACAGTTGCTTGCAATATTTCCCTCCACGGTCAACTGGAAGCACTGTGATGACTGGAGTCACATATCTGTCCCGATATTCCCAGCACTTAGCACACTGCCCGGTAAGGAGCAAGCACTAACAAATCCTAAATGAATGAACTGAGGCACAGGAGCTGTCTCTGGATATTTCTAAAGCAAAATTTCCCCAAATGCCCCAGAATCTTGGTGATTTGTGTCAGCTTATGTGAAATGGAGCCCAGCTCTTTGCATTAAGGTAAGAAAGTCCTTTAAATTTCAAACAGCCTAAGAAGCAAATTTTTCCTTATATCACTACCATGTAAAAAGAAAAAGAGCAGCTTTATGTGACTCTCTTACCTCAATAAAAATCTACCTGTAAAGAACATGCCACGGAAGGAAATGAGCTTGGAAATGTATCAAGCTTTCAGTCTGTTCTCTTCTACCTTTGAAACAGCAAACATTAAAGTCTTTTCAAGATACTTGCTAGAGGAATTGGTACCTACACGCTGCAGAGCTGATCATCCCTGCTGAAGTGTTACCAGCTTGCAGTCCAGTGAACTTACCAATTTTGTGGAATTGAAACAAACATTTATCTAGATTAGAATATATGAGATTTAAAGGTGCTTTTCAATCACAATATCCTTTATGAATTAGAGTTTCATCCATCAACATTACAGCAATACGAGGTATGGTCTCAGAGGACTGTCTCATTACAAGGCTTGTAAACACCGTCCTTAGAAAGAATTGGTTTATCACCTAACAAATCAAAATCTGATTGAGAGGAGAATTTATTTGAGATCATCTGTCTTGGTAGACATGTTGAACCAAATGCACTTCTTGGCCTCTTTAGCCATTCATCAAGAAATTAACGAGCGAATGCCACAAACCACCAGAGCGCCTTAGAGTTGAAATGGGAATCACAAAAAAATTGAGTAAAGCTAGATGGGAGAGACAAGGACGTTTATTTCCTAAGAAAATATAAAAATGGCATGGAAATATAAAGTTTCAGAAGAAAAAAGTACCACGGACTTGTGGATGAACAAAGTCAAATGCAAAATTAGATTTGTTTTCATTTCCTATCATGTTTTAAACACAGAAAAGCATTTTTCTGTAGACTTATTCATAGTTAGAAAAGACACAGTGCTGCCCTGAAGACTTTTTTCCTTCCTAAGTTTCTCTTAATAACCAGGAAACCATGTGAATTCAAGTATATTCTACTTAAACCAATTAACTAATTTACTGTAGCTTTTGCCAGGCTGGGGATTGAATGCAGGGCCATGTGTGCTAGCGAGCCCTCGGTCTCTGAGCTAAATCCTCTGCTCTGACAAAGTCAAGTGACAGGAGAACTAAAACGTTTCCAGCATTGCTACTATCTACCAGCGCCACACAGCTATACTGCTATTGCTTTAGTTTTTATTGTCTTAAATAACTGTAAGTTAAAATACTTTGACAGAATGGATATACCTGGTTCTGCTGATGCTACCAATGTCTAAACAAAGAAAACCAAGATCTAGCCATTAATTTGTTGTCATTACATTTGTTTTACATTGGTTAAAAATGCTAAAAAGAAAAATACAACATGGTTTATTTTGATTTAAGGGATTATTCTACAGTTAACTGTGGAGACTAAGAGAGCACCAGTCACACGGCTGAAGAGGTGGCTTCCTGGTTAAGTCCTTTAAGCCTGACACATGTGATTTCTTTTGTGTATCTGGCTTGTCTCCTTATGTCAAAGTCTTGCGTGTTAGACACAAGGTATACTACATCATCACGTGCTTTGAAAGTTTTTATTTAGAGATCTTCTTAGCAGCACTTGTCTCCCTTGTGCTGTGGTGTGGACCTGGGATGAAAACCAGGGCCATGAACTTTCAAGGCAAGTGCTCTACCACTGATCTGCATTCTCATTTCCTTAGTGGAATTTAATTTCTATCTGTATCACTGAGTAAAGTGGAAACAAATGTTTGTTGAGAAAGCGCACGAAAATAACATTGTCATAACTCACCCACTGATTGTTATACACTGTTGCTTTTCTTTGAGTGCCCTTTAGTTTTCCCATAATGAGTAAATCAGACTTAACTATTTATCGTTTGTTCTTTATTTTTTTTCCTTTTATGCCCATAATAAATTTTTTAAAAAAAATTTCCTAACTTCAGTTTCCAATCTGTGACAGAGCAATAATGAGAATAATGAACATTTCCCCAACCTAAGTCTCAAGGGATTACTGTAAAATTAAGATGAGACAGTGGAGGCTTATGCATTTTGTATTAAACTTAAACTAAAGCTTCACTGCTCATGATATTGCTGGTCAAGATTTATACAAAGGGAGAAAAAAAAGTAGACGAATGTGAGGCTCATAAAACTAAAGCAAGACAGTCTCATCCTGAAGCGCTACACGAACTGGCCAACATTGGGACAAACCTAATGACAGAGTCCTTTGCTTTCTGGGTGATTCCTTCTACCATGCTATGCAAGCAGTCTGCTTACAGTCATTGCAAAGCACAATGCACCCCCAGCTTATCTAGAATAGATGCTTTTTGAACAAAGAAGAATTTGCGGCTCGTGTGCTGTTAAGTTCTTGTGCAACAGAACACAGTGCAGACAGCTGGCATTTAAATACTTTCTCCCCAGCACTTATTTTATTCATTACATTCATTAAGTTATGCTAGACACGTTACACAAGCATCAACTCTACTTTTAAGTTTACTTTTATTACCATCATCATCATCATCGTGCTCGAGAGTTCTAGGGCTTTAATCTAGGGCCGTATGCATGCTAGCAAAGCACTCTAAAGTAGAACTATATTCCCAGCCCCCTTTCTTGCTTTTTGAAAAATTTTGATACAGGATTTGACAAAGTTGCCCAGGCTAGCCTTGAGCTCACAGAGAAGGCCTAGCCAGCCTTGAATGGTGGTATGCCAAGCACAGCCTCTAGACTTGCTGGGATCACAGGCATGAGCCACTAGGCCTAGCACAGACAGCGTCAACATTTCTGATGGCTTTTAAAATTGTATACATGGCTATGCTAACAATATGGATGCTTAAAAATCTTGGTTATCTGGAGGGAAAGATCTTACAATTTCTCCATAAAAACAAGTTTAACATAATTTTTTCATCTTTTGAAGGAAGTCTTTGTAGGGAGGCTGGCAGAGTGACAATTTAACCTAATTTTTGTTTTGCCCAAATGTGTGCTTGGAAAATTCTAATGTTTGTAGACATCTGGAAATTAGCTTCATAGGAGGGCATTCTTTTCAAAAGAAAAATTCTTTGCAATATGCAACATTTTACAATATATTTTTAAATCTTGTTCATGTGTTTTGACAAACCACACCAATAAAAGTCAGATAAGACAATAAACTCTTCAAACTTAAATACCTTTTTATAAAAGCACCAATGATATGGATACTTTGGGAAATGTTAAAATAATAATTATTTTTTTATCATTAAAATTCAAGTCAGAGCAACTAGTAACTTTACAGGATAGTACTTTTGGTAGTGCTATACAATAGTATTTAACTGCCACCAAAAGAAAGAGTTCAAGATAAATACACCATTCACTTAAAATTCAATGCAGTTACAGGATCTCATGCAATGGCATGTATGTGTCAGTCCATTTCTTAGCACCATATAGTTCTAAACGTTGGATAGCAAAGGATGAAGGAATGTTTTTAATACATAGAAACTTACTGCTCTGAACTTTGGGTGCTGGGCTTAGAGCATGTATGAGATGAAAGCTAAAGACACATATGTGGAAATCCACTGTGACAATCACTTATTAGCAAATAAAGTTTCATTTTAATTGTAGAACACATACTTCCCCCCTAAAATGGAGATATAAAGGAAGGGTTGTTTTTTAATTGAACCATTGTCTGAATAGAATACTAGAAAGAGACAAAAAAGATAGAGATAGAAGAAAAAAGAGAGAGAAGGAAGAATGAAAGGAAGAAAGAAAAAAACGAAAAGAGGAAAGGAAGAAAACAGAACTTGGATCAGGAAAACTCCAACAGTAAAAACTCCACAACACTACATTAAAGAGACTGGAATCTGGAGACTGGAAGAACAGTCCTCTATTTTTATATGTGATCAATCCCACAGAAGCTTCATCCCATCTGCATAAATGTCTCTGAAACAAATGTCTCTGCAAGTGAAACAGGCTGCTCAGACAATTTCTGTGTGATACTGCAATACCTTCATAGGCAGTGTGCTTGCTGGATAAATTTAATAAGTCAGATGTAAAAGCTGCAGGGTCAGCCTGCATGCTCCTTCTTTTGGCTGTGATATTTCTGCCCAGATGAAGAGGATCTAAACACCATTCCCACTACAGTTCATTACTGTTGACACAGAGTATATATAGTGAGTGATCACAGATAGATATTATATATACTTCCATGAGGAAAAAGATTCAGAAATAGCACTCGGACTTGAATTATTATTGGTGACACACCATTACCTTGCATACAATGGGAGCAGTGCATTCTTTGTGTTTCTAAAAAAGAGGAATGTGTAGACACCCCTTATCCCTACAGGTAGGCTGTCTTCTCAACAGCTAGAGGAAAATGCTGCTGGGGTGTAGTAAACATTTACTATATTAGCAATCTGGGTATTAATTAAGATTCAGTGTTCAAAGAATTAATCCTGAGTGTTAAATCCTTATCCATATTAGTTATGTTTGCAATGACTGACCGGAATTTAAGAAAGGGAGAAGACAATGGCTACCTAACACCAACAGTTATTGCTTAGTGGAAAAGGACACCAAGGACACTTGCAAGTAAAAGAATTGGATCAATATTAACGCGATTTTCATTTCATGCTTCCCCAACTCCAGTAAGCTGACAATATACTCTGATTATGTGAACTGCCTGAGAGTAACACAGGTTATTAGAGCAGGAGGTGGAAATGGGAGGCACTTTTTATATTGACAGGCCTGCTAATAGAGTATACTGATTTTCAAAGACATGTAATACATTTTCACAATTTGGTTCTGACAGCAAAAACAGAATTTCATTTATTCCTAATTCAAAATATTCATATGTAAGCACTATTTCTTAGAGCAGACCAACAAAGGGATATTCATAAGCAACATTTTTAGGCAGACAAATGCAGTTAAAAAGGTGCAAGAAAATGTTACTGCATTTAAGTACAATATAACTATTGAAAGGTTAACATAATAATCTAACAGAGTCTATATAGAAAACTGTATTACATGCTTTTTAAAGAAAATTTGATAAACATATTTTAAGATCATACATGATAAATATCAACTCTCTGTACATTTTAGGATGGATATTCCTCAGTATAATTGTGAATAGCCATGAAGTTAGGGTAATGTATAATTATTTAGAATAGGGTTTTGTTGTATTGAAATGTGGCACATTTTACTTGAAGAAAAACAAATATTGCTCTTGGGTGAGTGTGGAATTATCTTAGTATTACACAGGTCAGGATGATGTGTTAACTCTGTCTAAATTCATTGCAGAATCTGATCTTTCTGATAAAGTGCAAAGAGAACAGTGATGGGAGACGAGTGTAACGAAATGTAAGAACAGTGGGCCATTTCTTCCTTCTTTAAGCATTTTCCCGAGAAGAAAAAAGAAGGGGTGAGGGACTTGGAAAGGAAAGAAGCCTGCTAAATCTTGTGTCCAGAGGGGTAGACAGGAGCAGATTGTAAGCCTGGAATCCTGCCAAATCTTGATAAGGAATAAACATGAAGGAAAAATGAAAAGATGGGGCACTTCCAAGAGCAACATGGGGAATTTTGTTATAAGCATCTCAGACTATTGGGAAAGGGGTGCTTTGAATGGACAAGGAACAAGCCCAGAAAGGGGGAAGAAAATGGTAATTAGTTCCTTCCTTATAACAAAGATAAGGCACAGCTAGGGTGTTGATGATGTGGAGATTATTTTAATAGCATTTTATAAAACATAAGAAGTGTTGGAGATGTAGCTCAGTGGCAGCTCACACGCATGGGGACCTAGGATCAACTGGGGTACTACACAATGTAAGTAAATAATGAATAAATGAGTAAAAAATAAATATAAGTAAAGCCAGTGTAACGAATAAGTAAAATAAAATACATTGAAAAAATAAACCCACAAAACATTAAATTATGTTTTCAGAAGTGACACAATATACACAGCCCATAAATGACATTAAGGTGGCCTGTACTATAACATCCTTCATGGGTAACATGCTGTGAGAGTCACCAGGTATTGCCAGGTAACCTCTATGTGAGGAATCATTCCACAGTGCACAGTTCCATGCACACAGAGCATGGCTGAGTGGTGCCTGGGGTGCACTTTAGCTTCACCCACCACGTCACTAGGTCACCTAATTTCCATGGTTTGTCCTTCCCCAAACATAAGTACCGTAACAACTCTCTGTCTGTTCACAGCCTCATTTTCATGCCATCTCCCCATAATATGGGCCTCTGTTCCTTCATGTTCTGCTGGTATCCATTTTGGGATATGCTGCTCTGTGTGGTGTTGGCACTTTTCCCACATGCCCATTCTATTCACTGATTTGGAGGATTTCATTTCATGTTTTCAACTACAACCCAGACACATACCTTCATGGAGCTCATAGCACTGCTAGTACACTGCAAGATAAATATCTATTATACTGTGTACATGCAATTACATTTGTAGTTTTGTGTAGATGTTACCAGAAATTGGTCTAAAATAAACAAGCTAATGAAGAATTATGTTTCCCCTTGCCACCCGCAGTTAAGCCAAACTTTACCTTAGCTTTCTCTCTAGCATCTCTCAAGGCTCTAAGTAGAATAAAGTATAAACATAAACAACTCATTTCAGACCTTAAAATGCCGCACTTGTAGATATGTCTTTAGAAAACTCATCCTTTAATGCAGTTTCCCAAACTGATTAAAGATGTGGTTAAATGCTGTGCATAGACCTCGTCAAATAAGTAAAACACAGTGACCGGCTTTTAATGAATACCCAGCTCTACAAAAACATGGGATACATAGAGAAATTTGATTTGGTTTGTAAATGGTTTTTATCTGCGAATATGAAACATCTAAAATAAAAATAATTTTGTCTCCAGAGCTAGAGACTGACCCAAAGACTTGGTCAGGGCTGTAAGTTTAAATACAAATGCTTTCTGAATTTCTGTCATTAGCACAATCACTGAGTCCATCAAGTCAGGGCCTCATGCCTACCTTCTTAGTGATTCTATTCCACTCACCTTCACTTCCCTCTCCATCTTGGTGATTTGTATTTTTTCCATCGTTACTTCCCTGCTCACCTGATAAATGAGGATCTTCTCTTGAGGCAATTTACAAGTTCTAGCTACACTCAATGATACCTTTCTGGGTAGCCAGTTTCCTGTGCTCCTGCAGTTTAGAAATGCTCAGTTCCCAAACCCAGTGTGTGAACATGTGTAATATGCAGAAACTCTTCAATGAGTGCTTTTCAATTAGCACAGTTAAAGTTCTGAATCTGCTAAAGCTCACATGTCTGAATCTTCAACATACAAACAGGTAGCTTCTTGGAACAGTTTTTAATATGAGAAAAGCCATGTATCTGAAAAAGAGTGCTGTAAGCATATTTGTAGCCCATATGACCCCATTTTAGGAACTATATTAAAAGTCATTTTACAAGCTGTAAAACTATAGGGTGAAGACAAGGGTAGGAGACTAAGCTTATAAGGTAACATCAGGAAGAGATGACAGCCAACTGCCGGCAAATCTTACCTCCTCTTAAAACAACTGCATCATTAGTTTTTTCAGGAAGTTACTGGAACCTAACTCAAACTACTATTTTTTATTCCAAATATGGAGATTCAATTAATAATGTACCAACTAAAACAGGAGGTTTACTCATGTTGCCACATAGTAAGAAAGTGGATTCTCAAAATTCTGTAATAACTGCAAACTCGTGGAAGAATGAAGACAGATAATTTTGTATTTTCCTCATTGTCTGCATTGCTGCACAGCATTGTTCCCACTCTCAAGGCCTTCCTATTTCCTAGTGACTGCACGTAACACATTACAGTAGCCATGCATGCAGCAGCAGGCTAATTTAATTCCAGCTCATTACAGAGCTGCTTTTTGTGCATCAAGGTCATAACTTGATGGCTTCACAAGCTTAGATAAATCAGGTGTTAAGCAGTCACATCTCTGAGGAACCTAAGAATATTCTCATTTACAGTTCTCAGCATATCTTATTATTTATTGCCAAAGAAATGACTGATTAACTTTGTCATCTTCGCTCCATGTTTTTTTTTTCCTTCCTCAGGCTGAGGCAGCCTGCCCTCTTCTGCAGTGCCAGATCAGACCTATTTAAGATGATGCCTTTGATCACACACATGAAGCTCTTGCGATCTTAAACTTTGATGAAATGTAACTCCACTGTAATTTTATGGAAGGGAAACAGAAGCCCAAATGATGACTGACAGTCAACAATAAAAACCAAACTTACTAAGAGTTTGCCTTATTCTTTGTCAGCCAGTATCTTCACACACTAGACTGTACCAGAAGATGGCAAGTCTAGGTTTTACTTTGATATGTAACACTTTACAAAACCCTTTATTTCAATCACTTTCCTATTAGCTAATTTTGCCCAAAGAATAAACCATGCAGATGAGAAGATGAGTCTTAAAACATTTTTCTTATGTAATTCTATTCCTATGGTTTGTAAAATTCCTGATAATCAAATTTTCACTTGAAAGAGATTTTATTGCTAAAATCCACCTAAATAACACATTCAGTACATGCAAAATTAGCACATTAAACATCAAGAAAAAAATTACTTGCCTCAAGGTTTTTATTAATCACATTCCAACACCAGAGACTGAAATTATGTCAAATCATACTGAATCTTTTGCACACCACAACTTCATAAATTATTCAACTCATTAGCGTTGTTAAAAAGCAGGAGAAACTTCACTGCTGCAAGGCTATTTTACAACTGAAAAGGTCAACAAGAAGTTTTAATAATAAAATCATGGGGCAAACTTTCAAAATCACTATGAAATAAAGCTATTATTTTTGTTTCCTTAAAATTATATCCGACTCTGATTGCTTAATTGTTTAAAGAAAAAATTAACGTTTGAGACCCAAATGAACTGAAAATAATGCCTGGAGATCTGAACTACAGCTGAATGTTCCTTCCCATCATGGAAGTACACCTCTGTTGTAACCTAAAATGTGTGGCTGGATTTAGGATATCAAGAAAGACATTTCCATTAAACATGAAGTTCATTGCCTTTCCTTCACTTCCGTCCTTCGATTTACTCCTCTCATGGAGGCTCCTAGGCTCCAAACTCATAATCTACACTAACATATGCCTCAACTTGGTCTTCAGAGTCCAGATATGTTTTGGCCACTAAGGAAACACTACCTGTTTAAGAATTGAAAGAGGCTCTCTCAGTTTACAAGTCTTTAACAATTCTGACTATTTTATCACTGATTCCAGTTCTTTTACCCACACTGGAAGTTACATGGATACAACTTTATTTGGTTCCTGAAACACTTATGTTTCTACCACATGGATAAATGAAAAATAGTTTTCACTAAAAACCACAGCATAGATTGTGAATATTCAAAGCCAAATGTCGAGACAAGATTTAAAACATTTAGTCACAGTGAAGTAAAACTGATGCAATTATTTGATAAAGAAGAAGGAAAAAGTGAATTTCAATTTGTCCTCGAAGGTCTTTGGGAATCTGCAGCTTTGTCCTTTAAAGTTACCCTTACCTGCCTACTTAACATCACAGGTCTACTGTAGCTGTTGGTCTGCACCCTGCCAGACTTCAGCACACATAAACATACTTTAGTGTTTAAGGAAAGGTATTCAGACAGTGTTTTATATATTTTGGTTTTTCTTTTTTGGTTTTTTATATGGATGTTCTGACTATAAAACCATTCCTTAAAAACAGAATCTGCTTTCAATTAAGTCTACCAGCATTTTTTTTTTTTTTTTTTTGAAGGAAGTGCTCTGTAATCATTACTGGCAGTTACTTCCTCCTTTTTCTGGAGTACTTTATGTGCAGTTTAGGGGGCAAGCAGGACTGGAAGAAGTGGGGTTCTTGGTTGTTTGTAACCTTCCTTTTACCATCAATAGAGATCTTGCTCTGGAATATTTCCCATTTTCCTGTTCCCTGCTCCTCTTCTGATTGCCAGCCCTCTCCTTAGTTCCTGGGGTCCACAGATAATGAGCCCTCATAAGGTTTGAAGAGGTGTGCCCTGGAAGTGTTCTGGGAGGGAGAGCTGTGGTATGTTATTTTTGGTCTTCCACACCATGATCTGAGCCCTGGAGAGTGACCAACATGTGACTCTACCACAGAACTGTAGAGATGTTTTGAATATTTGTAGCCAAGATATGATGTTTGTTCCTAATGCTTCAAATAAATACACTCCTCTTTCTCTTCACAACCTAATACTGTTCATCATCTAGCATTTAAAATTAGTGAAAAGAACTCTTTTTTTCTTGGTTTTTTTGAGACAGGGTTTCTTTGTTGTAACGTTTGCTGTCCTAGAACTCACTCTGTAGACCACGCTTGGCCTTCAACTCACAGACATCTGCCCACCTCTGCCTCCCAAGTGCTGGGATTAAAGGTGTGCCACCACTGCCTGGTTAACAAAAACACATTTAAAATACCCAAGTAGTACACAGAGAAAAGATTTGTTAGCATTGCTCATCTGTCTCAAGACATACTACTCTTTATTTCAGTTCAGGTGTTTTAACAATAGTGTCTGCGAGTAAATATGAACTTCTTTCTCAAAGGGATTTTTAAGGCAAGATACAGAGCAAACACAAAAAGAATTTTTAAGCAAAACTAAAATGAATATTTTCATAACAAAGCCCCTTTGAAGTAATCTGTAGAGTGTGAAAGGTAGGCTCTACAGAATTAAAGCTTTTATAACTATTACCAATACCCTCTGCTTAAACTCTCTTACAAATTATTTGTAGACAATTGTACTTTTGGATGAGATAAATTCATGCTGAATTGGTGAAGACATTTAAATTACAGAGTAAATAAAGCACATACCATTAACCCTAGCACTCCAGAGGCAGAGGCAGAGGCAGAGGCAGAGGCAGAGGCAGAGGCAGAGGCAGAGGCAGAGGCAGAGGCAGAGGCAGAGGCAGGTGGAACTCTGTGAGTTCCAAGACAGGGACATCTACACAGTTAATTTCAGGCCAGAATCAGCTACATAGTAAGTTCCAGGCCAGTTTCAGGTACTATTAAGCATATCCTGGCTAACTAGGCAGTCTTTCTATCAATCATGAATCTAAAAACTCACTTTAGGTTGGCTTTGAATCCTTAGGGTGCTAAAATCCATATTTGGATTTTAGAGTTGATTTGAGAATTCCTTATAGTAAGGACTTCTATGATATATTGAAAATTTTTTCATATTTACTTTCATTGTGTAATTACTTTGTAATTGTTCTTAGGGTAATGGCTGTATTGAAACCCTTCGGTACGGTGTTTATTTGGTAATGATTTGTATCTCTTTATACTCACCTCATTAAGAACAAGAATGGTTGGCATGATATAAACTATACCATGATGTAAAACTATTTACCAAATGTTGTAAACTTTCAAATAAATGGCTCACATAATTACCCTGAAATAAGTGAAAATGAATATAGCAAGGAACTCCAGAATTAAAAGTGGAGAACATAAACAATATGGACAGTTTTCAATATTACCTTGAGTGTTATAGTATAAAAAAATTCTAACATAATCAGACTTAACTTATTAGGACATTTAAAAATTGGTAAACGGTGCCAGTGAGATGGCTCAATGAGTAAAGGTAACTCTGGCTGTCTTGGAACTTACTCTGTAGACCAGGCTGGTCTTGAACTCACAGAGATCCACCGGTCTCTGCCTCCAGAGTGTTGGGATTAAAGGCGTGTGCCACCACCCATCTGGCCTGAGAATTGACTCTCTTTGACCTCCACACATGAGCTATGGCATGCAAACATATGCGCCTGTGCTTTTCCATACATGAGCATATACCCCATACCTACCTACATCCATACATATGTACATAAATAAATGCAATAAGTTTAAAAAAATGGGAAAAATGAAAATGTAACTAAGGAAACTTACTAGACAATAATCTAAAGTAGCATTTTTATTAAACTGACAATATTTTTATTGAACATTTCTAAAAAAGAATTTGGGGTGATACTTTCTTGCAATGTGGTGGTTGATGACACTGTGAATGTCTGACTGTCATGCCCAGATTTCACTGGCAATCCACTGGAAGCCTGGGAGCTGAGCTGGCTGAGCCAGAGAAGTCTGTCTTATCTTGTATCATGTGTATGGTATATGGATATGCTTGGGTTTGCACACATGCACGTAGTTGGGGACATGTGTGTACATGCATATGGATGCCACTGATATCTATGTCGATCACTTTTGATTGTATAGGCAAGTGTGCATGTACTTGTGGATGCCATTTCTACTTTAGTTACTTTCCACTTCATTTTGTAAAACAGGGCCTCTGAATTTGGAGTTTACTCTAGGGATCTGCCTGTCTCCACCTCTGCAATGCTGGGGTTACAGATGTATGCTTTGTGTCTTATTTTTAGTGGATCCTGGGAATCTGAACTCAACAAGATATTTTACTGACTGAGCCATCTTCTCTGAACTTAAAAAATAGGGAAGGAATATAGAATGAACATTATGAAAATAAATGATAAAGTATTATGTAAATAAATTACTAATAGAACATTTCAGCTAATACATGTGTAAATAGAGATACACCGTATATGTCTATGTCTCTCTCTCTCCATACACACACACACACACACACACACACACACACACACATGTATAGGGTTACAACCTCTGTTTGTGCGGGCTATAGTCATTAAAGTTTAAAAGACACTGAAAAGAAATCCATTTTACAACAGTTAGGTTATGATAAGATATAGAGATTTTCATCTCTTAAAGTAAGCTGAAGTCTCTTAAATAAGAAAATGAAGAAATGCTGAGTTCCGTTTGACCCAGGTAGTGCTGAAGGGTGAGGCAGGACATACTCTTTCTGACTTTTAACACAACAAATATTATATAACACTGCAGAAATAAATTCTTACCAAAAGGACCGCACGCCCCAGGTGTGGTTCTGCTTGAGGCAGTGGCACTCACCATATTCTATTGCAGATTTGAGCAGTGCTTCAGCATGTGTGGAGCCAAAAGCATTTCGAACAAATCTTCTCCTTCGACGAAGATCATCCTCCCAGTAATCCAGACGCCAGAAATCATGCAGTTGGCTAGATGTGGGACATGAAGTCATGGTATTAATGTTATTAACAACAAAAAGTCAAAACTAGAAATTAATATATTCCCTAAAATTAAACGTCATTTCACTAGTATCTTTGGAAGATTAAGACAACTGTGTTTGTATGAGTATTGCTATCACAATCAAACAAAAGTTAAAATAGCTGCATTCTCATACTTTATTCTCTTAACACTGTAAGTGCTTGGCTGTTTTTCTTTTTTTACAGTGTTCTTTTCTCTACCAAAACATTAATCATGGGGAGTTTAGTAACAAATGCAACATCAAATTGCAAGTATTAATGGTACTTTTCTTTCTTTTATAGTTTATAACAAGCTTGTAAATCACAGAATAGTCCTTACTACAAATAGCCTGCGATTTAATGACTGTGGCTTAGTAGACTGAATTAAGAAGAATAAAATATTGCCCATGTGGTTCTGGTAGAGAAATGATTAAAACGATGTGCTGAAATATTCATTGAAGTAACTCCCTGCTGCCCACAGCAACCTGAGAAAAGTGCAGCTTTATCCATTATTAATAATATCAAATTAGAGTTGCAAAAAATTTTCAGTACGAGGTAATTGTCTTGGTAAATTATTATTCTAATGCTAATAGTCCTCAGATGATTTTTACAGCTTTCAACTAATATAAACCATTAACAACTATGGTTATCACTGGGTAACATTGTCTTGTACATGCTGAACCATTATTAAAACCCACAGTGCATTTCAGAAACTACTGAAACATGCTCACTACATGTGCAATGCAGCATTTTGTGATGGAACTTGGTTTTCAATCTAACTTCAACAAACACTGGTGGTAAATAAATCAGCTTAAAAGTAAGGTTTTCTGTTTACACAACATAGATTAATATAGTTGAAAAGATGATACTGTAATTTTGTGAGCAGCACTATTCATAAAAACAGAAAGTTTTCATAGCACATTTTATTCACTTATTATTTTGATGTCTCACTGCAGGAACATGTCAGGACCTGCTTTTTATTTTGCTCATTACTGCATCTCTAGCATCGTATCTGGAACAAGAATACTTTCAACAAGGAGTCAATGGATTATTTCTTAATTTCAAAACATCAATAGGTTGGGGCTGGAGAGACAGCTTAGGGGTTTAGGTCACTTGGCATCTGTAACTCCAGTACCATGGGGATTGCTTTAGTCAGTGTTCTATTACTATGAATAGGTAGCATGACCAAGGCAACTCTGACTAAAAAACAAAACAAAACAAAAAACATTTCATTGGAAGCTTGCTTACAATTTCAGAGGTTTAGTCCATTACCATCATGGTTGGGAGCATGACAGCATGTAAGTAGGCACTGGAGCATTTTGCTGAGAGCTACATCATGATCCATAGACAAAGAGAAAGAAAGTGACACTGTGCCTGGCATGGGCTTTTGAAACCTCAAAGCCCACCCCCAGTGAAACATTTCCACCAACAAGGCCACCTCTCCTAATCCTTTTAATCCATCTCAAATAGAGCCACTCTTGATTACTTAGCATTCAAATAAATGAGCCTGTGGGTACCATTCAAACCACCACTTCCTGGCCCCCATGGGCTTATAGCCATATCAGAATGCAAAAGTGCATGCAGTCTAACTTCAAAAGTCACCATATACTATCATAGTCTCAATACTGTTTAAAAGTCCAAAGTTCCAAGTCTCTTCTGAGACTCAAGGCATTCTCTTAACTGTAAGCTGATGTAAAATCGAAAGAAAAAAGCAGATTACATAGTTTCAACATACAATGATATAAAATTAACATTCAAAAAGGAAGAAAGGGAGCATATTGAGGAAATAATGGGCCAAAGCAAGAATGAAAATCAGCCGGGCAAACTCTAAACACTGCATCTTCATGTCTGATATTAAAGTGCTCTTCAGATCTTCAACTCCTTTCAGCTTTGTTGACTGCAATACACTTCTCTCTCGTGGGCTGGTTCCATCCCCTGTTAGCAGCTCTCCTTGGCAGGTATGCCACAACTCTGGCATCTGTAACATCCTGGGGTCTCCAAGGCAATCCAGGTTTCACTTTGATAAACTTAATACAATGGCCTCTCTGGGCCTCCACGCAGAGATACCTTTGATACATACCTGGCTTCAACAGTTTTCTTTAGTTATGGAGGGAGATTTCATAACCACTTTCTTGTATCCTTGACTCTAAAGTCAGAACCACGTGGCTAAAACGGCTAAATTCTGCTCCTTGATGGGGCTGGAACTTGACCACTTGTTCAAATACATTTGGTTCAGCTTTTTGTTGTTGATGGTTTCCTTAACTGTTTAAGCTTTCCTTTAATTCTTTTTCACATGTTGGAAGCAGGGCTGGATGGGGTCTTGCCCTGAGGTCACCAACTCTTTTAATCCATTTAATATCAGGTTTCTCTTTAAAAGTTTTATCTCCTTGAGCACTGACTGGACTTAGCTCCATTACACTTCCCAATGCTCCTTTTTTCCCCCTGAAACTGTACATTTTGTATTTTTCATTGCTTAGCATGTTCCTTTTCATTATAGATCTGCATAAGAGTGGCCACAGTCAATACTATGTTGTATTGAAACCTCCTCTGCTAACACCATTAATCCAAAACCCTTCAATTTAGCCTGAGGAAGATATTTAGGGCAAGGACAAAAAGCAGCCACATTCTTTGCCAAAATATCAGAGGAATGGCTTCTAGGCCACTTATTTATATTCTTCCCCTCTGAAACTCCTTGAGCTGGGCTTCCACAGTTCAAAGAGCCCTGGGCACTGCCTTCCTTCCATGCTTCTATTAGAAGGGTCCACTAATCCCTGTCTAAAGTGCCCAACTGCTTTTCTGGTTCAAAGTCCCAAAGTCTTCCTACAACAAACAGTCTGGTGAGGCCCGTCACAGCAATATCCCACTCCTGGTACCAACTTCTGTCTTAGTCACTGTTCTATTGCTGTGAAGAGACACCATGAACAAGCCAACTCTTCTAAAAGAAAACATTTAATTGGGGGCTTTCTTACAATTTTGATTTTCTTGTTTTGTTTTTGTTATTATGGTGCCTGAGTTTCTTTAAAGAGGTGGATTACTCTCATAAACCAGATGGAAGACTAAATTTACATGATAAAGCAAAACCAGACATGGTAACTGGTTGTTAGACATTTGGCAATAAAAATCATTCAGGAGATCAGATAAAAGGTTAGAATAAGAACAAGGAGATACTTTGCTAAATACACACAGGAGGCACATGAACACTTGGCCTTTCACTTGTGTGAAAAAAGTGGAAACCATTGCTATCAGGAATTCTGTGCATGCAATCTAATTCTGCCCAGATCAGACAAAAATATGTATCTCACAAATTGGTAACTAAAAGTTTTCTTCACATGAAGAGGTACAAAGTATATAATGTACTTTTATGAAACCCAAGACTTTATACAGTGATTATATGTCAATAAAAGATTACATATTAAAAACTCAAGCTTGTGTCTGTCTGTTGGTCTTTCTTTTCTTTCCTTTTTTTTTTGGCACTACTAAGGTTTAAACCAGGGCTTTGCATATGTTAGGCAAATGCTCTACCATGGAGCTAAATCTCAAGCCCTAAACTATACAGTTTAGCATTTTGTGCTGCTATTTTGAATATCTAAACTATATAATTTAAATGGGTGGGGTGTATTATATAAATTATAATAAAAGATATTATTAAGAGAAGCATCATACTGTCTCCTTCTTTTGGACACACTATGATTTGTACTTCTCCCACCCACTTTTCTTTATTCCTTTAAAAAAAATGAGACATGATTTTGATATGTAGTTTAAGCCTGCCTTGACCTTGTAGGAATCCTCTCCCTCACTGTGCCACCAAATGCTGGGAGACAGGAGTTGGCAAACATGCCAAACTCTGCATGCATGTTGAAGAAAAGCATGTTGACGTGACTTCCTGGCCAGTTACTTGGTGAGCAGCAGCAAGTCACTTCCAGAAAAGTCTCAGAGACAGTGGATAGGGTGCTACGACCCACCACACACCTTCTAATATTTAAGATTTTAGAGTGACTTCCAGGAGCAGAGCCTTCCTGAGGGCCTGTGCTGGACACAGTGAGAAAATAAGATTTTCTTGAATCAAATCTCTGAGATGTTCAGGTTGGTTGTTACTTCAGCATAATCCAAGAGAGAAGTTGTTAGGACGGTATACATGATAGGCCAATGAGCCTGGCTCTAATCATTGAACATATGCTACTTTTTTTAGTCCTCCAAATGAGAAAAGCACCACTATTACACACCATTATAATAAGGAAACAGAGGCCAGGAGGGGTTAATGTTCTCAAGTTCAAGCAACTTTACTTAGTGGCAGAGCAAGTGTGTGTTCTCGGGTTCTCTGATTTCCTAGCTACACACGATGTAAAGGCAATTGAGAAAATGAATTCTCTTGAGGATGTGACATTGAAGACAGCTATTTCCTGCTTCCTTACAAGCAGAGCCAAGTACCCTGGATGAACACTGGTAATTATGAGAGAGATACAGTGAACTTTGAAAACTCATGTTAATGTCATTTAGTAATTTTTAGGAGAAATATATTTATATTTCTTTAAAAACTCTTATTAGCATATGTTAACTGTATAAAATCATGGGTTTTATTTAGTCTTCTTTCATAGGTATGTCTTATACTATGGTCATATTCACCCCACAAGATAGATCTTGTTTCTACTATCAATGCGAAGAGGAGTCATGTCTATTTGATAAGGGAGGGAAAATTGCTTAAGGGAAAACCTTTATCCTTCCCTTAAAATAATTAGTTATATCAAAGGCCTCAAGGATTTATCTTTGGAACTTTGCCAAAAGAAAGGTTTTTGCGAGAGTCTGGATGTTGATATGTTTGATTTTTTAAAATTTGGTTTTGATTTTCTTTTTGTTTTCCTCAGAGAAGGCAGATTTTTTGAGGGGGAAAAAAAAAGCATGTTATCTATTTCTTTTGCCTCTTGGGTACACCACCACATCCTTTAAGTCTGCTTTTCCAGTAGCAGAAAGAATAAAGTGATTTCATAGTCTTCAAGGGGGAAAGTTTTCAATGTGAAAATGCAAGATGGGGAAGCTGGGGTCAGGTTCCAGTTAGTGTTCATGTAAGACAGATAAGCAGCCATTTTAAATGTGATCCCAGGGAATTGAGTTTCAGTATAAAAAAAGAAGCATTTGGAGTTTTAAGATCAGAAGGATACTGGGGCAATTTTCAAAATATTTATTTTAAAATAAAATATTACCATGTGTTTTGAAACAAAGCTCTCCTTATTGCTCCTGGTGAACTGTTTTAGATGTCCAACAGGGCTCAGGAATCTGTAATTGTTAGCCTGCCTTTCTACTGTAGGACAGCTGGACAAATCAAGCTGATGACACATCAGCTGAAACTGGCCTATCATAGGGATCTCTAAGGAAGGTGCCCCTCAAGATGGCTGAGTCATGTATCAAGGAGGCAGTGACTCCCAACGAAATGATCTAATGTCACTAGCAATCCCACTGCATCTATCTGGACATTTCTGAATACTGCTGACTCTGCAGAGTTGATAACACCCGGCTTGCAGATACCTCTGGTACTGCACCCTCACTCTTATTAATTAGAAATTATCTAGGTAACAAAAAGTCCTGTTAATTCACATGACACACTTTTGTATTTCTTTTCTGATCTTTCCATACTCCATGGCAGTGCTGGCCTGTTATTTGCATTGTTGAATTTGTATTTGAGACCCTTGGAATTCATATTTTGCAAACCATAATATTGTAGATGTTAGCTGTTAGAAATCTAGTGTGGTGAAGCTGCTTTAAACTATCTCTGTTAGACCATTTGGGTTAGTGCTTAATAATCACACTATCTGGTATATCTACAAAACAGTGTACAAATAAAGATTGCATGCATGCCAGGGGCAACAAATAAGTACAAGACACCAGCTTTCATCTATTTTTGCCTATCATATATGTACATTCCCTGCATGAACATGAAAAATATTATCTTTAGAACTTAGAAAAAGATTAGACACCTAAGACAATCCCTAGAGGTGAAACTCATTGGTTTTTGTCCAGTTGCTTAAATGAATACTTTTTTCCCAGTGACTTAAGTACACTGATGCAGACCTATCAAGGAAAAGTAAGCATTCCCTGTGCTTTCAAATTCCTAAGTGAAATTACAATTTATTAGTCTCCTTGCATTACTAAAGAAAGGCAGTGATATCTCACATAGAAATCAAATAATAGCAGTTTTAGAAAAGTTCACAGTTGCTGACTTGCAAATAGAAAACAGAAGCAAAATATTGCTCACAATTGTTCCTATCAAACCACTGCTGCTGTCCTCATGTTCTTCTTGCACACAGGCTCTAGTGCCATTCGATTCGCATTAACAAAAGCACCATTACTTACAATCATATGCAAAATGCAATTATGTCATATGGACAAGCAGTTTGACAAATTAACATGTATAATTATATCTAAGGGGGGTCCAGTAAGAAGGAAATAGATTCCTAATGACCCAGTTTGGCAATCAGTGACAGAGATAAAGTCTTCAACTACTATACACAGACTAATTTTACTTTTTTATATTTTTTAAAGTATTATTCTTACAATAATCATGAGGAAGCCAGATATTGCCCTCTTAAATAATTTCAGTATTCCATATCTCCATCCCATCTGAGTCAGGGTTTAGTCCGTAATTAAGAATCATCTACAATTCACTATACGGCCCAGACTAGCCCTGATCTCCTGTGACCTTCCCACCTTATCCTCCCAAGTGTTGGGATTATAGCTGTGAACCACCTTGTTGGGATTGAGATATTATTTTTTTATGTATCTACATACATTTCATAAAATGTCTATATTAGATATACTCTCTGTATTATATAATACAATAGTATATATAAAAACATTGCATAGTAGATACACATTATACATGCAATACGCTATACAAACTACACACTAGTTTAAAGATGAGGCTTAGTATTGTATTAGAAGGCAGCTTACTAACATAACAGAACTGATTTATGGAGTGTTCTCTCTGTCTTTATTAGTTGCTATCATTCTGAATCACTCCTTCCCTGCCTTGTGTGTATCTAGGTCTGTGACTACATCTCCAGTTCTCAGTGCACATGAAGAAAGTGAGCAACGAAAACAAGAGTCTAAGGAAGAACCTCTAGAAATATGGATTGGCAGCTATAGCCAGCCTCTGGTACATGGTTTAAGAATTTTCGGGTAAGTTTAAGGAATGGAAACATGACTCCTATTACCTTTACACTGTTGTTCAGCAACAACAGCAACAAAATAACACTATCTATGCTGATAATCTGAAACAGGAAAAGTAGAGATAACACAAATTTGAAATGCTTCAAAGAAATACTATTTATGCTAGGCCTAGTGGGGTAGGCCTGTGATCCAGGTATTTGGGAGTTAAGACAGGAGGATTTCAAGTTCAAAGCCTGCCTGCACTACAGAGTGAAACACTGTCTCAAAAAAAAGAAAAAGAAAGAAGAAAGGCCACACCCCCAAATACTCAACAGAAGATATAAACATTTAAGTAAAATTAATAGTTCCTTTAGCACTTTGATAAAAACAAAATAATTTTCAAAAAAGAAAAAGTACTTTTGAAGCCTTACTATGCATAGGATGCTATTTATACAAGGAAGCTGGCCCAGTGATCTTTTATTTTCAGGATGTCCAGAATCACTAACATAGCATTCTCAGTGTCTCACACCATAAGAAAGTGTTTTTCTGAACTTGAGCCTCTTCCTAACACAGGCACTTCTAGCAGACAGCATCAGCACCTCATTCCCTTCTCTGCACAGACATCAATTCTTAATTGATCAATTCTTAGTTGTTCTCTTGTATTTCTGCATACATTGCAGTTCTACTAGTTACAAGTTCAAGAAACTCTACTCCACTGAGTTTAGTTTATTTCCAAAATCTTGTACCTTCTGTGTGTTTCTTCAAAAGAATTAAAATATTTAAAGAAAACTGTTAGGTCCACATTTTCAACTTATGAGGAATTAACTGGGTATCAACTGCACTGATTTTTATAACAGATATATTAACACTGAAAAGTCAACAACACCTATGTGTGTAGCTTACAGAAGACAGAAAGTATAAAAAGGCCAAAGGTGAGGACACATATTGGAGAACATTACACCCTTAGCCACCAAAAACTACCAAAGTGAATGAATGAACATGGAATAATAAAATAAGTATCCCCAGCCAGGAGTGGAGCCATTTACAAAACAGACCACTCTATCTGTGCTTTTTTCTTTTGCAGAATCCAATAAACTGCCATTATATTCCTTTTAAATGGTTCCATTACTAGGATTCTATAACAACGGCCTAATCTCTTGATAATTATAATAAATGCTTGTAATCAAAGTAGGAGCCAATTAGAATAGGAAGGAGAAAAGCTGTTTTCCATCAAACTCTATGACCTCTGAAACATTCAGTTACAATGCAGCTTTCTACCTAACTTTGCTCAAATAAATATTTAAGAAAATACCAGATCAATGAGACGTTGGCCTGAGGCATTGTAGCGCTATTTTTATTTCAGATTTAAAAATGTGTTAATAATTAAACTAAAGGGACATCTTGGCTTTAGCATAAAGATTTCTAGAACTTGAGTGATAAATGACTTGATTCGAGACAGTCTTTCCTCGGGGAGCAAGCACAATAGTTACTTTAGAAAATGACACTGTGGTGATGAGCTACCCACACTGTGGTGGCTTTAAGGAAGTATCATTTTCCTGGAGCACAGACATCTCAATGCAGAAGTTGGGTCTGGCCTCTCTTGATAAGCAGTGCTAGGTCATGGAAGTAATTTAAAGCTGGAAAAGTGATGGGAAACGACTACATAGGATCAGGATGGCTTTCATCTGCATACATTTCACTTGTTAGCTGTGAACAGCAAGAAGCCAGCTGTGGCCAGGGTAGCAGGGAACTGTCAACCTAGGCTACAATCAAGGGAAAACTCTTTTATTTTTTAAAGTAGTGATTTTTAATAAGTCTTAGCAAAGAATGATCCTTTCTAAATGTTCATTCATATCTATATATAGGATTTCCACCAACTGTCAAAAGCGATGGATCGAATTTACAACCAAATAAAATCTTTGTGCTTACTCGTGGGAATAAACAGAATTATGAGGAGAAAATTAACAAAAAAAAGAGAAAATATAAAATACAAAACATAATATATAAAATACAATGCCTTCAAGGCAGAGACAACTATGCTTTACTTGTTATCCCAGAGGCACTATAGGGAGTTTGTGACAGCACACTGAAAAGCAAGACTCCTTTGTGAAACTTGTACATTTATTTAACTAAGCACAATCACTGAAAATGACCTTTATCCAAACCCTTCACCACAGTCTTACAATGATCTGAAATGACTGCCAGACACTCTTTAAATAACATTTCTTAAACAAAAGTCATTACCCAGGGGCAGTATTAAAGCAGGGGCACGAAAGACAAATCTTCGCTCATCAAAACGTAGCACAGGCTTAAGGAGAGTAGGTAACACACTGATCATCATTGCCGAAACACTGACAAGCAACACAAATCACCGTATTCGTTTAAAATGGCTGGGAACAGTGTGGTTTTCACATTCAAGGAGGCTTATTTGCTGCTTGGTGGAGAGAACTGTCCAAGAAAACAATTTGGAAAATAAAAATGCTGCTTAAGACTTAATATAGGGAAGTGTTATAAGAGGAGGTTTTCTCAAAACAAGTGTTATAAAATAAAATTTTATAAATTAATAAAATTTATAAAATAAAATATTTTGCATTTACAAAATGTAGTCATTTTCATAAACTTAATAGGTAAATTTACATAAATCACCCCCATTGCAAACTAAGCACTCGACCATCTCTGTCTTTTCTCTTTTAATTTATATCCGGCATAAAATCTAAGGTTGCATATAGGTCAGGTGTGGATAGAAAGGTAAAACATGGATAAGAACAATTGTGAATTGGAAAAATGATACATATTGTGTAGTCCTTTTATATATTTATTTTTTTATTTTTAAAGGTGTTTCTGATTCAGTTAGCCAACACAGGGCATACAGGGATTTTCCCCCATTAAGAGGATGATTAGTCCAGTAAATTACAGCTTTCAGATGAGGATGATTGTTATATCTCTGTGCTGGGAAAGGAGAAGGGGATAGGAGGTTCATTTCACCACAAAGTAATTATGTGGGGCCACTATGTTACCATCTATCATGGCTGAAAGATGACACTCACTGTTAGCCAAGGGAAGCTGCTACTCAGAGGTTTCCATCTAGATCAATAACCATGAATTTTTTTTTTCCCCTGGCAAAAAAAAAGTAATTATACAACAGAAACTTCACAATCAATACTTTCCTCGGCTAACATAGAGTCCACTATAAAAGCATGAGAATATGTTCTTGTCAGCTATCACCTAAGTCTACCCTATTACATTTTCTATATTTTAATCATATGTTTCCAGTGTTATTTTTAATCCCCACTATTGGTTCCTGATAATTAAGAGAGTGTTTTTAGTTTCTGTTTCTTGTTTTTATGGTTTAGAAGGCATGCTAGGTTTCTCTTGACCATACAGCAAGGTTATGAGAGTGGCCACTGATTAACTCAGGACTATTTCTTAAGAAAAAATAATTCATGTGAAAAATAGTGTCCACACTCAACAGAACTGAAAACATTGCAGGAGAAGGCAGCAACTGCTCAGTCAGCACTCTGACCTTCTTTAACTTTTAAGATCCACAAATAGCACACTGAATGTTTTAAAATAGACGTTTCAAAATTTCAAAATAAAAAACTTAGCCCCAGCCAGTGTGTGTGTGCGTGTATATATATATATATATATATATATATATATATATATATATATATGACATACATATGGATGAAAACAGATCTTAAAATCATCTAAAAATCCATCAAATTGTCAATTTGACAACTGCTTTCTCTGAGATAGAGTTTAGTCTTATAAACCAATCTAATATATCAGAAAAGGTTAAAGGGCAAGAAAAAATCACTACTTCAGTGAAAAAAAATTTTGACATCCAATTTTCAAGCTGATTTATCAGTAGAAAGCTAAAATGGATAGGTTGCCATTACTGGAGAGCAGCCTGTCTAGGAAAGCTGTTACAAAGCCTCCTGTTTTGATTTAGCTACATTAATCAATACAAACCTATACTGTTTCAATTTTTAAAACATTGATCTTCTGCTGTAAGCTTAGTTCAGCCACATTTATCAACAATCATAAAATACTCAATGTATTTTTTAACACTGACAACGAAAGTAAAATGATAAAATGAAAATCAGGTTTATTTGCCTTGATGGTTAATCACTGCTACAAAATAATAGTTTAATCTATGTAACTAATAACTGAGTTAATATTTTCACATTTGGGAAAAGTGTGCTATCATTCTGTCTGCTCCTCTTTATAACTAGACCAACACCGACTCAGTACTTGGAGGCAGTCATGAATTAATTTGAGTTTTAATGATATAGTGGGTTATTCTAGATATTTAGACTCAAACAGATAAAATTTTTACAGTTTTTATTTAATATTAAAAAGACTTTTATTTGTTAAAAGCAAAAGTAAAGTCTTTTGAAAGAATTTCAGACTGTATAGTAAATATATTTAATTTAATTTAATTTAATAATTAATTTAATTAATATTTAATTTAATTTAATTAATATTAATTTAATTTAATGATTTTTAATGTGCATATTAAATTCTCAATACATGGATTAAATGGCCAATGCAATGAGTACTGCTCAAAGTATCCGTAGGGTTTTGGAAGACAAAGGCAAAAAAGATGAAAAGCAGGATGCTTTCTCCCTACAGTGTATCAGTGCATTAGGAACACTGCACTCTAAGTGCTAATGAGGATCCAGAAGAAATGAAGACAGTTCTAATATGGAATAATCTGGCCTTGAAGACCATCCCAATTCGTAGCATCCAATTTCATAATTTGCAGTATCTGCCTATTAGCATATTTACATTATTTATTCAAAAAGCATTTTCATTAAAATCTAGCATATTAATATTATATGATGCTATCATATTTACTAGGGATTCATATAGAAAGTCAGGTCAAACAATAAGGAATAAGACTATAAAAATGGAGAATTGTATAAGCAAGAAAGACTGATGATATTTATGAAGTCTCCCTTGCCACATGTACATGGTACTAAGGAGCTTTCTGTGAAGTCAGCTCAATGGACACAGTCAGCATCAAATGAGTTTTTGGTGTACTAGGCACACAGAAAAGATAAAACATTTCCTCTGTTAGGTAAAGAAAATATCATTTTCCTTTGACTATTTTAATGGACAGGTTGCACTTGTTCCTAGTTTAGGGCACAACTTGAAAATATGATAAGGCAGATAAAATGCAATTATCAACCAGAATGAGCACTGATCTCTTATAACACTTTTATTTCTTTATGTAGACAAGCTCCTGGAACTTTATGAAGTATATGATAAACACTAAGCTGTGGCATCTTTCTATTCTGTGTAGCACTGGAACTTATTCCTTGTACCTAAACTTATTTTGTTAAAAATACTGAATTTTAATCCCAGAAATATATCATTTGTAATTTTTGTCCAGTTAGAAGCTAAATTTTTACACAAAAAAATACAAGATTAAAAACTAATTATGAATTTGTGATGAAAATTTTAATATCTATCTTTCAGGATAATAAAAAGAAGTCCTCTAGATAGCAGATACTTGAACTCAAAATGACTCTAATTTCCAAAGTCTAAATTTTTAATCCTGAAGGACTGTAAAACTTACTAAACATCTTATAGCAAAGACTCAAAAAAGTTCACCTACCCAAAGAACAAAAGTAACATCACTAGGAGGAGAAAAGTAAGACACTTCAGGGTTTCAGAAGAGGTGCCAACTACACAGATACCAATAGTGTCATGGGGCATTTTTGAGAAACAAAGTTATTACAAGGACAGTGGAAAAAACTCTGGTAACTATGGGATGTGAACTCTCAGAGGCAACTCTGTCTCTGAGCTGTGTTAGAAGAAGCATACCACTTTCTGCAAGTGTACAGCATCACGAAGAGGTACTGTAGTGAGGTATTAATGTGCATTAGTATTTTACAATCCTATTTGGTCTTCTTCCTAAATTCCGACTTTTTCTTTGATTTCTTTGGAAATATTCTTTCCATCATACCTTGGTAAGTTATAGACCTCAACTGAGATTTCTCTCTAAATTTACCTTCCACACTGGATTCTCATGGCCAGCCAACCTGCAGTAACACCTGTCTGCCTGGCTTTTTCATTACCCTTCCAAAGAGCATAAATGATACACATACTTCAAATATTTAAGAATATGGTAAAACACACGTAGGAACAAAGCTTCTACTGCAAGTTGTTTACTTATATGCCTTAAAATATGGACAGATTTTAACATTAGTTTCATCATTCAAACACATTGTTATAGATAAATTTAGCAAGTTTTCATTTGTAAACTTTTATATATTTATTTTATTCTTCTATGCCATAGATTTGGAAACTACAGCCATTTGCTGACCCTTGTCTCTGAGCCCACCCCTTCCCCACATGGGGGCTGGGGGCTTCTGTCTTTTACATTGGTCATTGTAAATGTTCATGGAGGAATTCTCTGGGGGCACACCTCGACAGTGATCATTGTGGCACATGGACCTCCACTTCTCCCACTAAACCTAACTATTTATAAGAACACTAAGGGACGATGGGTGGTTCATCACCTCCTCTTCTGCCAGGGTACTTTCAGTTCATAAGCTGACTACCATAACTTAGTCTTGGGTGAAATTCTTTCACTTTTGGATCTGAGAGACTATACTTCCATTCTCACCTTGGTTCTGAAACATCTCTCAGGTCATACAATGCTTTGCTTTAAGGCCACCTACCTGATTCAGGGAGTCTTCTTAGATGGACAATTTTGACTATTTTTTACAAAGTCCATGTCTGAATTGCTCTTTTATGAATTTTCACTTAATTCCAATTTCTCAAAATGATTAAGATACCAGCATCCATCTAAGTGTATACTAAGACATATATCCTGTCAGTATTAATCAGTTTAATGGGTAAACAGAAAGCACTGCAGTATGGATCAGTTCCCACTGGCCAATGAATGAAAGCCAATGATTGACATGAGGAAGTCCTATGCTATGAGTGTTGTTAACAGCAGAGTAAGAGTGCATTTTTGCTGGCAAAACTTAAAATTTCAAGTATTGCTTACAAAGTGAACTAAACTTCCCTTGGTACTAAAATTAATCATTTTCATTTTTAGTGCAACTTACAGGCTTATGAATTTTTAGTGCTACAAACATAGATATTATTATTAAAATAGATAACAGAAACAATTACAATATGAAAATTGCCTTATTATAACCTATCTCTTAAAATCAGTGAATCAGAAAGGATTCTGATTCTTCATAATCTACTTCCAGGATTTTGTAGATATGACAACAAAAATAAATTTGATCATTCATTCATTTTACAATCACATATTCACAATTGTTACGTGCCATTGATGTTATCTAAAAGACATTATTTCCTACCCCAGAAGCATTACGCTATATATGAATAACAGAACTATTTATACGTTTATTCACTTAGCATGTGTTCATCCTTTTAGCCTTCTCATACTTCTAAATATAAAAAATCACCCTGTGGTGTTTAGAAACATGACAGAGGGCTAGGCATGGTGGTAGGCACTTTGAATCCAGCACTTGTGAGGCTGAGGTAGGAAGATGGTGAGTTTAAGGCTTGCCTGAATTATTTACAGAGAACTTGTTCCTAATACATTTACAGACATAACATATAGAAATGTGTTCTGAATATTAAGGTAATGAGTACAGCACAGAGATAAGGAAATGGCAAAGACACTTCTTCATTCCAAATGAAGTATGCAGCTCTTAGCCTCTACCTTAAAGCACAGAGCAAGTAAGAAATCATGAGGAAAGGAGTCCACTGGATACAGGAAATATACCATCAGGATTTCAAAACTAATATGAGTATCAGCTAGAACCCCTAATGAGATGTGCCTCCCTACATTCATCACCCAAAGGTACTATATGTTTTCTCTTTCTCTAGTACCCCAAGATCTTGCTTGAACATGCAGTATCATAGGAGATGAATTCCTATTACATTTGTCACAGCTGCAGAATAATTGCTCTGTTTGGGTCCCTATCACTTTAATTTTACAACTAAAGAATGTAATAAAGACAAAGAACATAATAAAAAACCAAGCATAAATATAAGCTAATACAAGTAAAACCATAAGCATATATACTAGTTAGTGGGGGCAGGCTATTTTATGAAGGACTGGTGATTAAATTCTTTTTATTATGAACTTGCAGTTCTGATTTGGTAGTACCAGAGGCAGGTCATGACCTCTCAAGATGCATTTCCTTATCTGTAAAATTGAGTTGCTATAGAACCAGACCTAATCTTTGACTGGGCAATTAAGATCTTCCTTGATTGAATTTGAACTCTACTTTCAGTCTTATCTTTATTATGACCATTCTCATCCTTTATCCTGGTTAATTTAACATATCTCAAATATCCCTGCTGTTTTGATCCTATGTCATTCCTTGGTACTGCAAATCTGAACTATTTCTTTACTAACCCTGCAGGCTAGTTAGTATCTCATTTCATTAATAAATACTGCTTTAGAGTAATGTTAGCATTACTAAGGATTGGCATGCCCTCGTAAATTAAGACTACAGAGAGCTCCCTCATGCAAGGACTTACCTTACGTATAACAGTGGCCTGCTGCATCCAATTGGGGATGGTGACATGTTAACTAAACTACAGTTAGCTTACAGCAAGCACTAATAAAGGAACAGCAACAAACCTTTGAGAAAGTGTACAGTCTAAGAAGCCAAATTCAACCATCACTCATTGAGAATTCAATACTATAACTTCCCTCTATTCAATTACTGCATCAACAGAAAAAGGGTAAAGAGAAATCACGTACTGATTTTGATAAGACATGACAAAATTCAACACCTACTCAATATAAAAACTTTTTAACAAACGACATAGAACAAGGCATGAACTGTCCTTAGTCCGATAGGGAATATATACTAAAAACTAAAATGTAACAAGAAAACCTCATAAACATAGCTAACCTATGGTAAAATATTGAAACTTTCTTTGCCATCAGGACAAATAAAGAACCACACTGTCACAATCCCATGAAGCAACATGGTGAGATCTCAGCACAGTACAGTACAAAACCAAAGTTAATGCAAGCTGGAAAAGGAGCAATGCTGCAGCATTTCAGGTGATACTGTACTCACCCAAACAGCTATGAAAATGTACAGTACTATGGCCGGTGGATGAGTGTTTGGCAGGATTGCTGGATAAGGATCTATGTATGTAAACAGCTGTATTCTATTCATCAGTCTCAAGTTTACTCTTACATTTCAAAACACACAATTACTATAGCTTTAAAATACCTCAAATCCCTAAAAATAAATCTTATGAAAAGATGTGCAGTATCTTCACTCAAGACATCCCCAAGAAAAATAAGAGATGATTTGCATAAGCAGAAGCTTACCGCACAAATACATTTGCATACCATTTTTTATGAAACTATCAATTTCTTTCGACATGTTCTAAAGAATCAATGAAATTTCAATAAAATTTTCAACACTTTTCCCAAGAAGTGCAGTGGTCAAGAACAGCCAGGTGAGCACATGAGAACCATGGACCTGAAAATAAGCCATGCATCAGGCTTATTGTTAAAAGTTATAGCAAGCAAGACAGCTGGGTTCAAAAATAAATGGGGGGTGGGGTGGGGAGGGGAGAGGGGCTGGAGCAATGGCTTGGCAGTGGGAACACTCACACTTGGTGAAGAATGGAGTAGAGTTCCAAACACCCATATAGGGTGGCTCATGACAACCCTTAACTTCAGCTACAGGGCATCTGATGCCCTCTTCTCACCTCTGTGGGCACCCACAGTTATATGCACATGTCCCCTCAAACATACACATGATTAAAAATAAAACAGACATTTGGCCCAGGTCCTGAAAAGTAAATTCAGGAAGTTTAAAGACTGATCCAGAAACCGTCTAATAGCACACTATGAAGAAGGGTGGCCTTTTCAATATACATTGCTGGGTCTATTGAATAGCTGGCAAAGAAATATCAATACTGACTTCTGCCTCCTGCACAGAATTCCATATAGGTCAAAGTCAAAGCAATAAGTTTGAGAAGAACATTTCGGAGAATATCTTAGTGTTACAACAACAACAAAAAGATGTTCCCAGAAGGAAAATCACTACCATAAAAAGCAAAGGGATTATGGACTAGAAAATCTGCTTATCACAAAAGTGAAGGTGAATGGTGAGGCAGAAACATTTGAATGCATACCTCCACTAAAGACTCAGGTCCAGAACACGTAATGAATTGCTACAAATGAATCAGAGTAACAACAGCTCTACAGAAGATGTAGAAACTGGCTGGAGAAACACTTCAGTGGTTAGGCCTGTATATTGCTTACAAAGGACCCAAGCTCCCAGAGCCCAGATCAGGTGGCTCACAGTCACCTTTAACTTCTGCCCCTGGAGGTATTCAGTTCTTCTAGCTCCCACATGGGCCTTACACTCACATGCACATACAGAACCATAGCCACACACAATTAAAAAACAGTAAAATAATCTTTTAAAACAGGTTGAACAAAAGACTTAGTCATGAGACTAATGGCACTATTGGTCATTATAAACTGCAATCCAGGTTATAAGGTTATCAGAAAATTGCAAATGGTATAATAATGTAATGTACGATACTGACACCCAAATGGTGAAGTAGAAAAAGATAGAGGTGTAGGGATGTAGAGCAGCAGAACTATTTGGAAACCTGTTAAGTAGAAGCTACACAAATCTATACCATGGCTCAATAATTCTGATCCTAGCTGTTCTTCCAACAGAAATATTTTTTTTTGGAAAATAAAATAATAAGAAACACATATAAGAATCATCAGAGCAATCCTATTCATAACAGTAAAAAATCTGTGTAGTAGATAAATTCAGATACATTTATGTGATGGATTTCTAAATTATTGATGAATATTAAACAGCCGAAGGCTTATGCCATATAGGCTAATATAAATACTGGAAAAACAAAACCAGAGAAATAAGTCCCATGTTATGAGACTCTATACATAAATACAAGAGTAGGACTCAATGATTTTAGAAAAATGGTTTTAATGCTTTTAGGTTCCCTCAGGTACAAACAAATGCTTGTACCTGGCTGTTTTGATGGAGTGGGAGAATGGTGGGGGTGAACTTCTGGAGTTTTGGTAGCACTGTCTCTTTACCTAGGTGCTCACACAGGGAGTGTCCACTCTATAAACTACTGAGGTACTCTATTCATAATGCGATTTTTTGTTGTTTTTTGCTTTGTGCCACACTTCCATATAAAGGTGGGAAAGTCCATGTGACAACTTCTGCTTTCATTCTGTGGTAATCTGTAGTTCATTTCACTCAATATTTTAAATTTAAATCCACCCCTTTTATATCAGTTAAATTTACCCAAGGCTGCCAGAACTCTTAACTTCACTCGTATTCTGTGTGTGCATATATGTCTAAGTGTATGTGCTTGTGTGTATGCATATGTGTGCCTGTGTAGATGATACACTCCTTTGGGTAGAGGGTGTGGAGGCCAAAGATTGACATTAGGATGTCTTCCTCAATTGCTTCTCCACTTTATTTTTGGGAAAGAGTTTCTGACTAAACCTGGCATTTTCCATATTGGTTAGACTGGCTGGCCAGCAAGACCCCAAGAACTACCCACCTCTACTTCTGAGTGCCGAGGTTAGAGGACTTGCAGCCTACCTAGCAGTTTACGTCAGTGCTGGGTTCGACACTCAGGTCCGCATACTTGCACAGAAGACACTACCCGTGGAGCCATGCCACCAGTGCTCTGGATTGTTTGTTTTCTTTTGTTTTTGTGTTTAATCAGTACATGAACTTTAAAAACATTTAAAGCTAAGCGGGGTGGTGTTGGTACACGCCTTTAATCTCAGCATTTGGGAGACAGGGACAGGCAGATCTCTGTGAGTTCGAGGCCAGTCTGGTCTACAGAGTTACCACAGAGAAACCCTGTCTCAGAAATACCAAAAACCAAAAACCAAATAAATAAAAATAAAAATAAAAAAATAAAAAAGGTTAAAGCTGAGGCTATAAAATAGCAAGTCAAAGTCTTGATTCAGCTTATGCAAAGAAATCTCTAAAACACATTTAGAATAACTGAATATTAAAAAATGACCACATTACATATTTTTGGTGTGAGCCCAGCCTTTAACAGCTGAGCCATCTCTCCAGCCAAGACGACGTTATTTTTTATGCACCAAGATTTCCCTAACAAAAAGTCTTATCTCTCTTTCTCTCTCTCTGTGTGAGTGTGTGTGTGTGTGTGTGGGGAGATTGAGTGAGTAGTGCAAGGGCTTTTTCCAGAGCCATGCCAGCTTGGCAAGAGATTGCTGGCAATGAAGCAGGGAACCTCTGAATTGTGACGTCAGATAAAGCAATGTATACAGATTTCACACAGGCCTTTCCTCAGATACAGTGACACATACACATCTGCAAGCTCATCCAATGCTGTATACATAAATTACTTTGTCTCCTCAAAGAAAAACACCTGATGGCCATGTTCCCCGGCCCCCCCCACAAAAAAAAAAAGCTATTCTGTAATGAAAATAACTTTAGTTTCTTTGAAAAATGCTGCAATGGGATTGTCTTTTTGGAGTTGCTTCTCCTCTCATGATTGGTGATGGCTTTCTAAAGGCAGAGAGGACACAAGAGTGGATGGGGTGAGTTTATGTATCTCTAAATATCAAGGTCAAAGATGGGCACAATAGAGGTCCCACAGAGAACTGGTCTGGTGGAAGACATCAGAATTTATGGTGAAGTTACTGTGAAGGCAGGAGTCAAAATTTATTACAAGATAGCAGGGCACAGTAAAGCACTGTGTCAAAAAAGAAATATAAAATGACCCTCATACAACTGGAGGACTGAATGGCTAGGGTGGAAAGGTGTGGACTACTAGGATCTGAGCTAAGGCAGACTAGAGTCTAAGGACTAAGACAGTGTGCTTTAGTACTTCTTAGTAATTTGGGTATAAAAGATTGAAGAGTTTGAGATGTTTTAGATGTAAATATAAACTGAAATATACACAAGCTAATTAGCAACAATGAAAGTTTAGAGCTATAGTATTTAGAGACTATTGCTGTATAAAAGGGGAAATTCTGTCAGGCCCCACTTTCCAAAGGGTAGGTTCTTCCCACTTCCAGCCTCAGCAAGTCAACTTCAGTTGACCCTGTCATCCTCCCTGGCTTCTTTTTCTGCTAGTCTTCATTCACCATGGCTGTTGCTGGTCCTTGCTGCTCACTAGCTTCATGCTCTGGATCATCAGTAAGACTGCCTCAGCTGCATTTCACTTTTAAAGTTCCTTCAATTCTCTTCAGTCAGAATGCAAAAGAAGTCACAATCCACTTGCTCTCTGAGATGAGGCTTGACTTTCTTAGGCTCTTTGAGAGGACATAAAAACAAAGAGCAACTCTTTGTCACTATAGAACTGACCCTTTCTTGAGGTCAGAAGGAGACCTGCAAATGTGCTAAGTAATGCTAGACCTGAGATGGTACCATACAGTAACTAAGCTGCCTGGGGACAGTTTTCTGCAGCTTCCTTCTGTTAGAACATCCTCTTGAAACCTCAGTCCCCTTCCCTATTATTCTACATAATCAGAATCTCCCTCTCAATAGTCTACCAATCCAGAAAGGAAGAAACTCTGCTCTGTTCACCTACAGCCTAAACCTAAAATACTAGTCTCCTGGAGACTACTTCCCAGCTCTTAAGCAATATCAAACAACTATGGTAATTTATATAAAGGATACAAAGAAGAAAAACCAATTAAAACACACTCACTGCACCAAATAATTGTTTTTTTTCTACCAAAACATGTTATTTGCAATTTAGGTTTTATGCATAATAGTTACACTATAATTACTTTTTAGTTGGAGTGTCAGAAGTTCTAAATAGGAAAAAATTAGGTTCACAAAAATGTTTACAGACCTTCAAATCCTAACAGAGCAGTTAAATTATATACTGAAAGAAGCAATCTTCTGATGAAGACTTTCATTCGAAAGACTGAGACATTCAAGGGCAGTCACAGCAATGGGCAAACATCAGACAGCAACTTGATGATGCTTAAGGACTCGGTACTTTGTAACAGTGCTCATAATGGGAAGTTAATGTAGCATTGAGTAAAAGTGATCTGCTCAGCTGCTGCTATGAAACCATCAGATAATGGAAAAATGGAGAATTCTTAACCAAAGGCAAAAGTAACAAACGAACAGATAAAAACAAAAGCTTGTGATTTATAGTATTCAATGAATCCCAGACAAGCCAAAATCCTGTCTTATAAAGGCATCCAAGGAAAAAAACCTAACATTTCAAATTCTCAAACAAAAACAACTGTCTACTGTACAACTGTGAACGACAGAGAATCGTATTAATTCGGATAACCACTAACCAAGGAAAGTAAGGAGAGAAGTGAGCTGGGTGTGAAGATTTGCTAAACTTGCTAATTTTCCTAATAATACATTTAAGACAGCTTGTTTTTTACAGACCCAAGTTCCGTCCCTTCTTACAAATTCTAAGCTCACAAGCACCAATTTTATCTACACAGCATCTGAACACAGATGTTTACTTGCTACTCCGTTCATGTTTGTAGATAGAAAAATGATGCTGAAACAGCATCATTGATATGAAAGGCTACCCGTGTATTTGGGGATAGTAAGGAGCAAAACATGTAAATGCATGCTTAACCACGATCGGCTAAAATCCAGGAAGAAAAATAAAAAAAGTCAAGAGAATAATGCTTGATATCTTATTCTTACATATTTTCTAAGATTGGCTTTACTGAAACAACCACATGAAAATATAAGCTTTTAAAACTTTGACAATTTTCTCAAAACTTAGTCGAGCAAGTTAACAAGATAGGAATATTACACACGTGATGCCTAGAGTTGAGAAGACCTCACGTGATGCTGATGCTTAGAGTTCAGACAGCGGGGCGCTGAGATGGCCTAGAGCTAAGACATCCAGGGGAGATGGAATCTGAAATAAGATGCTGCTATAGGTCTAACTCAAAACTAGAAAGAACTGAGCACACACTATGAATTTTAAAGCAGCTATTAACTAGGCCAACTGGCACACTATTTAGTGGAGGGATTCCAAAGTTTTATACTTCTTTTAAAGATCAGAAGCTGCTCCTATGTCGGTTAAAACTGACAGATGAACACCTAAATACTGAAAAATGAAAACAAAGTCATTTTACTGTTAACAATAGCAATGGTAATGACAACTACAGAGCTGTCAGAAAAGTGTTCAAAGCTGAGGTGGAATTTATTCTTTTCTGGTCCTGAAATTGATTAAGGTTTTACTTGGAAAACTTTTACAAATGTAAAAACTCAGTAAAGTTATTGCTACTAGATGGTCTAGCCATATATCTATAAAGACTTGCAAAAACAAAGTAAGTTAATAGACATAATTATATGGACAACAATACCAAGTATGGAAACCATAAAGTAAATAAATAAAACTCTATATCATGAAAGCTTGTGTAAAAATTTTGGACTAACTATATAGTGAGGGTTCTGGTGTGTGTGTGTATTATTTGTTGTTGTTTTGTTTTTGCGGTAAGGCCTCACTCACTGTGTAGCCCTGGCTGGCCTGGAATTAGTTTTGTAGACCAGTGAAGCCTTGAACTTACAGCAATTCACCTGCCTTTGTGTCCAAAGTGCTAGGATTAAAGGTGACTGTGACCACTCCTAGTGGTGGGGAATATTTTTTGATGATAAAATAAAATATACGTATCTACACTAAAAAAAAAACACAGTAAAATGCTGACATTATGTAAATTTCATTTTAAATTCATCATTATTTTGTAAAGACTATGTATTTAGTGAAGAATTGAAAATTTATAATTTCACGGTAAACATTTTTATTTTTGATGCAGATTAAGGACCTAACTAAGATACAGAATAATGTTAAGAACTGATTTGTGAACACAAGTATCAAGACGAGTGATGCTCCTCAAGGACAGCGGTGCGGTCCTGTCACTTACTGCCCCTTCATCGCGCCATAGGAACTTGGATTTGCCTAAATTTGATCTTTTATTACTTTCCCCAATTCTGCTGCAGGTTAATTTCCTTATTTGATTGGCTCTATATTTCCAATCTTTTTCTGAATGAAGGGATAGGTCACTTACTGAATTTAAAAAAAATTAACAGCCTAGAAACTACATAATCACATGTATTAAAGAGTGACTATAAATAAATTAATGAGAGAGATAATGCAATAGGATAGGATATAAAAATAAACATTTACTAAAATACAATTGCAAAAACTTCATTTTATGACTTTAAGAACATTAACATTTAAAGCTGCCTTAAAAATAGTCAGATACATTATTTACATAAAATTTTGTTCCTTAATAACAGACTGTTAAATGCAGTAAATGCTGTCAGAAAGCAGGTTACAAATCAGAAACAGTTCTAGTGAGTTGTATGTTAGCAAAGCAGTCTAGTGGCATGCTCCGGCAATACTGCCCATCTAGCCATATTTATTCCATCACACTGCTAATTCCTAAGGCTGAAACAATCATTAGGCGTTAGTGCTGATATGTTTTACCGGATTCCCCATAGGGAGGTTTATAGGAATGCTATTCTGCCAGGGTTGCAGATTTAAGTGAACAGAGATGACAGAAAACAAGTCTTTCCCCCAGTGTTCTAAAGTGTCCTGCCCAGTTGCTTAAAATGCCATAAACATAAATAGTCATCTCTCTACAATGTATTCATGACAGATGACTTCAAAATACAGTACTCTAAGGCAACGGCACTTTCCAAGTACCAGACAAACCTTTATTATTGACAAATAACAATGAACTGCTCACAAGCAGAGTATTAAAACACAGGTTGCAATCTAACACACTTGGTTTTAGTGTACCTACAGCACAGTAGAACAGCCCCTTCAAACTAACTTATTCCTTTCATTTATAAAAACAAAAATACGCACAGTTATAAAACGTTAGGATATTTATCTGCAATGCCCATTTTTATATCATTATACTTAGACGTACATTCTATATTCTAGGTATAAATCCCCTGTAAATGATGGGGTTTGCAAATATCTTCTTCCAGTCTAATGCAGATGATCTTTCATAGTTTCCTTTGACACCTTTTTTCCCACTGAAAACAGATGTTTCGTTTTGATGATGACCATTTTGTGATGGATTCCTTTTTCAAAAAATATTTTATGTATGTCGTGTTTTGCTTGCATGTATGTCTGTGTACCATTTGAGAGCCAGATGCTCAACAGAGGCCAGAAGAGGGCAATGAACCCCTGGAATTAGAGTTACAGACAGTTGTGACCTGCTATGTGGGTGCAGGAATGGAACACTGCTTCTCTGCAAGAGTACCCAGTGCTTGTAACTGCTGAGCCATCTTTCTAGCCCTATGATTTTTTTTTCTTTTATGAATCAGATCTTTAGTGATTAATCAATCATCCTACCAACCCAGGTGAGATAACAAAGATTTTGTTTTCTTCTAGAAGTTTTACAATTTCACATTTTATGTTTAAATCCAAGACCTATTTTGAATTAAGTTTTATATGGGGCTGAAGTACAGGCTGTTCCAGTTTTTGCGTGGTTCCAATAATATTTATTGAAAAAAATCCGTTGTTTCTTTAGTATACCGCCTTCGTAATGTCATGGTTAACAAACAAACAATAACAAAACCTCCTTTACTCTGGAAATTCCAGCGGCTGTGCTTTCTTTGGTACCTGTATGCTGGGACAATGTCCTCTGCATTTCTTTGAGAATGTGACTCTTATAAGAATTTAGAACTTAGAATATTTTAATTTTGCCATAATTAGAGTTATGTTTGTTTGTTTGTTTCAACACAGGGTTTCTCTATTGTAACTCTGTCTATCCTGGAACTCACTCTGTAGACCAGGCCTTGAACTCACAGAGATCCACCTGCCTCTGCCTCCCAAGTGCTGAGATTAAAGGTGTGCGCCACTATCACCCAGCTAAAGTAGAGATGTTTTACTGAATGGAAAACTTGGATTAACAGTGTTTTTTCTGGGAGTCATGATTCTCACAAGAAACCTATAACCTTGTGAGCTGCTGTTTCACTAGATGTAACATGCATTTTGTTTGTTTGTGCTTACATGGCTTCTTTCAAAAATTTTCTCTCTGGTTTTCAGATTCATTATATGTTTAAATATAGATTTTAATAAGTTTCTTTCTGTTTAGAGTCTTTATACTCATCTCTAACTTAATATCTTCTATAAAATTTTACGCTGATGTCCTGCACAGTGTCACATAGTTAAGTAGTAGTAGAGGCAGACAGAAATCTAAATCTGCCTTACCTTGGAATCCAAGTTCATTCTAGTGTTCAATTTCATTTCTAATTATTTATATTATTAAAATTGTTGATTGAAACAATGAAATAGCTCTAACTAAATGGAAAGGAAGCTTAGAAATATTGGGTTTTAGGAATTATTTTTACCATCATATATGCTGAAAGCCTGAGCTGAACTGATACCAGAAGTGCTACCTAATGAATCAAAGCAAGGCAGTCAGGTTTAATTGATGGAAAAAACTAAAGGGAACAGAAACTTCCCCAAAGAAGGTAATGCCACCCAGTGTCCCACAGCATCCCCAGGTGACTTCCAGAATTGTACAGTGAACAGAGCCAGGAAAACCCCACCCTTTCTCATGCAGGCATAAAAGATGCTGAAACCAAATGTTGCAGATGTAGAACTGTCAATGTCTATAAAATTCATACTTCTTATGTGTGAAATGGAAAAGTACTAATTTTTAATATGTACAATATTTACATCTAATTTATAATACCTAAAAGCTGAAAATTTATACAAAAGCCAAATATTTTCAAAACATTTTATTTATTTATGTGTGTGTGTGTGTGTCTGTGAAAAAGAAAGAGAGAAAGAGGGAGAGGGAGAGAGCCACATGCACTGTGGCAACATGTGGTGGGCAGAGAACACCTTAGTTCTCTTCTTGTATCACATGGGTCCCAGGGGTTAAATTCAAGTGTTCAGTTGGGAGTATATCCCCACCGATTCATCTCATTGGTCCCAAAGTCGCATCTGTAACATCACAGGACAGCATTCAAAAGCGACTTTTACTTTGCAATATTTTCCTGACATATTGAAAAATTCATGATCCCCATTGGAATATAGGTAAAGTGCTACTAGGCTTGCACATAACTGTCTAAAAACATTGCTGACTGTAGTTTCATGCAAGCACAAGGAGTTTTAGTGTTTGTTGGGTGCACTTTCCTCTGAATTGGTATGTTCTCTCCTTCTGGAGGGAGGGTTATGGACCTCAGGAACTAAACAAAACACACCAGGTTCAGGAAGCTCCTGAAATGTAACAGCTCACAAGCCCCTCTCAACAGTACTACAGACAGTGACAGTTACTGGGAAAAGAAAGCCCCAGATATGTACTCAGTTTCAAGCTGTGCAAGGAGCTGCAAGAACTCAGCTTGAATGAGTCATTGCCATTTCATGGAAGTAATCCCTCACCTATGCTTCTGTAAACACCCCCAATTAACTCACAGAGTCACTCAAGCTAGATTTGGTTATAACCGTTTTATTTTAGTTTGTTGTTGATACCCTATCTGCTCGTGTCTCTCCAGAAAAAGCCATAAAATGGCCTGTATAGAGAAGGATAGAACCAAAGATAAATTCTAAGGAGGAGTGACTGCATGGCCGCTGAGACAGGTGATGAGTGAGACATGTAACTGAGACTGATCATTTGGAGGCTGGCACATGGAGCAATCCTGGTATGGCTACATTTCTAGTGTGGCACGAGGTTGTGCACCTCCCTGACATAGGGCCAGTTACATATTCTTCTCTTGATAGGTCGATAGATATGCAGCCAACTCAGGGCCACATGAAACTGGAGCATCCTTAGAGATAACACCAGTGTGGTAGGTCTTCTTAATTAATGGAGTCTGCCTTGCAAATGCAGAGCCCGAGGAGATAATGCAGTCCCTGAAAGTAACATGAATGGCTGCTATGTGGTTATTATAAATGTCAAGTACTTGGTGTTAGTTTTCTAAGATATTATGCTACAGTGTTACCTTAAATACAAAAACACTACTCTTTTCTTAAGTCTTTCTTGTACTTGTAAGCCCAGGACAGACTGTCAAGTCTCCTCTAATAGAATCCCTTCTCCCAGGATGCTTCACAGTAGCATCCTGTCTACACTCCACAAATCATCACACTGCTGGAAATTTTAATAAAAGCATGTGATGGGCTCAACAAAAGAGAGATAAAAGAAAGATGACTCCAGCAATCTAAACATAGTGATGCTTTTCATTAGTTTGTTTCTTTCTTTTGTTTTTTTTGAGAACATTCTGTACAGACAAAAACAAAACACCTTATATGCCCATAAACTCAGAACCTAGAAAATTTATATTTTATAAGTGATCAATTTTGGTTTAATTGTGCTTTCCCAACACAAATATAAATTGAAATGAAAAATCCCCAAATTTGAATGGAGAGCGAAAGACACCATTCTAAAGCAGCATGTCACTTCTCCACAGCTATTCTACTTTACTACCATGTAAAATAAAAAGGGAAAATGACATAAACTTAGTTTTAAAACAATCATTTAAAAAGAAAGGTATATCTTACACCTAACACTCCTGCATAAGTAAATGTTGGATCACTCATATTACTCTAAAGTAGAAATTAGTAACATTCGAGAAAGTTTTAAGACCTTCAAGTTTTTATCTAAACTATTAGTATGGAGATTAGGGCTAATAAATTAAAGCCCATTTTCATATTGTGAATTATGTTTAAATAATAAATGTGTGGTCATGGTGAAAATGGGTTCGATTTTCAGTTGCATAGTTTGTCACATGCTGCTCTCCTTCTCCGCACCCATCCTCACTCACCTGTGCGAAACAGCCCCCCAGGCGCCATGCTTGTTCGTGAGGATGTTGAGAATCTTCTGCTTCAGCTGGTTCGCTGTCACATGGTCGCGGTGTTTGGCAGCACTGATGAGGTGGTCACACATCTTCTCCTCCTCTCTCCTGTCAGCAGCGTACTGTGCACACTGAGACTGTGAAGACACACAACATGTAAGAACACACTTACATGTTGGAGAATGAAAAGATGATGCCTGCTTATAAGCTAAAGAGTAAGAACAACTGAATTTAAAACCCCACTTGACCTAATCATGAGCTTTGTTCTAAAAAAAGGCAAAATCACCTTTCAAATTGGAAAAGAAAAAAGTGCTCTTTTGAAAAATAAATTGGAAGAAATGTTAACGTAATTAATGACTTTCATACTTTGATTCACTTCTGAAAATCTGATTTCAGTGTCAAAAATCAAAGCAGAAATGGTTAACTAAAAATGTAAGTCTACATTAAAAAACCAATTTAGTATGCTTAAAATAAAAATATATGATATCAATAATAACTTTGAAGACAAAAATCTTATCATTTGCCATGTATTTTTTTTTCTTACTGAAAGACAACATAGAAATTGAACAGACCAGGATTTTATTTCAAGCAGACTCTGTTTTCTTTTTGCACTCAATTTCCTATCTGTAAAACAAAGAGCTAACACAGGATTTCCCTGATGTTCTAGCTCTAATGCTTAGTGGCTCAAAAGGTCTCACAAGAATCGTTTCCTTATTCTCACATTCCCAGTTCCACAGCCACCAGCTGTCACAACTGCATCGCATTCCTGCTTCCCAGTGTTAGTACCACAGATGACCAATAGACCCTGGTATGAAAACCTCTGATACAGAGCTGAGGGAGACTTGAGTTTTAGACCAGCTACTGTGCAGATTGGCGCAGACTGTGATTTTAGTGCTACATCTCAAACATCTAAGAAAATACAAGTAACTAGCTTCAGTCACCATCACTGCGCAAAGCCCTGCTGCATAGGCGGCATCGGTTTGTGTGTATGCTGTTTGCTGACACATTCCATGCAAGCCTTCTCTTCTGGAGAAAGAACCCACAGTAATCTAAAAAGGATTAATTCATTTTCCAATTTTTCTTTCTGTACAGGGACTCACCAATTAGTATAAAGATCTGCTGCAATAATGAGGTTAATAATTCATTTGCTCATTGGAGGGTAAAATTAAATTCCCATTTTTCTTCCTCAACAATTATAGTATTAACTGGGAAAAAAGACTTAACTGTGAAGTACCCAGCTCAAATTAAATATGTTTCCCTCTTAACTGCAGACTTCTATGAGGATTACAGAGAATTGTCAAGTCTAATCAAATGTCATTTTCTTTTGTAATTTTTTTGCAGTTTAAAACTGATGTGCGTAGTACACATATACATGTG
Organism: Cricetomys ansorgei; assembly: GCA_026225945.1. Taxonomy (NCBI): domain Eukaryota; kingdom Metazoa; phylum Chordata; class Mammalia; order Rodentia; family Nesomyidae; genus Cricetomys; species Cricetomys ansorgei. The sequence continues at coordinate 14,086,266 of JAMJFZ010001133.1, forward strand.
TACACATACATACAAACATCCTCCACACACATTTATACATATACCCATATATACACACACACAGAGATACAAAAACACATACACATAAACACATAGATACACATACGTATATATACACACAGATACACACATACCAGTGAATTTATTAACATCATTCTAACATAAAATGAATATAACAAATAAAAAAATATAAGCATTTGAGCTGAAAAAACAGTGGGTATCAAGTAACTAGTTATTCTCTCAAAATTAGACTTCTTTTGGCAGCAGACACTGTGAATATTGAGTCCTAAAAACACCCAGCCTTCATGTTCCTTTCCTTCAGAAGCTTTCATCACGCCTGCTGCACACCCGCAGGAGGACTGATCTCACCACTATCCCAGATCAAAGACAGACTTGGGGTGAGTCTGCGAGAATCTTACTTCTCTACTAGGAAAGCCATACATGCACACAGGTCACACAACACAGAATGCTGAGTATTCATTGTGTTCAATAGAGCACTTATAAAACAATGCCTAAATATTCCCCATGTGGGACAGTAATAAACAAGAAAGAAACACTGACCTTATCTTAATGCCCCTTTGTTTAAGTATGTGCTAAAGGTCATAGCTAATATCTGCATGCTGAAAATATATTTGAAATGTTTCATAAGACAAATATTGGTCTTCTTATATCCACACAAAAGATCTTTTTTTTTTTTTTAGGAGAAATATGATTGCCTCAAAATTGATCCTGCAGAGAATTCAGTTAAAATTCTAAATATTATTTACTATCATAGTTGAAATGTAATTAAAGATTTTTTTTGAGTTCTGACATCTGATATATAAATATATTCTTCAAAAAAGAGATGGTTTTTCTTGCCATCCAAAATACTACATGATACCTTGATAAATATCTGACATTTTTATTGCTGAAGTGGTATGAAACAGCTTTGGTAAACTACCTGACATTATACTATTATTGATGTTTCAAGCAGGTTTTATTTTTTAATTTTATTTTATGTGCATTGGTATGAAAGTGTCAGATCCCCTGGAAGTGGAGTTACAGAAAATTGTGAGCTGCCACATGGGTGCTGGGAATTGAACCCAGGTCCTCTGGAAGAACAGCCAGTACTCTTAACTGCTCAGCAATTTCTATCCCCTCAAGCAGTTTTAAAATACAGTATCTACAATGCCATACATCAAGTACCTGCTATCCATCTGACCAATCAAGTGGTGGCTGTGTGTATGAAAGTGACAACAGCTATTTTTCTGTCTCATGCTTTTCAGCTGTCGAGGTCAGAGATCACCAGACTTAGTCCATTATTGTGCATGACTCAGCGAGCTGTTCTACTGAGATAAAAACTCCATGGAAGCTAGAACGGCAGGCTCTCTTCTCTAGCCTGATCACCTAATAGCTAATAAGGCGTACTTATTAGCATGATGCACCAGGAAATGAACTGTTGCAGTTATTACCTCTAAGACCACTAGGAGCCCATGTAAGTCAGATATTAGACCACCTATGTATTTCTGAAATACACTTTGTTTCATAAACTGAGTGATCTGAAATACTAAACTACTGCTGTATTTAAAATAGTAAAATTAGGAGATCTGCTGAACTCTATATGAATCCATTTATAAAACCACACTAAGAATCCATGAGTACCTAGTTGTCACGTTAAGCTCTAAGAGCTTAAAAACAATAGCATCCCCAGGTTTTTATTGCAGTAACAGAGAATAATGTCAGGCCCCCCACCCCTCATGGTGAGGAACATGACAGACTGACAAGGTGTAAATTAATCAGTATTTTGTCTGACACTCGGGAAAATCTTTAAAAGCAGGGCCTGGAATGCCTTCAGTAGTATTTTCTTCTGAAGTATATCTTATATCGGGTAACAAATGGTTGATGCTTGACTTTACAACCTTACCTCAAACTCTGCATGCTTATGTACATCCTCCGCTCTCTGCCTGTTCAAGATGAACTCAGCTTCATTTGCAACACGGACTATGTGGTCCTTCATAGCATGGCACAGCAATCTGAAAAGACAAATACCATTGGGATTATTGCTCTTGATAGCTTTTTTTGGGGGTGGGGTCCAATTATTTTACAGTGATACAATTTTACTCTTTCAAAAATTATGCATTAAATGTATGTACAGCTAGATTATAAAGTAAAGGATATATCTGAATTATAATTGTAGCACATTTAGCAAGGCAGATGACAGGCCTGAAGGACATCCCTCGTGGTGAGATTCTAAATTCTTAAAACTGCAATGGAACAAAGTTTTAAACAAATATAACAGTAGTAAGCTGCCTACTAAAAACTCAAGCTTTTCAAATGTAATGGGCAGTCAAATGCTATTTGCTACATCCCTCTTCTCCTGCTTCAGATATGTATAAGGCGACTATTGTCATTTGTTTCCAGTGTGCACCATAGGCCATAGAGAGCTCATGTGGAGCTAGTCAGGCCCAGCAGTCTGCTTTCCTCACAGTGACCTATTTAGAGACATTGTGGCGCTGAAGCATGGAGCCCTCCCTCAGTCTTTTGCTAGCTTCTTCTTTCTTTGAGGCAGTTCTTTCCAGAAATGGCGGCACTCTTCTGCAGCACTCCTTTGACACTCTCACTTTTTCTCCTTTCCCAGTGGCCTGTTCTGTGGCCTTCTATGCTCAGTAGAATAGAGACGTGATGCTACGTGACTCTTGCATGGACTTTTTTCTCTTAGTACTCTCTCTGGAGTCAGCTGTCATGCTACATCCCACATCACAGAAAGGCCTTGAAGACCAGAGTGATGCTCCAGTCCCCAGGCCCAGAGAAAGTCTCGGTTCAAAGTTAACCTGGCAAGTAATGGCAGGTCAAGAAATTCCCTAAGACCAAAGAACTGCTTAGGAAATCCAGGCAACAGAGAACCACAGAGATAAACAGAGATGACTGGCTCCTGGTGACAGTGATACTGGTGAGCCCCCTCCCATAAACAGCTGTTAAAGTTCTTCCCCATCACAGATCCTCGGGAGTGTCTATCACTGTTTCATTTTAAATGTAAGAAACCAGCAGCCCGTAAAGTGAAGTACTGTGTCCTATGTCAAAACTTTAAAAACTCATAATTTCACTTTTATGTTTCATCTTTATTAACTAGCATTTTAGAAGTAAAACCGTTACATTTAATTACTTGTGCCATTACTCTTTAAATAATAAATATATCTTCATTTTGTTAGCTGAAAACAGTAATACTGTTTTTAATATCTTAAAAAAGATTTTTTATTTTTAATTATGTATATATGTGTGTATCTCTGTGTTAATATATGTACATGTTTGTAGGTACTTGTGGAGGTCAGAAGAGGACATCAGATGTCCTGAAGATTGGATTACAGGTAGTTGTAAGCCACCCAATGTAGGGGCTGGCAACCACACTCTGTCATCTACAAGAGCAGGTGTGCTTAACCACCAAGCCATGTCTCCAGTCCCCTTTCTTGTATTCCAAACATTTCATTTTTCAACTAGAAATCATTGTGTGAATATATATTCTGTAGGGGGAAGAACTTTAACAGTTGTTCATGTTTTGTTTTGTTTTGTTTTTTTTCTTTTGAAGAGTTAACTTCAAGTATGTCTGACTTTCCATTAGAAAGCAAACTTACAAAGTTCCTTCTTGTATGAAAAAGTATGTGAACCCTCTGCTGTTCAGTCTCTCTATTTTATCTATGTCTTTTTAAAAACTATTTATTCATTGCCAGTTATCCTCTGCTGAGATTTTAAAATCTAGAAGTATTATTTTCGAGATCACAAGTTTTAGTTTTCACAGTTCATTAATAGAATGAATTACATTTCCTTGTTCATTTGTCATACTTTTAAATTACAATGGCACAGGCTTGACTTTGTTAAAGAATTTGTATTTATGGGGCTGTGGAGCTGCTCAGTGGCTAAGAGCACCAATTCTGCAATTAAGACCTGAATTTACAAAGCCAGGCCTCTCTGTGTGAGCCTGGAACCCAGCACTGGAGCCAAAAGTGGATCTCAAGTCCTCACTGGTCAGCCAGCCTAACTGAAATGATAACTTGAGATTCAGTGAGAGACGCTCTTCTCAGGTCCATAACACAGAGAGCAGTAGAGAACGCTCCACGTTTCCCTCTTCCATAAGCATGTGTGCACACCTACACACACGTGTGTACCACCAAACACATCACAAACACCCCAACACATAAGAAAATGAGAAACTAGAATCTGTATTTATGAAATTCCAACTCATAGTAATTCCTCCTATATTCACCACTACATTTTTGATCTACTTGTGGCAGATATGTCCTCTTCATTGATAAGCACAGGAAAGTCAAAGAAGAAACTATTACATATTCTGACATTTGTAAAATGTAATTTTTAAAGCTATTTTTTTTTCATTTTTCAAGACAGGGTTTCTCTGTCTGTACTGGAACTCACTGTGTAGATCAGGCTGGCCTCGAACTCAAAGAGACCCACCTGCTTCTGCCTCCCGAGTGCTGGGATTAAAGGCATGCGCCACCACCACCCAGCTAAGCTATACAGTTTTTAAGAAGCTTGAGTAGCCAATATTTTTCTAATTTATCAAAGTTGAACTGCATTGGCCCGTTTAAATATTTTCCTAACAAATTATTTGCAATATCTACATGGCATCTTCCACAAAGAATGCGGAGTGATTGGATCCTTTATTTCAGAACTATAATATAAATATAAACTATAAACTATGCTTTGAATTCAAGTTCAGCCATGTTATAAAATTTTGTTACAACTGTGTCTGTCTCTACTCTGAAATAAACACAATTACTCTGTGATGAGAGCTGACCCAAATAACTAGGCAATGCTCAAGGAGGACTCTTGGAGGTGCTACCAGTAGTATGAGTTCACACAAAGACACTGCAACATGTAGCAGTAACTTTCCAATCACTGTAGGGGACAGACATTCCATGGTGATGTTGTCCTGGTACAACACAAATGATCAAAAGAGGACCCAAGGATATGGTCCAAGCGCTTCTGGGCAAAGCGCTTGCTGTATAATCCGAAGGGCATGAGTTTGGATCTACATCTAGGTGAGGTGGCACACTATAATCTCAGCATGGGAGAGATAGAGAAAGGAAACCCCTGAGGTTCACTGGCAAGGCAGTCTAGCCAGTAGATGAGCTCCAGGATCAGTGATGGATTCTATCTCAAAAAATAAGATGTAGCACAACAGAGGGTGACAGCTGTCTTTTGGGCCCACATACTCTATCCAGGTGCATACACAGAGACACACAAGCACACATACAGAGGAGACTGGGAAGAACTATAAATGTCAAATACTAACGTCTGCTGAAATTATTGGCTTACTGTTTGTAGATGGATAGGCTTCCAGAGAAAGATGTGAAGCATGTGAGCATTTAACTCAGGGTCTTTGCTGAACACATGCTGAAGGTTGAAGCAAGGGGAAAGAAATCTAGTATGTGCAAATTACTTCAGATTACAAACTTAAATAGGTTAGGAGGAGACATCAGGAAAGAAGGGCCCCTGATCCAGCTGGTTAATAGGTTCCATTCCCAGGAGCAGAACAGTGGTTTGGCAAAATGCAGAGACGGGATGGATGCCACACTGTAACTAAAGACTGGCCTCAGACACAACAGAAAAAAATGCCAATTATCTGGATGTCTGCCCAATGTCCCCACCTGCTGCTTACTCATGCAGAGAAGAAAAACCATTCACCAGAGTAGCTCACAAATTTCCATCCTACTTCACGTAGGAGGCAGCTCTAACATCTAAGATTCAAGAGCCTTCACTCCATAAATCCTCAAGCATTGAGAGCCCACTCTCAAATAATAGCCTACCTTTGCTGCTCTCTCCATTTCTACCCAACTCCCAGCCTTCCAGTCAAAGAACTCTTCATTTCTCCTAAAGCCAGCTTCTCATTTCTCTATTTTTATCTGCGTTTTTCATCTTCTGCCACATTCTTTTGCCTTCCCATCAAACTCAGTCCCTCAGTTCCATGCCTTAACCACTTTCTCACTAGCATCTTCCCTCAACTCTTCGTCTATTTATGACACTTACTCTGAGGCACTGATCCCTTCAGTCCTAAACCTGGACTGCTAAAGAAATTCACAGAATCAAGTTTCCTTGGTCTGTTTAGCTTAATAGGCACTTTGTTTTGACCAAGATTTTTGAGAGGCAGCATAGACACTTTTCCAACCCCATTAACCTTAAACACCATATAAAACACTGAGTGCAAACACACCCACACCCATTAGCAGTCAGTGCTGTCTCTGTTTCTCATGTCTTAAAAGTACTAACATATACTTTTTCTCTTGACGTTTCCTATACAAGACATTGTATTTAAATGGAACCATTATAAACATAGTACCTTCTTTCAGTGTATTTCTAGGTCCACCGACATATAGCATGTGTCAGTACTTCACTCCTTTTTAAGAGCCCAGTGATACTTCATTGTTTGCCTATGGGTTGTTTCCAGTTTGAGCTATTGTGAACATTTGCCTCCCTCCCTTCCCCCGAGACAGGGTTTCTCTGTGTAACAGTCTTTGCTGTCCTGGAACTTGCTATATAGACCACGCTGGCCTCAAACTCACAAAGATCTGCCTGGCTCTGCCTCCCAAGTACTGTGATTAAAGGTCACCACCGCATGGCTTGCCTTCTATTCTCTTAAAGATATGCATAAAGGTGAAAATTCTGGTCTATGCTTACATTCTGAGGAGTTGTTCAACTCCTTTCTACAGTCAGTGATCCTGTTGGATTCTGAGCCCCTATGTGTGTGTGTGCACTGCACTGCAATAGATATGCAGTAGCACTTCAGCACATCCTGACCCACATTTCTACCATGACTAATGATGCTGACCATCTTTTTTATTTTCCCACCAATCATTTCCATGGGAAATCTTCTTTGGGAAAAATACCTATGTCAAACCCTTTGCCCATTGTTAAATTGGAATCATTAGACTTTTTACTTTTGAGTTACAGGTTCTTCATATCTACTAGTAAGCCACCATCACACATGTTAGCTAAAAGTTTTTGTTCTAACCCCACCATCCTCTTACTTTCTTGGTAATGGATGACCTTCAGCAAACACAAAGTCTGAATGCTGGAAACTTTCACCCAATGTATCTTTCTTTGCTTATGCTTTTAGTGTCAAATGTAGGTAAGCTATTATGGAGCTTAAACTCATGCAGATTGCTGCCAGTTTCCTTATTTTATTAAATTATTTTTCAGTGTTTTTATTTTTTATATATGTGTATAAGTGTTTTGTCTGCATGTATGTTTGTGCACCATGCACATGTGGCACCCTCAGACACCAGGAGAGGGAATCAGATCTCCTGGAACTGGAGTTACATATGGTTGTTAGCTGCCATGTGAATGATGAGAATCAAACCTGGGCCCTCAGCAAGAACAGCCAATGATTTTAACCAATGAGTCATTGCTACAGTCTCATTACTTAACTTTTTGCATGTGTGTGTGCGGGGGGGGGGGGGAGGGGAGTGTTAGTGTGTTTTGAAGGATTTAGACAAATAAATTATTATTATTATATTTATTTATTTTGGTTTTTTTGAGACAGGGTTTCTCTGCTATAACTCTGGCTGTCCTGGAACTCACCATGTAGACCAGGCTGGCCTCAAACTCAAACTCACAGAGATCCTCCTGCCTCTGCCTCCTGAGGGCTGGGATTAAAGGCATGTACTCTCACTGCCCTGGTAAATAAATTATTCTTAATACTCATATAGAAAAATGTTATGAGAACATCAGGATAAGTTACTGTTCTTTTAAGACAAGTTAGCTATAACCTTGGGATATTGGTTTAAAACAGGTGTTTTCAAGGTACATTCTACTAAAATTAAAGCACTAAAAAGCATACCATCTATCAAAATCCTCTCTACATAAAAATGTTTTAGCAGACAAAATTCCATTAAAAACAGGCTATGTAACCTTTCCATTCTCTAAACCTTATTGTTTTAAGTTGGTTGTTATTCAAGATTCTATGTCCTGTCAAGACAAGTTTTTTTGTTTTATTTTTTAAATATATTCATTTATAACTGACCCCATTCTGCTTTGTCAGTCAAATAATCAAGATGTTGGCTTACTTTCTATGTTTCTAAGTCAAACAGATCAAAGTACTAATATCTAGAAGGAGTCAATATTGAGTATAAGAAAATCTGAGAAGCGATGGCATACTGGTTGTGGATTGTAACAATAAGCTCAAGATCAGAGACATGGCAGGGCTAGAGAGGAAACTTGGTTTGTGACATTCTATCCCACTTAATTTTTAACATTACTAAGAGTGGGAGAAACAGGAATCAATGCTGTAAAAAGCAAAGCTGGAAGAAAACATAAACTAACATAACAGTATGCATAACAGTACAAATAGTCACAATAAAATACAAGGATGCCAGGACATGCATAGGGTTCCTTGGTGAAGTTTCCAACTTATTTTGTGTTCCTGTGATCACGATTTCTTGGTTGCCACTGTGTGTTGTAAATATTGTGAATGAGTCTCAATAAATCTACTTTCTTATTGCTCAATCTGCCAGTAAAAGTTCTAAGAACTAAAGAAATCCTAGTAAGATGATAATTTAACACTAACTAAAATACTTTTCTTTTGCAAATGTTGGGAGGCAATGCCTTTGTGTTTTGACTGATGATTAAGTAGTACAAAAGCCTACAAAGTACATGTGCGTACCACCATATTGACAACACAGAAGGTATGCGCTCTTGCGTAAGCCATGTGAGGTACTCAATCTTTCCCCATTTCCTCCAGAGTCTTTCAAACCCCATCTGAATATCGCTTATAAAGTACTACTAATAAAACCAAGTGAAATTTCCTGAGTTCTTACCATTTGTCAAGAACTTGGTAAACTGACTACATTCCAGATCGAGGGCCTTACATAGGTTCTTATTTGATCCTTACCTCATTTGTTATCTTATTAGAGGAGCACAAATAGCTCTATTTACACAACAAACAGGTGTTGTGTCTTTGACTTTTCAGGAGATCATCACTCTAAATTAGCTTTTAACAGCTTTCAGAGTGAAGAAAGGTAAGAGAAGCAGAGTCAGGCCTTCACTTACTCAGTGCTAATTAAGAATTTGTTTGATGGTGGTAAATAGAATTTAAGCACAACCCTGGGGTGCGGTATGTGCTTGGTTCAGTGTCAAGTAGGAAGGAAGACCAGATAAGGACAGGCTTTAGTTACACAATTTGCATATTACAATGAAGTGTAGGTTAAATTTTGTGTTTTTCATTTTATTAATTTATTTAGTGTGTGCGCACACATGTGTGCATGCATATGAACACCTGCTTGAGCTGCAGGTATATGCATGTGTATGTCAGGATAACTCTGGAGAGCTAGTGTCTCCTACAGTGTATTCTGAGAGTTGAACTCAGGTCATCAGGCTTGCACAGCCAGTGTTGTTACCTACCTAAGCCATCTGTCCCTAATCTCTTTTATTGAGATGTAATTGGGATATAGCTAAAATAACTTATTTTAAGTGCACAACTGATAAATGTAGTCAAATAAACTTTTTCTTATATAAGCTGCCACATGTAGCACCAGTGACCCATTTTCTATTTCTATAATTTTGTCTCTCATTGATTGTCGCCTAAATGGGAAATATTTTCACTTGGTGACTGTATTCTCCACTCTGACGCTACATAATTATTTGGTTGTCTACTTACCTATTCATGGGTATCTGATTATTCGATGTTTGCTAAAATGAATAAAACTGCTGTAAACATTCACTCGCACATTCTACCATGGAGTTTTCATTTTGTTGGACCTATACCCAGGCTTAGGATAACTGAGTCATAAAGCAAGTGTATTTTTGACCTGCTAAGATTCTGAATAAGCAGTTTTCCAGGTGGACAGTTCTGTATACCTACCATCTGGTGTTTAGTGTTAGCACACTGGCAGGTATACAGCACTGTTTCATTGTGGTTAAAAACTGAATTTCTCAAATGAAAAGCATTTTTTACATCTTTTCACATGGTGGTTGGCCATTTATACACCAATTTCAGTGGTGTCTGAACTTTTTGCCCAATCCAAATACTGGTTTGTTTATTATCTTTTAATGATTGTTCTAGTTTGAACACAGAGTTTGACATATTTTATAATACACTAAGGACATCCAATATCCTGCAGCCCAAAGAGTTCTATTTACATTTGCTAAGTCTGAAATTATTGTTTCTTTCATTCTTTTGATATCATTATGTTGTTAGCATGAACAATAAATTAAACTAAAGGATGTGTACATAGTATTAGTTTTCTATATAAGTTAAAATCATCTTTGAAATAATGAATTATCAACTATATAATACTCATTAATTTGTATATATCCAATTTTTATAAAATATGTGGCACCTTATGGCTATTTCCTTTTTGCTCGGTCACTATTTTATTTGCACACATATGTACTTGTGTATGCACATATATACATAGATACACATATATACACATCATCTTCCTCATCTCCCCTTTTCATGAAGGATGGACATCCTAACCTTTTTCATGAAAGGCACTCTTCATCAAATTACTTGCCGTTTTAGTTCATGTGGCCATCTGTAAAATGTGGCAAATTCTGTGTGTACAAATTAACTAGAGAGATGATTGTGAGCAGCTCACCATGGTCTAAGCTGAATGCCAGCTCTATGTTGTCCCTACAAGCCTTACTCTTCCCCGATACCTCTGTTAGGAAGATGCTGCAACCCACATCAAATAAACACTTCAGCAGACTGAAGGTTAGCATATCTTCCCTGTCAGAGAAGCACAAATCATGCAGGTTTAACAGCCGGGAGTTTTCCATCTGACTTGGACAGTCTGGGATTTTGGTATCAGGAAAACAAACTGAAGAAACACTATAGTTCTTATAGGTTGTATTTGTGTAACTGGCACAGAGAACTGAGGCCATGGACTTCTGGAGGCAAATTTCCCAAGCCTAAGGACTCCTCAGGTAGGGCCCTTCATGCCTCAATCATGCAGCACAGAACAATCTCCCATCAACCTGAGAAATCCAAGGGACAAAGTGCCAAGGGGCCTGCACAGGAAGATGGTGCAGCCTGAAGATCCAGAGCCTGACTTCCTTACTGACTTGTAAGATATACATTCTCCCTTCTCTCACTCATCTTTCTACCTTTACAACAACACTGCATCAACTTGGCATTTAGCCTTTTCAATTGCAATAAAATACTGCCATCTACAAAATTCACATTTGAGAACCTCTCAATTGAATTAGGGAAAAACAACAACAGCAGCAGCAACAACAACAAAGTACGATATTTAAAATAAATTTACGGTTATTGGTTGGGCTACATTTGTAGCAATCTTTGCAGACTTGGCCTGCAAGAAGTCTTAAAACCAAGGAGGGTAAATCATCCAACCTAGTTATTTTCCAACATAGTCCCTTTGCTCTTTCATGGAAATTTTTATATCAACTTGTCAATCTCTACAAAAACCAATATAAAGCAACATTGTCATCAACACTACAAAATCCTCCAAGGTCTTTCGGCCTTGGTTATCAATTTAGAAAGATCCATGGGCAGAGCAGTGTTGTGCATTTATTGATTTTTGAGTTTTTATAAAATACATTGTAATTTTTATTGTATACTCTTTTACATATATTCAGAGGATATTCCTAAGTATTTTGGCTTTATTTTTGCTTTGATTCTTTGATAAGCAGTCTATCACAACAGTAGTTGAATATTGATCTTGTATCCTATTTTCTTGATTAGTAGTTTGTCACCTTGTTTGGCTATCTTGGTACTACCTCTCTACATGAACTAGCTGAGACCGCTGGTCAAATGTCCAATTTAAGTGCTGACGGATACAAAAATCCTTGCCTTGCTCTGGCTCTGCAGAAGTATTTAGCCTGTCTCCACTAAGCAAGGTGTTGGCTGTGGTTCCGTAGCTATCACTACAGTCAGGAAGCTCACTTTCAGTCCTAGTTCAAAAAGTGAGCACCAAGGCTCCACATTTTCCGGCATCTCTGAGAATGTTCACACACAGGTGTTGCCTTTGAGTCTGTGCATGTCAAGCATCACAGACGTAACAGTTTTGAATGTCACACCAACTCTGCATTTTTGAATAGAAGTTTTCTTGTGGAATTATTTTCATAGGGTGCTGGATATATGAGACCATGTATAGATTATGCGTATGTTTATGATGGGTCCTGGCAGGAAGTTTCATTTCTTAAAATGCCTTTGATGCTGGCGTAAAGGGTAAGAGTCTCTTGAGTTGGGAAGCACTCTGCATTTCCAGAATATTTGGAGTATAAAATTGATACTTTTACTCCTTAAATATTTAAATATTTTAATGCACACTCTGTTCTTTAGCAAGTGAAGTTCACCGCTTTTCTTCCATTATGCTACAAATACAGAAGTTAAGATAAAAGAATAAAGGTATAATTTATTTCATTCAAAAAGGAAAAAATCATAAAAGCAGCTCCTGCTTACAGATATACAGATGAGTGTTGTAAACCCCTATCAGCACTAAGCAATAAGTAAATTACTCCTCAGCACTTGAGTCACGAAAACATGCACGGGTAACTAATATAAGCACGAAGAGGTCATGATACAATCTTGATCTTGCCTACATTTGCTACTTATAATGAGGAAGGTGGGGCACTACCTGTCTTTACAGTATGAACCAGGCCACTTACCTTCCATAATTTTAACCTGTGCCTGAATGGCTCTGAGTCTCTCTCCTGAAAGAAATGCTCTGTAGTCACACACAACTCATGACACCACTGGAGCTTTTATGTGATTATTTTGCACTTAGCTATATCCTGCCTAGGATATCTTTGAATGGGTTAATTTTTTTTCAGGTTAATTCCAAACTTCTCAATTCTAAGTAAGTTGGACAGAAGAAATATGTGTGAAAACATTTCTCTCCATGCTAAAACTAACAAGTAAGTCATGCTTTGTAAGTCTTCATTGAGGCTATGATTTTTCAATGTAGTGTAGCTAACAAGTGCTGAGACCTTCAGGGTTACCTGTATGTGTACTGTGTTATATTAATAGTTGATAAACAACAAAACCTTTTTCTTAATCTTTTCCCAGATGAGGCAGTGGAGTGGTGTGTTATAAAGTAGTAATGATGGCTTTTTTGGGGGGATGGTAATGCTAGCTTTTTAATAGTATGTATAACTGAGGAAAATCACCTTTGTGCTCTATATCAACACATGAAATACTCAACTTAGAACTAGGTTATTGTGTTTCCCTGGTGTCTGGAGGAAAGCTCAGCTCCTTGGTCTAGACTGAGGGTGGTTAAAACAGAAGTGCATTTAAACATTTAAACTTTTTCTTTAAAAAGTTAAAATATCTAAATACAAATGCATCTGGAGAAATATTTTAAATATGATTAAAATATATAGATATAAATATTTCAAATAAGATTAAAGATTACTGTGGTTTGAGCATATTTCTTGAAGTTTATGAGCTTGAATCTTAACCTCAATGCAAGTGTTAAAAGAGGGACCTTTAAGAGGTTAATAGGTCATCAGGGCTGTGGCCTCATGAATGGATTAGTGTTTTTGCAAGAGTAGGTTCGTTACAAAAACAAGTCCAACCCCTCTTGTTCTTCCTCATCCTGTCTTTACATTTTACCCTTGGGAGCATGTGGCAAAAATACCCTTGCCAGATGCTGGTTACTTGATCTTGGACTTGCTAGCCCTGAGCTGGTTACTTGATCTTGGACTTGCTAGCCCTGAGAACCATGGGACAATATATTTCTGCTTATACACTAGCCAGCTCCCAGTATTCTGTTATAACAACATAAAGCATATTAACACAAGTAAATGTGAAATGTATTTCCCTAGTATGTAAAATTTAATCTTTATTAAATGAGACTTACTTCAGCTTTGAAAGAACATACTTTGTCATCATTGTCTAATACGTACAAGTAAAAACTATTGTTAAGTTTTATAAAGCACAAGACAGTTTTTACTCATTTATTTACACAACTCAGCAGTTAATAATTTATTACAAAAATAAAATAATAAAATAGCTTTTTTTAAAAAGGTCTTATTATGTCTCCAAATGAAACAATACAGAGAAGAACTTTTGTTTTCAAGTTTCCAGAGATTTGTGGCTAAAAACTAAACTAAAACATCAGCTCTAAGGAAATGGTTTCAAAGTTTAGTTTTAGAAATTGCTGGTGGTGGTGGTGGTGTGTGTGTTTGTGTGTGTGTGCGTGCGCGCATGTATGCGTCTGTTGGAGAAACAAACTCAAACAAAACCTTCACAGTTTAAATGTTAAATGGCATTCAAACAGGGGCCACCTAATTATTAAGGAATTATACTTGGATCAAGTTCCTCATCTTAAGATCCTAAAGTTTATCTTTTATCCTTTATAAAATGAAAACTGGAACCCTGTGAGCCCAGGTTATACTAGCACTGATCAAAAACATAAACATCCTGTATTTTTACAGTGAATTCATTAATTGTATCTGATAGTCCTTATTTATATATGATATTCTCTTCAAAAGGGTGATAGAACTTTAGTTAGGAAAAAGATTAATCTAGTTCAAAAGATTACTCACATCCCATATTTTAAAAATGTCTTTCTTATATGCCTCCTTTTCAATTATATTTTGATAATTTAAATTCCAATCATTATTGCCAAGATATTATAGATAATTTTATATCCTATTAACCTTGCTTTGTTTTAATAATGATTCTTTGTTAGATTCCTTTACATGATCCACTGTATAGATCCAAGGCTGTCTTGGGTATGTTTTAGTTCAGCTGCATATTTATCAGCTTGCTTTTCCTGTTAATTGGAGACAAATCACATATGCTTTCTCAGGTTCTGATCGATGGATCTATATTCATGGTGTAGAAGGAAGAGAAACAGAATAATTTCCACTTGGAGGTGTTCATTTCCATTTCCATACAAGGAAAACTAAATGGATAGTCCAACAGCCAAGCTAAGTGAGAGTTAGGAACAATGTTCTGTGTCCATGCAAATGAGGTAACACATGTGAAGTATTGAGTTTGTATGTAGCACACAACACTCACAGTAGCAGAAAAACAGATGTGCAATTTACTTTAAAACTGAATGTTCACCTACAAACTGGATTTTGGAAACCAGAATTAACATTTTAAATTTGCACAAGAAAAATATCTAAATTGAAAAATGACTCAAATTACAGATGGGAACCAGACAATTCTGAATATGCATAATATGTAACAACACAAATGGAGGTTTTTGTCCTAAGTGCAGCTCTTATAATTGTCACATGTATTATTCTCAACTTTCAGAGAAACAATGCTACCACATTCTGGATTATTCTTTAAAATAATGTCAGGGTATGATTATGTTAAGAGCTTAGAGTAATAATCATTTTCTGGTGGAAGAGCTGATATTTGAACTTGGCACAAATAACACATGTGTACCATATCTGACTAGGCACTGTGAGAGCAGCCATAAGAAACACTTTGCCAGTGAGCGAGTCCTAGCACTAAACCATGGTGAACCAAGGCGAAGAGGAAGGACTGGGAAGCAGGGGAAAAGAGTTTACTGGCTCAGTAAAGAGACAAGGGAGTATGCTCAAGCTTCCTTCCCATCTACCTCAGACTGTGGTGGGTGGCGGGAGACACTAGACTATAAATACAGACCCTACTACAGGCTCACCTACACCATTCCACAAGCTCTGAGGCTTCCTTAATCATTTCTCTCCTGTTTTTCCAACACTGGCTATTTTAACAGTCTACTCATTTCTTCATAAATACTCCTAATTTCTAACAAACACCAGAGTGCTATTCCAGGTTACAGAGATGTAGTGCTCTATAAGACAGCGAATAAAAACTTCCATTTTAATGAAAAAAAAATCAAGGTGGAGAGCTGTACACTGGTGACAAAGACGATAACTGGAGAAGATAATATGCAGTGGGGTTCATAGAAATGTCTATGATAGGGTAGCATCTAAGCTAACGTCAGAAGACATAGAGAGGCAAACATGTGGAGATGTCAGAGGAGAGATGGGTCCCACGTACTGGAAGCTTACCTTTTGAGTTTCCACTCACCTAAAAGCCTTCCAGCTTGTTTTCTGAACAGCTTAAGATCCAAGTCCTTTGATACCTATTAAACCTTTGCAACTGGGCATTTCACAGGTTCAGTGTAACCCAGAGCAAAAGCAGCTTTCATCAAACCCATAACCCTCCTACACTGTTCTTCCTGGGCAAGCTGAATCTCTATCACATGGCACCCATTTATCAAAGCCAGAAACCAGGCTGTCCTTTTTTTTTTTTTTTTTTTTTTTTTTTTTAGTTCTCTCTTTCATATTAGTCTTGTTTATCCAATTTTCAAATGATACTTTCTAATGTGTCCATGTCTTCCATCTTCACAGCTACATTAGCCTCAAAAAGATGACTGAAGCCTCACATGGTACTCTGGTTCCATGCTGACCCCTTGATTCTGTGCATCACACTGCGTACCAGGCCTCAGCCCCAGAGATGACTTCCCAAGACCCAGAGTATCAAAAGTTCTCTCATGACAGGACCCTGCATTGCTGGAGTCTGTTCCACCAGACCCAGTAGCCATGGGATGACTGGAAAGACTTCCTCAGCAGCATACCTTGTTACCTCTGTACTCCAGGCCTTTGCACTATACCACACCCACTGTCTACAAGTTCTTGTTTGTTTTTTTAAGACAAAGTCTTGTGTATTCTAGACTAGCCTCACTGTACGGCTGAGCATCACTTTGAACTGCTAATCCTCTTATCTTCTCCTCTCAAGATATGTTATTACAAGCATGTTACACCGTACCTAGTTTCTGTGCTGCTAGGGTTCAAACACTAGGTTTCTTGAATGCTAGGCAAGAAGGCTCTACTGAGCTCCATCTCCAGTCCTGATTTCTAGAGATTTATTCTCCCCCAGTCTGGATGTCTTTTAACTGTGTCTCAGGTCAAATTTAAGATGGCATTCCCTTTCCACTGGCATAGTTCCTTAAACCTTAAACAGCTGTCAGGATAAAAGCCATTTTAGAATAAAGACTTGAAGCTATGTAGCTTAACTTACAATAGCAGATATTTACCTCATTCATGTTCTATATTTTTAAATGATCAATATTTTCATTCTGAAAACTATCTCTATAGTTGTCAATATTAAGATTCTCTTCAACTAGGATCATAATATTACTTCCTCTATGTATCAAAGCTTGTTCAGAGCAGTATGTTTTTGGTGAGAGTTTCTAATTTAATTGTTTAAAAAAAATTAGTATTTTCTTTGTTTTTCAATTCCTCTCAATATAAAGCAAACCCTAAACTACTACTGAAAAATGAAACTTTCAGAAGCTTTACACCTTTGATAATTAGCAAATTTTCTAGGATCATTCTTTTCTACTAATAAATTAAAGTACTAAAAGCTCAGCTCCCTTAGCTCTTACATGTGTTATTGACAGTAAAATCTTTTTTTTTTTCAGTTTTGATGAATGCAGAGATGAGAAGAGGACATCAGAACCCCTATAACAGGAGTTACAGATGTTTGTGAGCCATCGTGTGAGTGCTGGGAACTGAACGAGGACCTCTGGAGGATCAGCCAGTGCTCTTAATTAACCCCTGAGCCATCTCTCTTTTCATACTACTAAGTCTTATAATTTCCCTCATGTTTTTACACTGCAGTAGGCATAAAATTTATCTTAAGTCTCAGAAATGTATTATGATGAAAGCATTTGTTAATTAATATAAAAAAGGAATGTAAAATGAGATATTATATCAACAGAGATAGTCTCTCAGGATGCAGTGCAGTAATGGAAGTAGAGAAATACTAAAATCTGAGTCACTGATGCCAAACTCCTTTTGAAGGGTCATTATCTCTTGAAGAAAAATGCAAGTTCTTATATTGTAAGCATCACTGTAAAGGGTTTTTCTTTTTCAAAAGGTGTGCAGGTGCTGTTTCCTGCTGTTTGGGTCAGGGCTCTCAAAAGCTGCTGTTACTTTTTCATTGGTAACTTGACTTTGGTTCTCTGTTCCCAGCTGAAAGACTTATAACTTGTAACTGTTTAAAACTTCATTTAGCTCAAAGGGTTAGGGTTAGGAAGGGGGAAGGGAAGGGAAGGGAAGGGAAGGGAAGGGAAGGGAAGGGAAGGGAAGGGAAGAGAAGGGAAGGGAAGGGAAGGGAAGGAAAAGGAAGAGAGGAAAAGGATCATCTAAGCCTGGGGAACTAAACTAACTCTTTCCCTATCATCGACTTTTCTCTTTCCCTGTCTCTTCCAAATGTCATTTCAAACAGACACCCTCTTTCTTATGTATCTCCCTCCAAGCTGTTCCCGGAAGTCCAAGAGGCATGTACACATAAAGGGGCAGGGGGCAGCTTTACAGTATGACAAGCTTCTTTGGCAAAGTGTTTCTTTACACATCACTCCTTTATTAATCTACATAAAGCTTGTTGCCCAAAAAAGCAGACACCATACCAAATATTTAATTATTATTTCCCCCAGAATGCACTATATCACACAGAAAATTCCACTTGGAATTGTTGTATGCCTTGGGTTGATAGAAGCTATACATATCAAGGGTGTCAGTTCTAGCAACCTTACTGGACTACCCATAAAACACTGAAAAATCATAGTAAACAACCACTTACAAAGTGATAAATTCAACAATGGTTCCAAAGAAAATCTCACCTATGACATCATTAACAATGGTAACAAGACACTCCTAACTAAGAATGTTACACTTTCTGTACTGAACATCTCTTATACTTCCAGGCCGGTACAAATTGCATGATAGGATCAGACAGAGACACTTCATGTGAACTGAGGAGGGGCTCACGTGTAAACACTGAGCTTAGCCTGAAAACAGATGGGGTGGCAGATGGGACTCCAGACTGGGTTCACTTGACCCATCTAACACAACTCTCTACTCAGTAAGATGTGGCTCCAATCTCAGGAAACATTATAAATCTGTATCATTATTTCACATACGCTTTGTCTCCAAAAACTAAATACTTAACATCTAAAATTTGTTAATTTAAAATCTAAGTACTTACATTCTAAATTATTAATTCAATGCTATTTTCCTACAATTTTTAGAACAGATGGTATGAAAGAGCAGTTGCCCAGTGGAATCAAATGCACACTGCCTAGTTGCCTAAAAATATAAAATTAATTACCTTCCTTCATTGATGAGTTCAATAAATGCAAGGCCTGCATTCTTCTGGATAGAATTTTGCCATTCCTAAAAGGATAAACCAAAGCAAATGTAAGAAAAATGAACATGCAAGTGAAACAGCCACTAGCCTAGGACCACATTGACACTGCTAGGAACCTCCACAACACTATGTTTTCAAACGTCTTTATAATGTTTTATAACAAGCATCATTTCAGCAGAAGGAAAAGTTTCTTTTTTTTTTTTTTTTTAAATGACCCTGATTCACAGTTTTGAAGCTGGCTTCTGGATCTCAGAAAACTGAAGTTTGATGGACAGTAAGATAGTAGGTAAGGCGGCTGTTTAGCATCAAGATTCCTTCCAGGAAAATACGAATGGCCAGCAGAGGCCTGAGGCTAGGCACAAGGAAGAGGTATTTTATATTACTGAAAACTTTAGACAATAATATAGAGTTTTCATCATAACTGAAGCAAAATTAGAAGTGCTAACATGCACCTGTGCCTTTATATACCTATTCCTTTATGTATCTATACACCTGTGCATCTATACCACCATGCATTCTAAACTTCTATGGATCTATAACTCTTTGTATCTATTCCTCTATGTATGCAGACCTCTATGCATCTATACCACTATACATCTATACCTTTATGCATCTATACTTTTATGAATCTATACCTCTATGTATCTATTATCTTTACACATAACTTCATACATACCTTTATACATCTATACAGTTAGGGAATCTATACATTTCTGCATCTGTGCCTTTACACAATCCATTCCTTTAGACTGCCTTGGGAATAAACTGCTCTAGTCAGATTCACATTCAAAAAGGTTGAAGGAACACAAAGCTACAAAAACGTTCATTTAAAATGTGTAGCACAATACTTAATAGTAAAAATAAACTCTAATATATTCTCTCTTTTCTAATTGGAGTTTAAGCCTGAATCTAGCCACCCACAGAGAGAGGGTCACAGCTATGAACATCATACAGTGTTTTAAATTAGGAATGAATGCTGCTTATTTTGTATTCTTCTCATGGAAAAATTTGAATATAATTTAAATATCCGTTTTTGGCTTTGGGCTTATTCAAGTAACTTCAACTTTCTTAAAATATAGCATGAAATATGGTGGCATAAAGTTGTACATAATTATAATAAAACGCCGTGTCTTAGCTTCTTACATCCAAGTTTTGAATCAATTTGAGATCAGTTTATAAGTAAACTCAATGTATGTCTTTTCTAAATGATTATAATAATAGTTATAATTAATAATTTACTATTTATTATTCATTAATAACTATGCAGCATTGGAACAAAACTTTATCTAGAAACCCATGCTTTTCTTTAGATAGGAAATGTTGGCTACGCAGAGGTATTCAATTGCTCTGACCATGAATTCAGCTTCACAAAAACATCTCCTCAACAACCTTAAACATTTTTCTTCTCTCTAGGTCATATTCCTTTTTAGAGATCTGCATTTGTGCTGAGAATTAAGTATTGAAGCAAATCTACAAAGGATTATTGCAAGGCAAACCACAAGTCTACACTTTATGCACAAAGACAATCAGTAACTGGGAAAAGACATGGGGACAGCACAAAGTCACTGACCTGCATCCATTAAGCATCTTGACAAAATGCTCTATTTCTCAGAACTCCCTTCAATTTCATATTTTTTAAAATAACAGGGGCCTTCTTTTCGTACATTTTAAATAGGTGTCACACTACCACCCTTTTAGATGTTGATCTTAAATATGATGTTTATTGCAAATCAAGATTCCACAAAAGATACTAGCATTTTAAGACTATTTGATATTTACTGTGACAACAATTCACTGAAAAAAAACCCAACAGATTTTATGTAAGAACCACTCTACCATGTACAAGAGTCTTACAACTTCTTAACACTATTGTATGCTTTAGGTCTTCAAGCACCATAAACTCCCAAAACACACAGAACTTACACTTTATAAAACACATCCAAATACTCCAATGCATTTCATTTTGTGCTGTGCCCACTAGATGAACATAGTAAATGTTTTGAAAACCATTTAGATCAAACTAACACTATCTGCAATCTGCTTTTAGGCCAGATGATAATTTTATAACCTTTGATACAGAAATAGTAGTAAAAAGTCAGAGATGAGGTAAGGATGTTAGTCTTCAAATATAAGCAAGTCAACGGAATAATACATGCAAAAGACTTCATTTAAGAAATCTGTAGTGAAGACAAGTGTTTTATATTTTTTTAAACAGAATGTTGAGATCTGGACGTGGCCTGCTCTACATTGCTGTGTATTGTGTGAAATAAGACACTTCCTCTGGCTATCTCTTGCCCAAAGGGATTCCTGCACAGCATCAATTATGAGTAGAGAAGCAGCATCGCTGCATCCTGATGGGAGCACGGACACCCCGCATCCTGATGGGAGCATGGACACCCCGCATCCTGATGGGAGCATGGACACCCACATCTCATCTTTATATTTGTGGGAAACATCTAATTTCAAGTTGAAATACTTGCAGAGGACCACCAAGTTTTTAAACCAGTATTGTAGCCATTATCAACTCTTCTTTGTGGATGTATAAAATTTCCTTAAGATAAGGGGCTCTCTCAGGGAATTGGATCCTGTGTGAAGAGCCTTTGAAATGGAACACTTTGAAGACAAATAAGTTCCAGAAGGATGACGATGAAATCCCTATGTTCTCTTATGGCAGTCAGATGACCGGTAGACAGCCCAGGCCCAGAACATAGTTCCTTCCATCAGCTTCTCCTCATCTTTGTCAGCCCAATGCATATTACTCATTCTTCTTTCTTTGTATAAAATTAAACATGCCAATTTAATATTCTTAGATATTTAATCCATCTTAAACACTTTGAAAATATGGTAAATATTAGAAGGAAAACTCACAGGGTAACAGTAGGTTTAAAGTCTGGAAATTGAAAATTGATTTTATATTTCCTGTATCTTTAAGGTTTACTTAACATTAACTATCAGCAAAAGTGGTGGTAGTCCTTGAAATCTTCAAAATAAATGTTCATTGTCACTGATAAGATGATGACATGCTGAAAAATCCAAGCAATAAACTAGTAAAGCTAATAAGAAAAAGAACTGAAGTGAAGAATACTGTGTAAAATAAAAAGTAGAGATCTATATGTTCTCTATGACTGTGAAAGTGAGCTGGTTAGTTTTTAATGCCAACTTGACAACTTGACCTGGGAAGTGGGATCCTCAACTGGGAAGCTGATTAGGCCAGAATGGCCTTATGGGCATGTCTGTGGACACTGTCTGGAATGCTGGTGGGTGCAGGCGAGCTCAGCCGCGGGCAGTGCTATCACTAGGGGGACAGCCCTGAGTTAAAGAAAGGCTAATCACAAGCCAGAGAGAGCAAGCCAGTAAGCAGTGTCTTCCATGGTTCTTGCTTCCAACTTCCTGCCTTGAGCTGCTGCCCTGACTTCCCTTACGATGGACTGTGACCTGGAAGCTAGAATGAATCCTTTTTGCCCACAAGCTGCCTTTGGCTATGGTGTTTATCACAGAAAAGAAGCCGCGTGGGACAAAGAGATGAGCTAACTAATGAGCATCTGAGTATATGTGCAAAACAGTCCAAGTATTTTATTTCTTTTTTGACTTTTCATAAACATTGTACTAAAAGCTGATAGGAAAAAATATGAAAGAAACAACAGCTACAACAAAAACCTGCTTAGTTTAAAGAGATTACTAATATAAAGGATAATCATGGAAAAACAAGTAGGTAAATATATCATAGAGCAACCACATGACCATAAACATGAGGTCTCCAAGAACTTTAGCAGAACAACTGAACATATCATTATAAAAATTTCCATCAATATATATATGTAATTGTTTGTATATATGATAAAAAAGACTAGATTTTTTTTACAAAATGTTTCGAAGCAAAGATCTTCCCAAGTATTGCCTGTGTATAGCATACATGTTGTCATCACCTGGCATCCATGGGAGATTGTTCTAGAATCCTGAAGGCATAGCAATATTCAAGGGTGCTCAAGTCCCTCATAGAAAATGGTACAGTATTTGTATATGACCTAAACACATCTCCTTGTGCAATGTAAATAATCATTAGATTTATAGAACTTAGTAGATTTATAGAACTTAGTATATAGTGTGGTATAAATGCTATATAGATAGTTCTTCTGTATTTCTTAAGGAATAACAACACAAAGTTTGAACATGTTCAACACAGATGCACATACTTATTAAAGGAAAATCCATCAAGAGGATATTACATTTATAAACATTTACCCACAAAACAACAGGACATCCAATTTCATTAAAAGAAACACTATTATATCGAAAATCACACACTGACCCTAACAGAGTGGTAATGTGTGACTTCAATACTCTACTCTCACCAATACACAGGGTATCCAGACAAAATTAAATAAGAAACTCTGGAGTTAAATAATATCGTAAATCAGATGGACTTAACAGACATCTACAGAACATTCTACCTAAACACCTTAAACACTAAATAATGTTTTTTTGTTTATTTGTTTGCTTTTTGTTTTTCCTCAGAAGCCTATAGACCTTTCTACAAAACCAACTATGCAGTAAAATACAAAGCAAGTTCCAACAACTACAAGGAAACTGAACTACCACCCTGCATCCTATTTGAGGATCATGCTTTCAAGCTGGATACCAACAAGTGAGACAGCAGAGGGCTCACTGTTGACAACATGCTACTGCATGAAAACTGGGTCAAGACAGAAATTAAAAAGGAACTTAAAATCTTTAAAAAACCAAATGAAAATGAAAACAACACATCAAAATCCATGGGGCACACACAATTAAAGCAATCCTAAGAGAAAAATATGCAACATTTAAAGAAATTAGCATTTGTCATATTCAAATATATGCTTTAGGATTTATTTACAGATGTGGTTTTGAATTCCTTCAAGTCTTGAAATTAAAGTTTAATACAACAAAAACTTCTAAAAAAATTTCAAAAGCTGAACATGTAAAGTGTAACTCAGTTCTGATTTAGCAAAAGAATATGAAGGCCTTTCACATGACACAAGAAGTTACATGAGACAAGAAACAGAAGCTCCCCAGCTGGCTGGATATTTCTCTTCAGAGAACGGCCTCCCCTTCCTTTCTTTGACTGTCCCTTTGGAGCTTCCGTTTTTTAGGGAAAGCATCCACATTGTTTTTTCAGACAAACCAATTCATGTGAACATGTAGGGAGGGAGCTTACAGAAAGTATCAAGTGAAAGGACGGACTGTCAGAAGATTAAGAAAAAAAAAAAGACTGAAAATTATGTAAACTTCATTTGAAAAACACCCAGGAAGATGTTAAATACTCTACATAGCATAATAAATATACTGCTTGATTTCTATAAAGTTTAATTCTACTATTAGTATGTGTGTGATACTTAGGGTGGGGCATTGGTACGCTTATGCCACGGAGTGCAAGTGGAAGCGAGGTGACAGTTTTAAGGATCTAGTTCTCATTTCGTATGGGTTAGGGGATCAACTTCTGGTTGTCAGGCTTTTGGGGCAAGCACTTGTACTTACGGAACCATCTCACTAATCATAGTTATTTAATTTCTGATGCACAATAACAAGGTTGGCTCCCAGGCTTGAGGACAGACACAAGAGAACAGACAAACAGACCTGCAGATCTGTTTGGACTATCTCCAAGGGCTGTGTCTCCTACCCGGCTTATTACTGCAGGGAAACCCTACCAGCTTCAGGGGCCATTTCCACAGAGCCTCCCACGAACAGTCAGTCATCTGAGCCGCACATATCTATTGCTTGATTATATCATTTAAAAATCTCAGGCCATGTTTTTTTTTTTTTTTGTTTTTTTTTTCCTTAACTCTGCCTCATTGCCTTCAAATTCAGATATGTAATTTGAAATGTCACAGATAAGCCTAGTCTCCTGGGAGAATGGAGGCATGTCACCAAGGCTTCAGCAACCACCAAAATACTAACAAAAGGTGGTCACAGAGTACCTAAGCACTAAATCACATGTGACAGAATTTATTTCACCATGACATTTGGGATTTAATGGTGTTTCCAAAGATTTGGAAACACAGGATCCATCTCTGGTCTACTCATATTCATCATCTCATTACACAACGTAGAGTCCTTGCAGTGCAGAATGAAGACATTTACCAGGACTCTGCACTAGCCTTGCCTTCGGACCTCATCTTGGCTTTATTACATCTAGAAGAAAATTCTTTTCTTTTGTACCATCTGACTAAACTGTACCAAACTGGAGGAAAAGGTTTTTCTTCCTTCCTTCCTTCCTTCCTTCCTTCCTTCCTTCCTTCCTTTCTTTCTTTCTTTTTTTTGAGAAAAAGTTTTTAAAAATGTAATGTTCAAAGGCCAACTCACTTGAAAGAAGAAGGCTTTTCTTCAGTTGTGGCTCTTTTGTGAGTGCTGTTTTTAAAGTTCTGGGTCACACCCTGACCACACACCAGTGAAGTCACAAAATCCTTTTAGTTAAGTATATGAAGTATTTAGAAAAGAACAAAGTCATACAAACCACAGAATAATTCATGCTGGGCATGTCATACATAGATCCTAAGAGCCTTTATTTTAACTTATATATTTTAAAGTTTTAAATGAGAACAGGGGTGATTTATTAACCAGGCATTTGCTTAATCAGTGCTTTAAGTCAGAAAGCACATAAATACTGAGAATATGATTTTTTTAACATGAGGTTCCTCCTCAATTTATCTCTTGATATACAAGGCTAAGAGAAATGCGCGTGGCATCTGCTAAGCTTTACTGGTAGAAACTTAAAGAAATTCTGTGGGTAGCACCACTCAATTTTTCTTAGAGTTGTTCTCATGGAGACTTTGTAAAAAGGAAAATCTGGAAATAATTAGAAACTCTTATAGTACCTAAAGAAGTTTACTTGAAAAGCGCAATCTGCTATTCATCAGAGACTGTAGTACTCCAAGGAATAACTTAGGAGGGAAGTAAGTGTTGCGTTGTAAAAGGGGTGGGGGCATCTCAGTCACAGAACTGCATTAATAAGCAGTAGACAACATGCTATCCGTGACAACTGAGGAGCCTGTGAAGGACACTGGCCATGGCTTCCTTTGCAGACTACCTTTAACAATTCCTTACACTTCAAAGAAAGCATTTGTTAAAAAAGATGCTAGTAACTGTTTTAATACAAATCATAAGTGAAGACTATAATTATAATATCATGTTATATAAATATTATGTATAATATTAAGTATAATAAAATTATAATTCTTAAAATTTAAGATGTACGTGAAAAACGTATCCAAATATAATAAAAATTGTTCTTTGCTTTTAGAAGAATAAACAAATTACAATGGAGAATGGTAATATTTTCTTGAAACTTAAAATATGTTTTTGAAGAAATGCAAAATTCCACAGGGGGTAGACTAGACGACACGGCCTCTGGAGTTTAGAGGGTGCCATATGAACTGGATTATCCTTGACAAGTACCTTCAGACATTTGTAATGTGATCTCATGTGAATTTAGACCACATTTTAGACACAAACTATTGGCAAGAGTAACTTTTTCAGGAGCTCAGCTAAGAAGGAAAGAAAATCAAATAGCCTTAATATGTAGCATTTAACATGGAATATCCAACATGGAAATGTAAAGTGTAAAAGTAAAAGTTTCTAATGAGCTGTATCAAAGAGAATTAAAGGCCAGCCAAAGAAAAGTTCACTTTCTTTTCTTTTTAATCCTCATTGCTTATTCTAACACAATTTGAGTTTTCAATGGCTTGTCTAAGTTTGGGGCTAAAAAATTTTTATGAAAATAAACTACAAAATGATATTTGCATTGAAAACTTATTTGGGAAAGAATAAAATCACGGTGTGGATAATATTTTAAGGTTATTTCTCACTGTGGGGGGAAAAAGCATTTAAGGTATCCAGACACTTATATCCAGACTCAGCTATTTCTGTTAGATTCTCTCACTGCTGCTCATCATCCTGTGGAAGCTGACAGTAAAACAAAGCATGAAGATTTCTGAGGTCGTTGGTTTTTAAAGATTCATCATGATTGCCTGCCTTGGCAGAAAGACAGCTCAGAGACTGGTGCTAATTCTACAGGGATCAGCTCCAATGGAAGAAATGCATTAAGGCCTGCACAAAAGAACATGCTTGGCAGAGAGCTATGACAAGCTATCTCTATGGCACTGTTAACTTCCTTCATCAGAGGTCTGTCACTGCTGTGGTCATCCTGCTAATTGATAAAAATCATAAATTTCAATAGTAAAGAAGAATGTCATATTAAGAACCTTTTGAGATGTGTCCATCATCCTTAGCACCCCCAAAACAAGTCTGCAAACATCTGTGGACCAAATAGTGATATGCAATGATAGATTGTTAAGTGATTTCACACTAAAATAGTTAACTTACCCAACTACATTTGATGTGATGAAAAAAAAAAATCACTCACTTACTTTCTTAAAAATGCTTTGTAGAAGGTTAACATTCCAGATTACCAGAAAATAACAAAACAATCTGGGTTATTTTTAATGTGCAGACCTTTCAAGTTACTCATGTGAGGTATATTTAACCAATAAACCACTTGAAACATTTAAATTTTTCAGTGTTCAAACACTGAATTATTTTTAAAATTCAATTTGAAAATCAATCTAAGAGGCCTATTTATCATGCTATCCTGCTGACACACTGAAGAAAATGCACTGTAGAGAGAGCTTACATTTCCCACTCTTCCTTCCAATCAATATCTGAGGCAAAGTTTCATCTCTAGGGCCCCTAATGGCAGGAATTCCTGGAGCCAGCAAATGGGTAATGTTAAACCTATGATTAGATGATGAGGCCATCAAAGACACCAGATCCTAATGCAACATTCCCCTTTATTTTTCTGAACCGCAGTGATAGCCGGGGCTAAGGAAGAAGGCATTCTGAACTATGCCTTGACACAAACGCTGTTAAATATCTGGATTCTGATCAACCTAAAATGCCCACAGAGCTTCCATTTCCCTTGAATGTGGGACCTTGGCACTGGGTACAATTTTCACATGCCCAGCAGATGAGATCCTCCCAGGGCTGGTGCTCTCTGTGGTTTCCTGTCAACTGTATTCCTGATTTCGCCCGAACACACTCCTGAAGACAATAAACATGAAAACTGGAAATCTGTAGGTAAGCTTTTGCTGTTTGCTCTGGGATGTTTAAAGACCAATGAAGTAACACTTGGCTTATCTGAGTTAGCTGTGGTGTTATAGGTGAGCCTCAGGGCAGTTACGGTTCAGGTATGTTAATCTTTCTACTGAAGAGACCAGGGATGGATATAACAGCTACTTATCACCAACATGGATGTACTCCCTTTTCATATTTATATGATAAAAGGGAGACTCAAGGTCCTGGTGAAAGGAAAGACCATTAAATGTCTATTTTAGGTATCTAAAAGACTTTCCCCCTTAAGCAGTGGATAAAGTGTTTTTGGTCTAGTTTTAAAAAAGGAATAATATCCAACAATTTACCTTAAATTGTTAATAAAGGTAATCACCACTCAGTAGACTTTTAGATTACTAATACATACCAATTCTACTTAAAAATAACATGTAAATGCAGTCTGTCAAAGATGATTCCCAATGGCTGGTTTGTATGCGTTTAGTACTTAGAAAAAAGGAACGTGAGTTTCTACCCCTTCTCATCTGACAGAGGAGAAAACAATAGTAACTACTAGTTATGTTTTAAAATTGTAACATGTGCTGCAGTATTTTTAAAGGATGGTATGTACAGTAGCAAAAGGCCTTACGAACGCAGAACAAAGCCAGGTACACACAGAACAGAATGGGAAGTCAGAGAGGACAGAGACCAGAGAGCGAAGAAGGGAGGAGAATTAGGCAGTGTGTACATATGATGATCATCTAAGCACTAATGTACCTAAAGGCAAACTTTCGTCTACAATTTCACAGTGAGAGATAAAATTTAAATTATAATTAATATTACACACACGTAGGAATTCTCATGTCGTTTAATTTGACCAAGCGAACAAAGCTCTTACCTGAGAGCAGAGCAGCATGACGAGCTCCACCACGGACGTGCTGGACTTCATACAAACAAGGCCTGCAGGGAAAGGCAGAGCGAGTGAGTTTCCACAGGACAGGCACAGAATTGTATAACTTTAAACTATTAAAAAATTTCTTTGAAACAAGACTTCAGAAATTAAGTGAATGGAAACATTTATCCACATACTCTTCTACGTTAATTTAAAATATCCAGATGTCTCAAATGATATGAAAATTGCTAAAATATTCGTTACATATTTAAGTCCTTTTTAGGTTAAGGTACATTTAAATGTGTATGTAAGGTAAGGGATGACTGCTGAAACTGATGAACTCTTTAGAGTTGCCTTTAATCCAAAGGCATTGCTATATGACTGTGTCCTGGAACGGAGAACAATAAAGATGAAAGAGCGGCTGGCATTTTCTACCTGGAGGACCAAAATTAAACAATGTATATTTAGTTCATTCACCACAGTCTACTAAATGATATGTACTCACAGACCAGGTACCACACAGAATGAAAAAACAAACCCAGTGAGTATGTGGTCACAAGGACTCAGTGGCAAGTGCCATACACACACCATCTTATGTCTCATTATGTCCTAATGTCGTTCCTAGTCTACAGGTAAAAAACATTTTGCGAACAGCTTGGACATTAATTATTAAGCTCTTCTAAATAAAGGATGATTTGTAAAAAGTTATATATAATAAGATATTAGACCATAATTGCTAGTTTCTAAACGTAACAAAGATAGATACAAATTTGGCTTAATATGAGCATATTAATTATAGATATTGCTACTTAAAATATTAATCTCTGATGAACATGTTAGTTATAATGGCTCTACTTTAAAATAAATGTCCAAGTAATGGTGGTGTTTTTTTAAGAAAAAAGAGCTTAATGAATAGATTTAAAAAAATTTTTGTTCTTAAGTATAAATGCAATCAAAAGCATCTTTTAAATAAATTTTATTATGAGTATGTACATGTGTGGGGGGCATGTGTGTAGTGGGGGGGCATGTGTGCAACACAAATGGGAGTCAAAGGACAGCTGGGCAGGATTCAGGTCTATAGGGCACAGGTACTTACCTGCTGAGCCCACCTACTGGCCCAGTACCATCTTATAGAAAGAGATGCTTTCCTTCTATAAGATGTTAACAAATGCAAAATTGAAGCAGCAGTTTTATTTTCTTGTTTTCTTAAGTTGATTTCCACCAGCAGTCTCAAGTGCCTTCATAGACACGAGCATGTGCATTTATTGTAAGTGGAGGATAAATACCCTTTTGTGCCCATTTTGCTAAAGACTTTATCCATGCCATACATACAGACAGAAAAAGCTGTAAAAAGTCACTGGTATTTCATCAGTGCCATTCAGATTGCTAATGAAGACAGTTAGCTAATGAAAAAGAGACCAATGTGAAAAGCTTATGTAAGAAACATGTGGAGTAACTGGGCAGAAATCCTCCTGCTCAGGAGCTATAGAGTCAGAAAGATTAATGGAACATTTATCACCTATTGGCTGATCAAGTACTTGGATTCTGACAAAGAAAACCTTAAGGAAAAGGCCACAGGAACATAATTAAGATGTAGGCATATCAGTACCGTCAACATTACTCTGCTGTAAGAACTGTCCATCTTTATTTTGTGTTAATTTTGAATACATAATACTTTGAAATAAAAACTCCAAAAAAATGGAATTATTGCCAACTAATTATTAACAAACTTTTATGTAGTAGTTACATTCATAATCCTTAGAAATATTATCAATGCATAAAAGTTTACATGATTAATGTATTTTTTTTCCAAAGGAATATGAACAAACAAACTGGAGAGCAAGATGGTATTTGCAAACACAACCCTTCTCCTGTGAAAGAGAAGATGAACTTAGGTCTATAGAGGCTCACTGCTTACCAGTGTGTTTTGTCTAATTAGTTTTGGTCAGAGCCACCTGCTCTTAAAAGACAAGCCAGGAAGTAAAAACAGACCTAACATTGATAATGTGAACGTAAGCTAAGAAAATTCTGAAACATCAGAATTATGGCTTGCTGGGAATTACTCTTAAGGGTTAGAAGAAGTACAAACAAGACAAAGATGACATGCAGTGTGATGCTAGTGATAAGGAGATGCACACACAGGTTAATATTTTATTCTTATAAGCTTAACTATATCTGCAAGTTTAGGAAGCAATAAACTTCATTCTGTGGAACTTTAATCACAAGCTCAAGAAAGTAAAATTTATCCAGTAATGCTATGAACTACTCTAAATTGTTCAGACAATGGCAAACAATGCACTCATGTAGGTCTTACTATACCGAATTCATCCTATTTGTATCTGACGAGAAATCTGTAAGTGAATTATCACGTCTGATAGCCCCTCTAAGAGTGTGAACACTTAACAGTGATAAATAAGTCTATTATGAAAGCTCAGCAAGCTCAGCAAGTGCTCCTGGTTGTAATTCAAATACCTTATAATATTAACTATTTGAACCAGTTATCATTATAGCATTTGATAGACTAAAAAAATGAAAACATTTGATGATAAGACCAAAGTGTTTCACCCAAGAAGTGATAAAATTGGGACCCGAGATTACATCATTTAATTAGGATGATGATTTTATGTTTTCTACATAATAATTCAGCATCAATGTGATGGCAATATAGGATAATGAGGCAGATCTTGACAGTGAAGTGTGACTAGAGTGACTTAGCTTCCTTGGTGAAGACAGCACGTTTCAGTCAGATGTAGAAAGGGGAAAGCAATGCATTATGCAACAAGGACAACATGATCCGGGAACAAAGAGAAATATCCCCATAGAGCTTTGTATCTTGGGGATGGATGATTGGAGTATGGGGGTGCCGGGAAGCAGAACTAGGAGATTAGGTTAAAATTCAGAGAAGTACTGGAAGAAAACTACAAATGGTTTGGGAAGTTAAGATGAAGAGCTATGAGCAGGTTATGAAGTGGGTGAAATGGTTCCAATGACTATGTACTATTGTACGATGACAATCTGTGCCTTGTCAACTAAAAAATAGCCTTCAAGGGAGTCATACATACGAGGCAGAGGCAGGTGGATCTGTGTGAGTTCAAGTAAGTTCCAAGCCAACCAAGGCTACATGGTGAGTCCTGTTAAGACGGTGGGGGGCAGAAATACAGGTCAATTGACAGAATGTTCTTATCAGAAGTTATATATTCAGAATAAATATGCTGACCACAGATACTCACCCAACATTGCAAGCCATACTGGTTTTGAAGCATAAAGCAAAGATGGAGATGCCAAGCATCTGTGGCATGAGTGGAAGGAGGCTGGCAAATAAAAGATGCTCTACTAGAAGAAGATTGTTTGCTGAGAGCCTCTGGGTATACTATGAGCTACATTGCTGAAGGATGATATCGACTAACAGATAGCCAAGACACAGCCATATGTGCATATTGATTAGACGGTCTAGGTCCAGAGAGCTAGCCAAACAGATATAGAAAGAAAACAAGTATCCCATATTGGCAGATATTTGGGTTCACATTTACTAAGAACATCGAGAATTCTACTTTGAGAATACTCTTTCTCTGGACTAAAATCGAACCAACCAAAACAATAAAATGAAAACTCTCAACAAAGGATAGACCAGATTATAAACTATCCAAATGAGTATGAAGTTAGAAGCTTGGCCTTGGGACAAAGCTATCTTTGTTTAATACAAACACTACCCAAAGCTACAGTAATGTTTCTTTTAAGAAACAGACTCCATACTGAATTCGAGGGTCTGAGTAATGTATCTGTTGAACTTGAAGATCATGTGAAAGAGGCCTTTAACTTTCAAATACTACGTAATATCTAGTCTCTAGGGCTGTTTCTTCTGGTGGGATGATCTCCAAAACAGGAGATGCTGACAGACATCTATGACAAAAAAATCTCAACAAGTATTTAGAAAACATCACCAGTTGACAGAAAAAAAAAAGTAAGATGTGGTGTCAGGGTAAGAAGATTGAAAGAACAAGAGCCCAATTCATGTAGAAAGCATATATTGAGCAGTGTGTCCAGCATCCTAGAGAGCATCAGTGTAATAAAAGTGAGGAGTTCACTGCAGGGCCTGCTAACAGGTAACTGTGATACGCGATCCAGAGGACCATGGAGGATGTTGTAGGACAGCAAGGTCAGCAGCCTGTGTGGGAACATCTGCAGGTGTGTCATTTGTCTGGTTGGTACTGAGTTTGTGTTGGCAAAAGAGGGGGAAAACAAATGTCTGCGATGTGAAGAAGAAAAAACAAACCAACAAAACCAATGGAACTGTGATGTAATATTGTAGAGTGTGAAGGGTGGAATGAAGTGCCCATGGTAATTCTTGAGCCTTAGTTTCAAGGTTATACCTTTCTAGTTCTCATGCTGGAAGACACAAACACCACCAGAGTGTGGCTTCAGGATGTTGCAAAGCCTCCAAATCTCTTTGGCATAATAACCATTTCCTGCATTTTTTCACTATTTTTTTACTTTTGTATTTGAAAAATGCTACTATTTCTCCTAACACAGGCAGGGTCCTCTCTGTAAATATTACCTTCAGTTTAAAAAATCACCAGAGCTAGTAATTGATGTGGGTTCCAAAATTTAAAACCATGAAAACAAGACTCTAAGAACAGTATTATAGCACTACTGTAAACTCCAATGATGAGTTAGCATTCCATTATTACTTTGAATAATGCTAACATGTGCAGACAGAGTATTGAGCTAACATTTAACTAGACATTTCAAGATCTTCCTATATCTCTTTTTCTGACGGTTTGAGGCCATTAATTGTGATATGACTGAAAGAAGCCACGGCAATATTAGATACATTTAAAAAGCAAAATTTGATTCAATTTCAGTTTTATATTAAAACTATAAGCTTTATCTGAAAACAAAGACCATCCAAATAACTGTAGATACAGTGGAGCTGATTTGTACCACAAACTAACAGCTCAGATATAACAAAATGGCAGCCTCTCTGTATTTGGAATACCACGCTCTGGTCAGTATCTTTGTCTGTAGAGGCCTGTTAGTAAATGTCTTACAGCGAGTTTCTGCTACAAGCACTCATTGGTGCTTTTGTGCCACAGCACTCAAAAGCAGTCTCAAAAACAGGAATGGCTGCGTGCTACCAGAGATGCCTACCAAATGTGTACACACAAACATATCTAGAGACTTTCTTCTTTGAGACAGAGGTTTTCTGTTCTAACTGTGGCTGTTCTGGAACTCACTCTGTAGACCAGGTTGGCTTTGAACTCACAGAATTCCACCTGTCTCTGCCTCCTCAGTGCTGGGACTAAAGGAGTGGGACACCACCACCTGGCATGTCTACAGATTGTTTTAAACTGCAGGGGAAATTATCTGATATATATGATACCTTAAAATTCTAAAATCCCAAGAAAAATGAAAACGTTGACTTAAGATTACCAAATCTGGACTCTTAGTAAAATTCCACCTGAAGAGTAATATGCTGTTTACAACCCTCATTCCCCTTCGTGTGAATATTCGTGTCTCTGAGATATGCCGATTTGATTGACCAAAGTGTTCCACCAGCTAGCCCTGGCCTTCCTGAAGAGGCTACAGAGTAAACTGAACTATTAGCTTCCTAATATGTCTGAATTAGAAAATGTTGCTGGCTTTAAAATCCTGAATAGGGGATTTCAAATACTTATTTAAAATTGTTTCATGTGACTTAGCTTCTTAATGTTCAAAGGTAATGGTACTCATTTACATGAAATACATTCAAAGATTCATAAAGAAATAATGATTAAAAAAGAAATACTGTACATTTCCTGATGGAAATTCCAGTAGGTCAAAAGAAGTAAAAGCCCACTTCTAAATTGAAATGGCTGATTGAGGACCCTAAACCTGTTCATCTAGAATGTGCGTGTTGGTCAGTAACTGTAAGGTTAGTGAAAACACCTACATAATCAGTTTGACTCATTTAATGACATATTTTTTTTTAAATTTCTTGTCAGTCCATTGATATGCCCTAGAAATCTTATTATCTTATTCTCTCTCCCTCCTTCCCCTCCCTCTCTTCCTTCTCCCTCCGTGTGTGTGTGTGTGTGTGTGTGTGTGTGTGTGTGTGTGTGTGTGTGTTGCCTCTTTAAAGTTCATAACACTCAAAGATGATTGTTTTTTAAAATGATGGATGACAAATCTATGGTAACAAGGTCTTACAAAAGTTCATCCTGTTCCAAGACGACTTCTACTATGTACACTTTAAACACTACAGATTTGTGCTATCTTATCAAAAATGCCATATTTGAAAAATATTTTGGTAATTCTTGATGCTCAATGCCACTTTTCTGGTGTCTTTCACTTGTGTTCACTGACATGATTCATTTACACATTTTAAAAATGGGTTGTAATGTCTAAATTACTCAGTATTAATCATGTTGGGAACAGCTGTTCTTGGAAACTTTTTCAGTTAAATCATTTGCTTCAGAACACACGACTAAGCAAATGTCAGTAGTCTTGTATTGAGGAAGGGCCTGTGACATTTGGAAGGAACATAGTCTTTGACTTGAAGAAGCTATCAGCTCAATTACTGAGAAAAGGCATACACATATATGTTGATGAAATAATCGACACTGCATTAAAAACAGAGTCACAGCTAAACACTAGTTCAAAACCACAAAACGTGTATTTTTGAGGTTTCTGTGAGATATTATTATCCATAAGATTAGACTCAAACTTTTTTTTCAACAACAATGGTGAATGACTGGAATGTCTTGCCCCTTTTTTGACCTCTTGATTTAGTTAAACTGTAATGAAGGAGGTTGAAATAAGGGAAATAAGAGTCATGTTCACTGTCACAGATCATCTGGCCTTTATAGTGCTCTCTGGGTTAAACTTGATTACAACCCTGATTGTTAGCTCTATGCTCGTCCCTGCCAGACATACTTCTCTTCTCCCTGAGAAACTTCACATTCTGAAATCCCCAGTTCAATGCAAACACTGCTAACTATGTCTGTTTCAAGTTTAGTATTGTACAAAAAACAGGAGCCAAATAATCATTTAAATGTATCCATGTATTTTATCTTGCAAGTTAGTAAGTGGAATATCAATAATCAAAGAAAAATACACTAAAGTCATGTGATATTACATAAACAGTTACATAAAAATAGTTTAAATAAAAGAGGTATAGAAATGTCTTCATATTAAAATAAAATTATATAGTGTTTAAGTAATGGAATTCTTTTAGCCAAAGCACATAAAAATGAACAATTTGTAGTTGTATTTTCAAATTGTTAATATTCTAGCTCTCATTAATTTTAAAACTCAAATAAATATATTTAAGTTCTGAAATGTAAGTAAATTTAAAGTTGCTCTAACAGTCATATGAACCCTTAAAGTCTTTATACACGTGTATTACAAACACGTGTATAAAGATTCTTTTTCTTTCAAATACTTATATTAATAAACCATGATGAATATAAAACGCCAGGTATCACTTTCTTTTTCATCATAAAGCTTTCATACAGTTGAAGATAAAAAGCTAAGACAATTACTAAAAGGAAACTACTTGATAATTATTGTGATGAAAGCATAAAAAGAAAAAGCTTTCAAGTTAAGGCGGCTCAAGTAGAGGCTAATCAGGTGAACTCGTTTATTTTCAAGTCTCTCAGCCTTATCCAACAATTACAGCCTTTGTGGAAGCAATCTGAG
Source organism: Cricetomys ansorgei (assembly GCA_026225945.1). Lineage (NCBI taxonomy): Eukaryota > Metazoa > Chordata > Mammalia > Rodentia > Nesomyidae > Cricetomys > Cricetomys ansorgei. Next base: position 14,123,024 of record JAMJFZ010001133.1, read on the forward strand.
AAAATAAACTGTGTGTACACAGAGCAGTAAGTTCTCAGACTTGACCCAGATGAGCTTCTTTCATGAATGTAACATTTAAAGCAAAACACTGTATTAGCAGTGAATGTGGTCTTGCAGATTAAGTTATATAACAAATATTCTTAAAGTCACAGAAATTATAAGCTCACGTTTTACTCAAAGGAACCACTTATTGGCATGATATGCCAAAAGTGTGTAAACAAAATATAAATCATATTTTTATTAATTTTATTATGAGTAAAATTATTTTGTTTAACTGTGGGCATGTGAGATGGATCAGCAGGAAAAGGCACAAATCTGATGACCTGAGCCTTATTCTTGGAACCCGAATAAAGGTATAAGGAAAGAAGCAACTCCATAAAGTTGTCGTCCTGTCTCCACAGGCGCTCCATGCCATGCACATACCCACATATATACGTAATAGTAAATAACAAAACTAAAAACAATTATATTTCTAAACAAAATATCCTACATTCAATTCAAATCTAATTTTAATTCAGTTAGACTTTAGAGTCAAATTATTTTGTATACCAGTGGCCCAATAATGATTCATAGAAGTTTGTACACAAGTGTCTATGTAGACACAGTATAAAATATTAGGACTTACCAACTAAAAGTAAATAATACTTTCTATTCTTTCTAACAAGAAATATTTCTCTTTTGAAACTGTATGTACATAAAGCACACCTATTGGAAAGGTGGGAGCTGTGGTTTTCAGGAATTAAATATACTGGTGATTGAATTATAAAACAGTATTATTAAATTGTTACCATGTGCGAGGGCACAAATGAGACAGACAAGTCTTACTTGCCAGTGAAGCCTCAACTCTAGTGAAAAACTCAGACAGTGAAAAACACTGACCAGTTTTCAGTGAGGACAGCAAGGCCTATTAGGAGCATTTTAGGACACTGATTCACTGATTTAGATAAATAATGTTTTAATTAATTTCTATGGACAGGAAAAGAAATCAGTGGCACTAATAGGAATCAACAGGAAATATCAAACTTCAACTAGTGGGTAGTCATTAATTTGTAGGAAGAATGACAACGAGGATTATTCTAAGACCAGCAATCAAAAATGTTTTAATTTTTTAAATAGAATTTTTAAGTAATAAAACCATCCTCTACTGAGAGTGCACCTAGCCTCAATCATTCTCTCTATAATAAAACAATAATATAAACAGACAAAACGTCATTGTTAGAAATAATTTTCCAATTAAATGCCTTGTTGTTCTGCTATTTAAAATTCTTTATGAGCTTTAAAAATAAACAGTTTTGAAGTTAAAATAATCACATCCCTAATGTGAAAAGTATTTTGGGTTGGACTTAGTAGAATTAGAACAACCACATAAAGTAGAGAAGACTGTGTTAGAGATGGAGATGGTAGCATGCACTGCACCATGCTGCACAAGTCCTGCTTCTACATGGAGAAGAGCAGGAGCAATCTAATAGCTAAAGCTGGCATCAAATATGAACTGTAGCTTGTATAGAACCTGTTCCTTAAACCTCCCGAGTGACTCATTTCATATGTAATAGTGAATTATGTTAGCTGCAGGGCAAGCAACACTATATTAAGAGATCCAAGTCTACAGTGAAAACAGAAGAACCCAGAGCAGCCTCAAGGGAGCCTCTACCGCGGCCATAGCTTTACACAGCAACTAACATGAAAACCAGGAAAACACAGCAAAAAGACCCTAGTTGATAAAGTCTTACTATGTATGGGGAAAAAATCATAGTTTGCATTATCTTGTGAATAAAAACAAAGCCGCAATCATGACCTTATAATCTTCAGACCAAATAGGAAGCTTATAAGATACAACAGTGACTGAGGGCACAATGTCTGAGCAGAGTATCAGAACAGCAGCTGGTCTAGCAGACAGTTATAGGGTACTAGGGACACTGCAAATGTGAAGGTTTCTGGAGCGTGGATTTCTACGGATGAGGTAACACAAAGCTAGAGCGGGGACATTATGGAGGATTCTTCTTTCCAATTTAGAAGGGGTAGTCTAATAACGAAAGCTTCCAATTCCTAAAACTCTACCATTAGGAACTAGGAGACAGAGGAATGAAGCAAGGGTATTTGTGCTGAGGGTAAAAGTCCTAGCAAATGTTCATTTTTTTTTTTGTCTAGTTTTTCTCAAGCTTCTTTAGTGAGAATTAATCCTTAATGGCTTGTTTTCCTTGTTATCCAGAGTCTCCCTAAATTGTGGCAACCCACCTAATTAGGAAGTATCTGTATGTGGAAAATTGTATTTTGACACCCGAGAAGGACTGATGAGAGACTAGTGGTCAAAGCTGACTTGCCCTGGGTCTGACCTCCAAGCCTGAAACTGCAGAGAAAGGGAGACATGTCTGACAGCCCAGGAATAAGTCTACATTTGCATGCCAATAAAGGGTTGTACTGGTATTTAAAATTCAATTTGGGTAGATGCCATTGACATTCAGAATGTTGCTGGTAAATAGTAGACAATCTTCCATTTCCTTAGAGATCTTTTACTACTAGAGCTTGCACTGAGAAGCTATGGACTGAAAATATCTAGGTTTAGTGCAGCACTTACAAACTTACCGTGTCTATGAATCTGAGATGGGAATTTTGCTTTTGTTCACACTAAGCACAATTTGGTGTTAAATAGGAAACTGATGATTTAAAACTTTTCAAAATTATAATTAACACTAATATATTTTGCATCATGATCCAGCATGAGTAATCTAAATAAATGTTTCACAAAATGCTACTTCCTCTCAGTAGGACTACCTGATCCAGGCTATGCTATGCTGTGAATAGCAAGCTATGAAAAAAACACTGGTCAAGACCTGTATGGATAATATCATATCACAAATGGGTCATCACTTGAACTGGAAAATATGTCCCATACAGCTTACCTACCCCATTTTCTTATGTTTCATGAGCTAAAGGCAATTTGTACATTTTGATAAGATTGGAGAAAAAAAGAAAAATTCATGATACTTCCAATAATAGAATACTCAATTTCATTTTCCATAAAGTTCTAGTGCATCATAGTGAAACTCACTTCATTATACATTTTTCTTTTCTCATCTACTTCCATATGGCAATGTTGAGGAATTAAGATACAAACTAAGGGCTGAAAAGTTTGAGGCATTTGTTTACTCTTGGTCGTACTGCAGGGAGTCTGTCAATCCATGTACTACAACAGATGATGTGGTCCTTCTGCCTTGGATACACATAATTCTGTGTCCACCTGAGGGTCAAATTGAGCAACATGGACACCAAGGAGAAGGCATGAAAGAGGGAAGGAAATTATGAAGAAAGCATGAATTCTGAAATATTCAAACATCATATTTCTACTAATTTTCAATTTAAAAACAGGAATCAAAAGTGAGTTAACCAACAGGCATTTAAATATAAAATCCATCTTGGAACATCACCTTATGAATTCATGGGGATTTGTTCTTCAGTTTCCAGATGGGCCCAGGAAAGACTGATGCCTGAATACAGATCAGCTTTGAGCATAAAACAGCCAATTATACTGCATTTCACTGACACTTGAAAGGAATGCAGAGCCCTCATCTCACTTGTATACTCTGCCCAGTCCTGGACCACAATCAAGCCTTCATATGGAACTATACTTGCTTACTCACATCTACTTTGCTCATTCTGCCCCTAAGCTCTCCTCCTACTTCAATCTTAATACAATGGGAAGCCTGGTCCAAAATCACAATTTGACTTTATCTGTCTCTGCTCAAAATTCTTCCAGGAACAACAAAGAGCTATCTTCTCACCTAGTTACATCTAGAATGGACGTAACAAAATCTGCTCTCCCAGATACTCAACCCTCATCTACATGTTGCTTTGCCATAGTTTTGAATAGTCATGAACTAGTAAGACTAGAACTGTTGGAGGACATTATATGTTAATATTTACTTTTATCTAAGATGACTGGACTATTGTCCATAGTGGCTTTAAATTGTGTTTTATACTGTGCCAGCCATATATGATAGATAGTTAGAAACTAATAAACATATTTCATCACATAAGTTCAATCATCATATAAGTTCAATCTGTAGGTCATTTTCCCTAAGCCTTAGTGAACTACTTAAGAGTCTCTAGTAAATGTCAACATGGTGTGAGTTAAAATCAATGCCATCTTCATTTCATCTAGCCTTTCACTATTAGGTATACATTAGTGCTTATTTCTTTGATGTTGATTTAGGGTTGAGTTCATTCATTTGGGGTCTGATTTTTTCTGAAAATTTATTATGAACAGATGTTTTATTTTAACAAATGCTTATACGTATGAATCAAAATAAAGAAAAAAGACAATCTATATCCACACTTTAAACCATTTCTTGAAAGCTGGGCATGATGGCACACACCTTTAATCCCAGCATTTGGGAGGCAGTGGCAGACATATCTGTGAGTTTGAGACCAGCCTGGTCTACAAAGTGAGTTCCAGGACAGTTAGGGCTACACAGAGAAACTGTTTCCAAAAAAACAAAAAAAAAAAAATCTTGCATTTTAACTTGTGTGTTTTATCTGCTGTCGTAAGTGCTTACTTTAAATCTAAAATTTCTTCATTTCCATTTCTTATTTTAGAATATTTCTGATACTGAGAATCTTTTTGTTCACCAACTGAAAGATGTTAACTGCTATTTTGTGTCCTACATAATTTCATACATATTACCCATAAGTGAAGTTAGTGCTGCCCAAAAGTACATGGTTGTGGGACATCCACTGCAACATGGGAATCCCAGCAGTGGCCACATTCTCAAAAATGAATGATACTCCTTCCCTCAGGAACTAGCTCTTCAGTAAGTGGTTGGTCTCAGATCATTCACCCCATCTATGCTGGGACTTCAGTGGGTTTGACTTTGTTCACATAAACCAGATGCTGTGAGCGCAAGTCGAATAGCCATGCCATGTCCAGAAAACAAGCCTTTCACACCACCCTGTCCCATCCTATGATTTTACACTCTGACTCTTCTGCCATGTTTACTGAGTGAGCCTTGATAGTGGTGGGTTGATATAGAAGTTCCATTTAGGGCTTTAAAAGTCTGTTATTGACACTTTGCCAAGTTACTTAATAATTTCTCATCACCTTTAAGCAATGTATTTTGTCCTTCAGTGATTTACTACTTAAAAAATTGTTTTCTTTCCCCTCTCTTTTCTCCTTCCTTCCCTTCACTCCCCTTCCTTCCTCCCTCCCTTCCTTCCTTCCATTCTGTGCTGGCATGGAACCCAAGCCTCACACATGTCAGCAGATATTCTACTACTGAACTGCACTTTCAGTGATAGGCTTAATTCATTCACTTAAGTACTTCTAGTTGCTTCCACTTTTTAAAAAATGATATAACTTCATTAATTTCACTGTGTAATATACCAAGCTGTATGAGCATACTTTCTTTATGAATTCCTCTGTTATTGGACACCAGACTGGTTCTACCTTGTTTTGTAAATAGTGCTGAAATCAACAATGGTATGCATGCATCCCTGTGAATGTGCTGATCTGGAATCCTTTGGGTAAAATATTCAGAAGTGGTAGAGCTTGGTAATATGGAAGATGTATGGTCAGTTTTCTGAGACACCTCTGTTCTGTTGCACATGGCTGGGTTAGGTGACTTGTCTACTCACATAGTATAAGGCTTGCCTTTTGTTACATCGCCCCATGGCATCTGCCAGCCATTTTCTCAGTAACTGTAGTAAGAAGTGATTCCAATGCACTTCTCATTTGCTTTTTTAAGATGGCTGCCAGAGCTGAACATCTTTTCATATTTATTGGCACTTCTTCTGAGAATTGTCTGGTCATGTCATTAGATTGGGTTCTTTGATTTCTTGCTGTTTAGTTTCTTGACTTCTTGGCTTATTCTAGATATTAATCCTGTCAAATAGCTGGCAAGTTTTCTTGTCTTCTGAATGATGTCTCTTCATTTGTTTAATGAAGATCACATTTGTTTAATGAGATCACATTTATTCATTATTGGCTTCAAATGGGTAGTATTTAGAAAGTGTTTTCCTATGCTTATGTCTAAAGTAGTTTCTCTACTTTCCCCTACAAGTTTCAGGTCCTACATTAAGGTATTAATTGAATTGGAGGTTTTTGTGCAGGGACAAAGAGATCTAGTTTGATACGTCTACATGCAGATACCAAGTTTTCCTAGCATTACTTGTTAAAGAGGCTGTCCTTTCTACCATGTGCATTCAAGAGTTATGTGGCTGTAATTGTGCATTTCTCTTTGGACCTTCTATTCCATTCCATTGATTTATACACATGTTTTTGTGTCAGTATCATGCTGTTGGTGTTAGTAAAAATCTATGTTTCTTCTGCTTTGAAATTTGAAAGAATTCAGGAGTGAATCCATCTGAGCCTAGAGTATTTTTTATTGGGAGATTTTCTATTACTGCTTCAGTCTTCTTGTTTATTATGGATGGATTTGTTTTAATGATCTCATTAACTTAATTTTGGTAGGTGATAAGCATATAAAATTCATTCATCTTATACTCTACAATCTAATGGAATATAAAATTTTAAGGTAGGTCCTAACAATAGTCTGAATTTCATTAGTATCAGTCATAATGGCTCCCTTTTCACCTCTGATTTTATTAGTGTCTTTTCTTTGTTTTGGTTGTTTTAAAATTTGTTGATATTGCATATTTTTTTCTTGAAAGCAGTCTACTTTGGGCAAAGATTTAGAGTCCTGTACTTTTTATTAACTTAATTCTTAATTTTTTGAGAATTCTATAATATGTATTATATCTTTCCACTATGCATGCCCTCTTCCCATTTCCAAACTTCCCAGTATCTCCTTCAAATTACTGGCCTCTTCCTCAATTATTATTATTATTTTACACACACACACACACAATAAACCCACAGAGTTGTTTAGAGTTGACCACTTGGGATTGGATAACCTATCATTCTTGGAGAAGACCAAGTCTCCTTTTTTTTTTTAACAGCAATTCATTGCCTGTAACTCTTTACCTAGGAGTGGAGTCCTGAGAGATTTCCTCTATATGCACTGGCATGTCAACACACTGATGTTCGTATTATGCAGGTCTTATTTTGAGAACCATATTTTTTTTAGTTTTCATGGGTTCAGCTTTCCTGACTTACACAGGACACTCTCTCCTAACAGATGTCCTGATCTTCCGGCTCTTATAAACTCTCTGTCCTCTCTTTTGTGATATTCTTAGTCTTATGTATAGAGGGTACATCGCAGAGGAATCATTTGGGGTTCAGCATTCATAGTCTGTAGTCCTTTGCATTTTGATCACTCCCAGATTAATGCAATAATCTCCACCTGCTGCAGAAAGAAGTTTCTTTGATGAAGGGCGAGAGCTACAGTTATATGTGGATATAAGGATAAATATTTAGAATGTAGTTGGGAATTATACTGGTTTAAGAAAGTGGCAGTAGAATAGGTTCTCCTCTAGGGTCTACGACCTCATTAGTCACAAATAGTTGGCTAGGTTTATAGTTCCAGGTGAGAATTCTCTCTGACTGATCAGAGCGTTAAGTCCAATTAGACCAACTGTTGATTATACCTAAGAAATGGTACTAGCACAAAAATAGCCATTTAGATCAATGGAACAAAATAGAAAACCCAAGCATAAATATACATAGATACATCAATCTGATTTTGACATAGATGCTAAAATTATACACTGGAGGAAAGACAGCATTTTCGACAAATGCTTCTGGGAAAACTAAATGTCCAAATGTAGAAAAACAGTATTAGATCCATATCTATCATTTTACACAAAAATCAACCCCAAATGGATCAGATCTCAATGTGAAACCTTATATGCTAAAACTGCTGGATGAAAACATTGATAATACCCTAAAAGATATAGGCGTAGGAAATGACTTTCTGAATAGGACTTTATTTTTCTCAGGAATTAAGACCAGTCAACAAATGAGATGATATAAAACAAAAAAGGTTCTTAACAGTAAAGGAAACAATCAACTGGATAAGGAAGATGTCCACAAAGTGAGAGATAATCTGTGCCAGGGCTATATCTGATAGAGGATTAATATCCAGAACATACAAAGAACTCAAAAAATAAAAATAAAAAACAAAGAACAAAAACAATGAAAACCAAAATGACTCAGTTTTTAAAAGTGAGCCATGGATCTGATGAAAGTGTCTTCAAAGAATAAATAGGAATGACTAAGAAATATCTTTATAACATATTCAACAACCTTAGCAATTAGAGAAATACAAATTAAAAGAAGTCTGAGATCTCATACCCAGGTCAGAATGGAGAACAAGAGAACAATTACAACTTTCAGCAGGATTGTAAACTGCTGAAGTCATTATGACATTTAGTCAGGAGAATTCTCAAAAAAGGTAAAAGTAGATCTACCATATGGCCCAGCTATACCATTCCTTGGATTATGCCCAAGGAACTTGGCCTTCTATTTCTCCAATACATGCTCAGTAACGTTCATTACTACACTACTCACAATAGCTAGGAAATGGAAACAACTTAAATATCCTTCACTCGAAGAATGGATAATGAAAATGTGGTACAAACATACAGTGTAATTCTATTCAGATTAAGAAAAGTGAAATCTAGAGTAAATGGATTAAACTAGAAAATATTACACTAAGGTAGCCTTGGCCCTGACTTTGTTTCCTTGAATCTTTTATTCTTACTTTCCCCCAACGTCCTCAACTCTGTCTTGATTTTAATTATTGCTTTCTATTTGCTAATTTGGGGTTTGGCTTGATCTTGTTTTCCTAAGACCCTAAAGTGTATTATTAAGTCTTTTATTTGAGATTTCAATGCAGGCACTTAGAACAATATCCTTCCATCTTGTGACTGCTTTCATTGTATCCTATTGTAGTTCGTATGCTATTTTCCTTTTCACTTAATTCCAGAATGTTTTTTATTCATTATTGATTTGTACAGTGACCCACTCATCACATAATAGTGTATTGTTTAATATCCATGAGTTTATGTATGTTCTATAGTTTCTCTTGATATTGGTTTTTAGTTGTATTCTACTGTGATCAGATAAAAGAAATTACTTCAACTTTCCTGTTTGCTAAGCTTTACCTTGTATCTTAAAATAAAGTCTACTAACTGGGTAGTGGTGGGGAATGCCTTTATTTCCAGCACTAGGGAGGTAGAGGCAAGTAGATCTCTCTGAGTTCAAGGCCCATCTGGTCTATAGAGTGAGTTCCAGGACAACAACAGAGAAACTCTATCTTGAAAAAACAAAACAAAACAAAAATACAGTATACAGTCTACTTTGCAGAAAGTTCTGTGGGATGATGAGATAAATGTGTTTTCGTTAGCGTTTGGATGAATATTTTACAGGTGTCTATTAAGTTAGTTTGATTTATGACATCATGTAATTCAGATGTTTCTGTAACTTTTTAAAGCTAGACTGACTTGTCAATTTGAGAATGAGGTGAAGTCACCCACTATGACTGTATCTTTACATCTGTATCTTTATATCTAGTCCTTTTTTTAAAAAAAAAAATTTGAGTTCACACGTTTGGTGTGTGTATGTTTAGAATTGTAATGTCCTCTTCTTGGACTGTGTTCTTAACTATATGGAATGATCTTTTGTAATTATTATTTTAAATCTCTTCTGACCAGATTTAGTCAGAAGCTATTTTGTCAGATACAGAGCAGTAAGAACCATTTGTTTCATGGGTACATTTTAGCAGCTATCCTATTCAATTCTTTCACTTCTGAGGTATGTCTGTCTTTTTTATGTCTTTTATTGCAATTTTTGGTAGCGATAAAGTGATGTGCCCCACTTTTCAATCTGCTAGTTTGTATTTTTGAACTTTGAAATTAAGACCATTCATATTCACAGTTATTACATATGAGTACTAATTCCCGTCGTTTTCTTGATTTATAGAGTATGGATTTATTGCTACTTAGTGCCTGTTTAACTATTATTATAGGAGTCTCCTCTCCCTATAACCTCCTGGATATATTTGTCTTTCTGTCAGTATATTTTATAGAGATGGTTTTGTAGAAATGAATTCCTTTAGCTCATTTTTACAGTGGAAAAGTTTTTTTTTTCTTTTTTCTTTTCCCTTTTAGTCGTGATGGGTAGACTTGCTGATACAATAGACTGGACTGCCAGTCATTGTCATTCAGAAGTTGAAATACATTACCCCTTCTTAGCTTTTAAATTTATTGAGAAATCTGCTTTTATTCAGATGCACCTGCCTTTATATGTGACTTGGTGTTTCTCTTTTGCAGCTTTCAATTTATTTTCTTTGTTTTGTGTATTTAGTAGTTTTAGTATATGATGGAGAGGCAATTTTTTGGGATCATTTGAGGTTCTAGATGTCTTCTACATCTGAATTTATATTTCTTTCTCTAAAGTTGGGAAATTTCCTGATATGATTTTGGAGAAAATATATGCCCTAAGAAATTCTCCCCATGATTCTTAGATTTGTTCTTTCTTTACACTGTTTTGTAGATCTTGAGAATATTGTTTAAATTGTTTATTAATTTTTGTCTTTGGGTAAATGTTCCAATTTCTCTACTTGTTTTCAAAGCCAAATAGTCTTTCCTTTCCTTGATCCAGTCTACTGATGAAGCTTTCCAAAGAATGGTTATTTTGATGCATTGTGCATTTCATTTCAACTATGTCCCTTCTTTATTGAAGAAAGAAGTCACCAAAAACTTTCAAATATTGCATTGACTTTCTTATTTTATTCAGCATTTTGTTTGTGTTTCTAGGTTTCTTCAGGAATTGTGTCTTTAAGGTGTTTGAATACAGTTTCCATTGTTCTCTTAAGTTCTTTTTCTGGGATGTCATATAATTCTATCTTATTGGGGCTTTTAAGTATGGAATTAGTGTTGTTTTTAAAGAATTGTGTTGCTTTCATTATTCTATTAGTTGTGTTTTATGTTGTGGTTTGCCCTCCTGGAGTCAGGAAACTGATATTTGTATTTTTTTTAGGTATTTTAAATCATCCTTTTTTGGGATGGAGTGTTTGCTGTCTTCAAGAGGGTTTAGGTTCTTATAGGGCTCTGGTATTGTTTTTGTCTGATACACTGATGGTTGTGGGATAAGGTTTGATTCCCCAGCTCTTCCCAGTAATCATAATATTATTTGCAAAAGCAATCACTATCAAAAGGTGTGGCCAAATAAAAGTACAGTCAATCAATTACAACTTAATCACCCCATAAATGCCAGCCATTTTATTAAGTGAAGAATAACTGACAGTAGTTTGTATACTAATAAATTAATTATTTTGCGTATGAATGGCAAGGAAATGAACACGCATGATAAGACAAGTGGTTAGTATTGGGCTGACAACAGGAAAAAAGAAGATGGAAACAGAGAAGTGAGAACAGCAGGAGAAAAGAAGGTCGGGTGAGAGAGTCTTCAGAGAAGGCTGACTGGAAAGGGAGAAGTAAAGATACAAATCACATACATACATGAATGCAGCTCATGGGAGGTTGTGGGTACAGAGATCTGTAATCACAAATCTAGCCAGCCTAAGTTCTTCGAGAGAGGAAAATGAAAAAAAGGGTGGGGAAAAAGAGACCAAGTACAGAGTACAGAATCTGAGAATAATATAACCTGCTTGTTTTCTGGCTTTCAGAAGTATGTCCTGACTCTAGGCCTTCTTTTTGGACATCTGTTTACAGATGTAGTCCGGTGAGTAGGATTGCTTCTCATATCCTAGTCCTATCTCTAGAAAGTCCTTCAGGCTCCTGGCTGCTAGTGCTGGCCCCTAGTGGGGCCACTGTGTAACTTCTTGTCTGATTAGTTGCTTGCAATGAGTGTCCAAAGTTTCTATGCAGATTCTGAGTTGGATCCTTGTCTTCCCCCTTGAACGTAGATTCAGAAGACCTTTCCCAGAGTCTGGCAAAATTGTGCTGAAGCTAAATCAGTGTGTAGGCTCCATGTCTCGGATGAGTTTGCTGTGCTGTAAACTCACCAGCAAACTCAACTGAAGTCTTTCTAAAATGGAGTCTCATAGCCGTTCCAGGCAGTCTGTTACTTTTCTAATTTCCCGCTAAGCATGGTGAAACTCCTCTTCTAGCTGCTAGTTAGCCACAGCATGTCTATCTCAATCTCAGATCCACAGCCAATCATGCGCCTGCACTACTGACTTCTGGGCCATCAGCTCTTTTTGCTTCTGGGTCTCAAGCGAAGAGTCTTACTTTGTAAGGAATGTATATAGTGTATGTAAAAGTCTTACTTTTTTATAGCTATATACACCAAAAGTCCCATGACTACTTCACTAAGGAATTTACATGCTCACACATTTCATTCTGTGAATGTTCAGCCCCTTACATGACCATTACCTTTACACATGTTTTTTACTGTTTTTAATCTATATTTCACTTACTTTTAATAGCACTGCTGTTTTCATTCTACAGGATTTGAGCTTTTTAAAAATTTTGTTTCACTGTGGTTTAACAGGTTGCCCCAAGCTCCCTCACCTTTTGAATGCAGTTCTTAGTTATATAAACTTCCCTTTTCAACCCACTCTTTGCAGTACCCACTGAGCTTTCATACACTGCAATCTCCATTTCCTTTTCTCTCAAGGAAATATAAAATTTACTCTGTAATGTCCTTCATTAATGTACTGGTTGTCAGGAGAATGTTAATGAATTTTAGTGTTCATACAGTTTATTTTAATTTCCTTTATACTTTGCATTCAGAAGTGATCAACTAACTTCTGAGCCTTCTTATATTTGTTACACAAGTTTTCTGCCCTAATGTGATCTAGCCTGGACTATGTTCCCTGGGCTGTTGAAAACTACATATATTCTGCAGTCATTATATAAATGAGAAATTGCTCTCCCATCTGCCCCACACATGTGTGTGCGCTATGTGTGTGATGTCCATATTGTCCAGTGTGTAACGCATGCAAAAAATGTTTTCTTATACATTTCTATCTGAATACACGATGTGTCAGTTAAAGTGGTGTGTCACAGTTCTCTGCTATACCATCCCATGGTTTCGGGAACACAGTCCAAGAATGGAGTCATGCAAGGAGAAATCTGAGTGCTTGTGACAAAACTCCAAGAAAACAAGAGTTCTTTTTTTTTTTTAACCTCAGTTCCTTAAAAACCATGGAATTGTTCTTAGAATGTGTTTTTATGCTCCTCTCAGGTGTAAGGAATAGCAGTGAGTTTACTTCAGCTGCGGTTATTTATAAACCTCTATGGAAAAACATGTGTTTGCTTGTCCTTGTGATTGTACACTTTACTCAGGTGACTCTTCTTAATCCTCAGAGTAAAAATCATCTGATGCTCTGAATAAGGTTGACTATCGTATGAGACTTTATTTCCTCTCACCTTAGGCCCTGTTATCCCACATTCATGCTGCCAAGTAGAACAGTAAATATTATAGCATATCTTCTTTGCAAATGGCATTATGCCCATTCTTGAGAATTTAACTACATTTTACAACTGGCTTTTCTATTTGTACATAAAACACTGAGTTTTTTTTTTTTTTTTTTGCTTTGAGTAGTATGAATGCTATTAACAACAATAAAGCTTTCAGTCATTTTAAGTCTTACATAGGTTATAATTTCTTCTAACAATGACTTTCAGTTTCATTATACAAGTCTTATATTTTTATACCGTGAAACTTAACATGTATATTAACTTATGTCATATCACCATAATCAGGGCACAGAATAGTTTCTCCTGCCCGAGAAATCTCACGCAATGATGTGTTTTTGTCATTGACAGCCCCTAGGAACCACTAATCTGTTTTCTATCACAGAGTTTGTTCTTTTTAGGTAATATAAAATATGTAAATAAGTAGAACTGCTTTTTGTGATTAGGTCTCTTCAAATTCATCCAAATAGGGTTAAAGGACATTCTCATTTTTCTAGCTCTTAATTATCACAATCACAACTGCTATGAACATTCACTTACAAGACTTTGTACGAAGAAACATTTTCATTTCCCTTGGGAAAATACCTAAAGATGAGATTACTGGATTATACAAGTGTTTGTTTAACTCAGAGAAGCACCTAAATCATTTCCTTAGGTATCACTCTGCATCCTCAAAGCCACAGTGAAAGCCACCTTTCATATGGTCCATGCTTTATTCTAACAACTTCCACATGTTCGCAGTGACGAGTGACTGTTACACACGCCTACTTGCTAATGATGCTGACCTTCCAGGTACTTTCTGGGCCTGCGACATCATTGGCCAAGTGTGTGTTCAAGTCACTTTTAAATGAGTTGGTGCCTGCTTTTCATCAGTGAGTTATTTTGCGATTTCCTCTTTAACATGGGCTTCGAATGTTTTATATATATGTGTGTGTATGTATATATATACATACACACACATATATATATAATGTTCTATGGTGTTCTAGTGTTAGTCTTGATCCTGCTGGTGGTTGGCTTATTTTCATAAATCTTAGGATTTATAGCTTTCAAGATATTTGACTATTATTCTATCTTCCTTTTTCCTCCCTTTCCCATCCCTGGGCCTGACAACATAGTATAAAATATATAGCATTCATTCTTTTTTTTTTAGACATGTTCTCAGGCAATCCTGGAAATTACAATGTAGCTGAGGATGATTTTGATTTCCTGTTCCTCCTTCTTCTACTACCCCATGCCTGGTACTTTTTCTCTTGCAATGCAGGTTCATGTACATTAGATAGATTCAACTCATCAGTTCCTATGGCTCTGTTCTCTTAATTTAGTTCTATTTCTTCTGCTTCATCTGGGAAAGTCTTATTTACAGTAAAAGGCTGTCATACACATCATATTCACATTTAAGATTCTATTTTCAAATTCGCAGTTCTATCTCTCCCTTTACTGTATATTGTCTCTTTCCACAATGCCTCATTATTTTTTCCATTTTTCTTTAAACTTTCTATTTTGTCTTTTCTAACAAGATTTCTGCACAGAATGGGCTAAATTTCACTGTGGCTTCAAATTCATATTTAACAATTATGTTTGGATGAAGGCACTGTGAATACGATATTGGTAAATGCTTGCATTTTGATATATTCCTTAATATATGTTAGGCTGTGTTCTCACAATTAAATTGTAGGTGAAACAATTCAGTCCCGTGGAATCCATTACTGATGCTTGGTTTTGTCTGTTTTGGAGTGAATCTAGATTAGAACGGATCTAGAGTAAAATCTGCTATAGAAATAATTATAACTATGCCAGCATGGGCCATCAGTTCTGGGATGCTTTCCCTGTAAGTAGTAGCAACTGGACACTCTGGCTAGGTAGAGACAGAACATTTTTCCAACTATGCAAGATAGAAATTGTTTGATAAAGGCATTTAGCTAAATTTTACCTAGCTTTGTGGAAGTTGTACCTATGTATTCACAGTTTCAAAGATTCAAAATGCCTTACACACAGTTTTCTAGAGCTAGTTCACAGGTAACTCCCTCATCTATGAAACTTGCTCTATAGATTCCTCAATTCTAATCACTGTCTCAACTTAGCAAGACTGCTATGAATCACCTTAGAATATCTTTCTTCCCTGTGCCCTAATCCAGACTATGCCTCCAGAAAAGGTGTCACAAAGGCCATCCAGTTATTCCTAGCCCCGCAGGGCTTACAGTTATCTAGAGCCTGACGTTCAATATATAAAGATTTTACAACCACAGTGTGTTAACTATCCTAGTGGTTTTAAGACGAAGGCACGCTAACTCTGTTATTACATCACGAGAAAAAGGAAACTCAGGGAAAGTCATTTAGAAAATTTTTTTTTAAAAAATCAGCCATTCCTAATGCTTCATACATGCTATCCCTGCCGCTGAGAGCCTGAGACTGAAGACGGCTGAGCTCTCCAAAACCTAAAACACAAAAGCTAAACAGAACAGCTCGTGGTGCTTCTGTCACTTCCTATTCCAGTCAACACTGGAGTTATTTTTTAAATCAGTAAGCTTTAACCATGAAACTTTTTCTACTTTTTTAAACTATTTGAAGGACCTTGAGACTATGAATTTTATAACAGACCATATTTCCATTTTTACACACGCCATCATTTCGTTTGTTTGTTTTTTGTTTGACAAGAATTGTCATAGCACTGAAAAATACTACCCAAGGACCATCTGGGAAATACTGACATCCTAATATCAACTTTAAAAAATCCATGACAATTTGGAAAGTCTTTAATTTCAGTAATGTTTTGAAATCTGAATAATACAAATATTACCATATTGGTTACACTGAGGCCTAAGCAATCCCATCTTCTAAATGCTACTATAACTGCAACTAACTTTGGATTCTTTTGTAGGCTACCAGCGCTAATGCATAAAATGACAAGGTGATCTGTGGGGGTGTTAATTTTGTGTCCTGCAAGTTGGCTAAATCCATTCAGTACTTCTAAGCTGTATTCTACACAGCTATCCTATGAGAACAGAAATAGGTTTTATTTCGTCCTGTCCAATGTATGTGTGAATCTTTATCTTGGACAGACACCTCGATAAACTCTCCATAGTATACCAAAAAGAAGTGAGATCCCACTGATGCACTAGAATGAAAAAAAAAAAAAAGCATTGGCATTTCCCCATTCCTTAGGAATGTGGTTCTGGGCATTTGTGAGGCCTTGATTATGTTGAGATAGTTCCCTTTGTTATGGATGTTATACGCTCTTCTGTGTATCTTAAAAATGAATGTAATCAAAATTTATCAAAGATTTTTCTGTATTGAGAGAGATATATAGGACTGAAGTGATCAATTTTTGTATGCAGAATAGAGTGCTCCCTCTTGATCTTTCAAGTCTAAATTAGGAAATATTTCCTGTAGTTGAAGGGCAAACATTTCCATCATCAACTGAAGTTACGTTTCTCAGATTTCCTCCTAGTGTCTTTGTGAACTTAACGAGGAGAGGCTCTAATTACCCTTCTGTCTCCTAGAGATGCTTCAACTGGATTATTTGTCACTGTCACAAACTGACCACATGCTGGTGGGGTTCAACTACAGCTTTTACTGTGATACAGGGATCCATGTTTCAATTCAAACAAGGGTTTTAGTTTAATATTTATCTTAGTAAATTTCACTTCCTTACTCAGTTACAACATTTAAAATACAGCTTGTTAAATTCCATGACAATAATTTTAGATGTTTAAATGAAAACTTTTTAAAATGAGTTAACATTGACTGAAATAACTTCTTAATAAGTTTCTCTTCCAGAAAGATGATTTACTTCGCCATTAATTAGCTTCTCAATGTTTCCGAAAGCTTATTTTATACCTTAAACTACAGAGAACATAAAAAATACTTCACTGTGAGATGGGTGTAGAGTTTAGTGGGAAAATGGTTATTTGGTATATTCCAGACCTCAGACAATTCACAGCACCAGAAAGATCATTCCCAATTGTAAAATTCAATGCACTTTATAAAAAATAGGTTAATACACAAGCATGAAGTAAATAATCTTGTAACCATTGTATAAACTGACTTTTGCCAAGTATCCTAAAGATTCCCATGTGTGTTGTCTTAATTAAAACCCTCTCTCTCTTTATAATAAACCACTATACTTTTATGATAATCATCTTTCTTCTCTTTATAGCTTCAGAACTTACATTATAGTTATATGTATAAATAACTTAGTTTTACTAATTATTTTTGACATGTCTTTTATCTACAGATTCCACTTCTTTTTGCTACATGTGGTTAATTTTGAGAAAACAGGGTCATTTGGACCACACAGATTCCAGCAGTATAAATTTTGATGACTGAACTCCTATGGTACAATTCAACATTTTGGTTATACAGGCATTCCTGTTATCCATTCACTCAGTATTCGCTGGAGATAGTAATTTGCCCATCTGACTGTCAACTTGTTTCTCTTTCTTTGTGAAGTTGAAAGTCTTACTTAAATCTATTAATTCTTTTGAGAATGTAAAGCCTATTCTAAACCCTTACCATCCATCATTTATGAAATGATGTATTTCATAAGGAGGAAAGCCCCGCCTGATGCAGTCCCCATTATAAAGGATGGAGAGTAAATACTTGATGCTTTCTCTTTGTCAATTCTCAGATTAAGGACTTAGTTGTAGTCTCTCCCCTACATGACAATCTGATTCTCTCTTACTTGTCAATTACTAAACATTTTATGCACATCCAAAGGATTTTTCTTTAAATTTCATAAGTTTCCTAGAAATATGTATCAATATTGGTCATTTGGGGTTAATTTTCACAGCCATTCAGTATGTCCTTTAAAGATGTATTTTCCAATCTCTTCTTTAAAAAGTTTGTGATAATTCGAGTTATTAATTCTAATTGATTTTATTTTCATTATTAGAAAGTATCTACTTTTAGTCATTTAGATATTCTAAATGTGTCTTTTTAATTCTCTTTTCTTGTCTTTTTAGTCATTAATTTTTTGGCCTTTATTGTTCCTTTAGTTTCATGCATTTTTATAGCCTAATTTATGGATTTTATCATTTATTTCATCTAACTCCAATTCAAAAATTATTTTTCTTCTTTATTTATAATTCCTTTCTCCAGAGTTATAATTGATAAATTCTGATTTAAATAGTTCTTTCATCTTCTTCAACCTTCTGAGGTCCTTTATCTCATTTAAACATGTTTCTGATGTGGTGATTTTTCTTCTCATTCTCATCATTTTTACTATAATACATAAAATTAATATCTCTTATGTGATATGGGTTTTCTGAAATTTCAGATCATTTTTACATAACTTCTGATCTCTCTCTTCAGCTTCTCAGATGTTGCCTTGCTGTTTTATTGTTAATGTAGAATGGATCTTCTGTGCACTCCAAATGCCCATACATTGAATGCTCTCTCACCAGCCTTTGGCACTATAGAAAAGGAATGACATCTTTAGTATTTGGTATCTAGTGAAAGGAAGTTAGGACGCGGGGGAACATGTCCTTGGATAGGCTATGGTGCCATGGCCCTATCTTTATTTTATTTTAGCTTCCTCTTCTTCCCAACGAGGTAAAATTCTTCTCTGCATGTAATTCCCACTGAGGTGTGCTGCCCTGCCACAGGCTCAAAGGAAATGGGGCCAAGAGACTGCAGAATAAAATTACCTCAAACCATGAGCAACAAACAAAACAGCAGCAGTAGCAACAACAACGTGTTCTTCCTTGTAAGTTATTTAAAAATGGGTTATTTGTCAGAGTAGCACAAAACTACTATGCATGTAGTTATTTTAAAAAATGTGATAAACTAATCTTAACTGTTTGTCTTTTACATTTAAAAAAAAAATTTTCTCTTCATTACTTTTGCCCTTCTGCTGTCCAGTGTAGATTCTATTTATAGAAGTTTTCCTCAGTGTGGACCTCTATTCTTCAAGGGAACTGTGGCTGATTTCTTATGGGGTCTGGATAGACCTAGCCCTGTGTGACCTTACCACGCCACACTAAGAATCATCTATTATAGTGCACACAAGCGCTCTCTTTTTTAACTGATATTTTCAAGTTGACTTTCAGAGTTTCCCACTGAGGATCTGAACACTCAATTCATTAAAGGCTCATTTGCTTCAAGTATTGATCCACATCCTGTTCAGCAGCTGACTAGATGACTGCCAGATCACAATATGCAGCCAATGGGAATCTCTGTCAGCTAGTCGTGTCTTAAATATCATTTGCTATTTTATAGTTATTACTTTCTCTTCTATAGATTGTTTTTATTGATGATACATCAATATAATATAATATATATAATATATATTACATAATATATATATTACATAATATATAATATAATGCAAAATATAATACACCCCCAATTGCAAAAATTTGCTGTTTCCATTACAGCCGTTTTAAAACGCCAATATAAAAAACTACTTTAGTGCTAGGGAGATGGCTCAGTGTTTAAACTGCTTGCTGTGAAAGCACAAGGACTAGAATTCTGATCTCCAGAACCCACAAAATGCTCAGTGGGCATGACAGACTGACGTGGATGCTGAGGAGACAGGATGTTTCTCAGAGCAAACTGGCAAGGGAAACTAGGACGATGACTCGGAGTCTGAGTTCCACTGAGAGACTTCTGAGACTAAGGTGGTAGAGCAATGGAGGATGAGTCCCGACATCAACCTCTCCAGTCCTCCATGTGCATGTCCACCCACAAGTATACACCCCCACATAAATGAAAGCTGAATATGCACACACATGCACATCACACACATAAGGGAAAAAGAAAAAAAATCCCATTTTAATACATTTTCATAGAAGATAAAATACAAGCAGATACGATATTTTCTCAAGATGGCCATAGTGATGTGGGAGCCATGTACCTTCTTGATAAGGTTAGGCCCATTCCTCTAACAGTCCAGTGACACCATTTTTTGGAGGAGTTGGAAACTCCTTGACATATTATCACATTTTAAAGAATGTTACTCCTGGGAACTATAAAAAAGCAAGCACCGAATTTTAATAAACATGTTTTAATATCATTCAAATCAGACTCCCTCTATTACTCTATTTCTTTTAAAATATTTCAATCTAAGTGCAACTCTTTAGGGCAGCTTCATGTGTCCTAGAGCCTCAGATATCCCACCCTTCTCCAGATTTCAGTTGATTTTAGAATAAAAAACTAAGCCAAGATTAAAACCATAGTCTTATCTGAGCCATTCAGATTCTCCCTTTTGATTCCAGTCAAATGATGAAAGGCATTGTCATTAAGGGAGAACTTAGATTCAGGGCTGTGATGGGCCCCACTTTGATGACTATGCCAAACAAGCTAGTTTGGTGAGAAGACAAAGAGATGCACAATCCAGAGACGATGAAGTTGTTTTGCGTCAATAGGAGTGGTCTTCATTACTGACTCTCCTATCTTATTTACAGGCTACCTAAAGTCAGACAACATTCCTTTCTGTACTTGGAAACTGAAATCCTCATAAAAATTATATTATCTTGAGTACTTTTTTTTTCAAGTACTTTTTTGTAAACAGTGGTTTCTCAGGGTTCCTTTGTACCACAGTGGGACAAGGCATTGAAATGAACACTGGGAAAACACACACACTTTAAACACTCCCTCTTTCTTCTCTTCTCTATCTCTCTCTCCCTCCACCCCTTCTTCTCTCCCTGCTCTCCCTCTCCTTCCTCCCTCTCTCCACATCTTGCTTTCTCTCTCCACATTTCCCCTTCTCTCTCCCCCCAACCTTTGGATGATATACTAGTTCTGTATTATATACAAAGCCTCCAAAATAAAGATGTTCAGATGTATCCCACAATCTGACAATCAGCATGCAATTCACAATTGAGCCTACTTCTTTAAATCTAAATACTTAACTAGTTCTCTCTTTCTTTCACCTTCAAAATTTTATTTATTTATTCATCACTTATTTACTTACTGTATATATGTGTGTTAATGATGTGGGTGTGTATATGTATGCATGGTGGCATATTTATAAGCACACATGCCTGTGTATGTGCATGTTTGTGTGTCTGTGTGTGTGTGTGTGTGTGTGTGTGTGTGCACGCGCACACGTGTGCACGCATGCATGCAAGTCTGAGGAGTCTTCCTTGATTATTCTCCACCTTATTCATTGGAAACATTTTACTGCTTTAATAATAGTCATTGCTGAGCTAGCAATTAACAATGACGTAGATATTATTACAATTAAACCATATGCTAACTTAAAATTTCATTTTAAAACTGGATCCTTTAAGGTCATCGACTTGTAGATGTTCAGGTGCAGGTGGGTTTAATGAGGACTGGATCTGCTAAGTGGCCCTTACTTTAGGGTAGACCATAGGAGGGGCAAAGGTGAGAGTGTTTTCACAGAATAAAGTCATATGAAGGATTAAAAGTGCCCCCATTAGACATTAGACTAGACACTAGACTAGAGCTTGAGCTGTCACTGGAGCTAGGACAGTTCTATAGACTTTGGGGAGTTGAAGCCAAAAAACAGAGGATGAACAGTAAGTGAAAGAAAGAACTTATTCAACTGAAGCAGAGTCTCTCAATTGAGCCCAGAGCTCATCCATATGTCTAATATAGCCAGCCAGCTTGCTTCTGGAATTCCCTGCCTCTGCCTCCCCAGTACTGCATTCACAAGCAGGATGCTCCACCCATTTGGCATTTATACAGGATCTGGAGATGCAAATTCTGATTCTTATGCTTGTGTAGACACACTGAGCTAGGAGATGTCCCTAGCCCCTCAGATCTCTAAGAAAAGCTTTCTGGTGTCATCAGCATGCACTTTCCATTGCAAGCCAAACAGATCTAACAATTTTGATCACTCATTATTTTTCTGTTGTCTTTGCTATGAGTTTTGACACTTAGATCTATATGTACTCTAAATGATTTTTATACAGTAGTTCATAAAGAATTTTAACATTTCTAAAAGGAACCTAAGTAAGCTTTTAATAACTACTGTCTTGTCCACTAAAGGGGAAAAAAAAGTATAGTTCTTGCTCCGCAATCATGTTGTAAGTTTAACAAAATCTGTTGAATGACAGTGATAGATAACAAAAATGAATGATATTGTTTTAGCTTGCATGTGAAGAACAGAGACAACTGAAAGTAGCAGTGACTGATTGCTATAGAGGAAAATTGAGCAGCTACAAGTATACAAAAAGAACCAAACATAAAACATCCAACCAAGATACAATTCAAATATATTTTATTATATAGACATTAACAGTAATTTTCTTCTATTAGAACATGGAATTATCTTCAGTTACATAAATTCAAGTTTGCTTCTGTCAGACATACATGTATGATAAAGACAAAAGTCACAAGATTTATTCATGATAAGGAATATTCCGAACAGAAATAATCAGTGGCTAAGGTAATGGAGTGTCGACTGTGTAATTTCCCTGGCTTCTTCACAACTGTGACAGTTTTCCTTCTCAAGAGAGAGGAATGTCAGACTAAGACAGAGGAAACGGAAGGATGAAAGTGTGAGTACGAGTGTGGCAGCTGGAGAGTAGCTCAGCACTACAGCACTCACCTGGCATACCTAGGATCCTGGGTTTGATCCCCCAAATGAAAAACAAGCGAGAACAGGAAACAACATGCACTTCTATAGGGTAGAGTAGAGAACAATCTAGAATGAAGTAGAAAACTCATGGACAGCAGATCAACACTGGGAAGTCTTATCAAAGAATACAAAATTTTACCTATCTCCTCTTATTTTCCAATGTTCCCTCTACCAAAAACCATCAGTAGTAAAAACAGTATCCTTTCAAGTACAAGGGGAAATACTGGATACTAATTATGCCATAAATTTAAGTGAGACAATGGCAACAAAAGTATTAAGATATTTTCATTCATAAATGAAAATAATTCTATTGATAGAATATAAAGTACCACAGAAGCACTGAAGAGAGAGCATTAATGCTGCTTATGGACTCTTGTCATAGGAGACAAAGGATGAGTATGACTCTGAGGAGATGCAAGGAAGGGAAGAGGGATCTATGTAAAATGAAGAGAACTTTATGGAAAAAGAAGAGAGGTCTATATAAAAGGAGGAGCACTATGTAAAAGAAAACAACTCTAGATTACACAAAGAAATCAATAAAAACAAAGAAACATGATGTTGTGTGACTTGCTTACAAGCTTACCAGCTGTCTACAGCAAGAGGAAGGAGACTAGATGAGTCTGGACAGTAACAACCGAATTTTGACAGATAATGATCTTCATGCTGTTACAGAGTAGTAAATCCTAGATACATAGATTGGATGGGCCATTTGCAGGATCATGGATTAAGGTTATCAACGTATCATTTTCCCAACTAATGACATTTAAAAACAAAATTCACAACTTAAAACTCTACCATTTGCTACAACTCTGTTAAAAAGAAATGTCATTTTTATATTAACAAGGAAGGACATGATTATTATATATAATTTGGAGAACTATAATTAACTAATTAACTAACTAATTAATTATTTTTAGACAGGGTTTCTCTGTTGTAACTCCGGCTGTCCTGGAACTCATTCTGTAGACCAGGCTGGCCTCGAATTCACAGAGATCCACCTGCCTCTGCCTCCTGAGTGCTAGGATTAAAGGTGTGCACCACCACTGCCTAGCTAGCACTGTAAAATTCCAACTACAGGAAAACAACAGGATAAAACTATTTTCAACCAGAGGAGGAAAAAAGAATGTTTAATTTCTAAATTTGTGGCAGTATTTCAGTTCTAGAATATTCACTTGTAAGCACCTTACATTGCTGATATCAACAGAGGTCTACTGTTCACAGTCTTTCAATTTAATTTAGAATATCAGAGGGATACTTAAGTGTTCATCCAGCCATTTCTCTTGCCTTTTATCTACTGATGGAAAAGGTATAAGAAAAAGTCCAGGTGTATGGCTATGGAAAATTCTGGAAAGAATGCTACACAAGTATTTTTGTCCAACTTATAGTAGTTAAAATATTATCTTGGAATAATTCTTTTGAATGTCAAATTATCAAAGATTTTCACCTAAGACCCAGCAATGTAAAGTTTAAAAAAAAATCCCAGATTCATTTTAATAATAACCCACAGTTTAAAAAGGATTGAGGAAGGGAAAAGATACCAGAGCTTAGTGCTTAAGTTCACAGAAAGTACATTGGGTGAAATGTTAGGCAGATGTCCAAATATGTATATGATTAGTAAGTAGTTTGAGTCCTCACATATCTTCTTATGTATATTTATAAGTCTGACATTGCTGTTTCACCTGATCAAACTTATTCCCTATTTTAATGATTGGTAACAGACCATTCACAGACATAGTATACAGCAGTTATGTCTAAAATACTGCCTGGCATGTCTAGTACCTTTCTTTAGGGAATTCAGTGTGCCAATCCACCCACCTTCTAACTTTACTCCTTTACTTTATCTTCAATTGGCATTCCTAATTTCTGTAAACTTTGAAAAAACGTACACATGAACACAGAAAAATACTCTTAATATCTTGCAAGGTATGAGAAAACATTTAAATTCATTTTCAATTAATGTTTATTGAAATTTTAAAATAAAATTACCATGTTACAAAAATATGAAAGTATAAATTACCACCTTTCTTGCTCCTCAGGAGAATATACTCCAATGAAATCAAAAGAATTAAGGAAGTGTAAAAGAATCCACCAACAAACATCAGCCCCTTGGAATCTGCATGTGCAACACCTCTACGTTAGGCGACCATGACATTTACACTATCTTAGCAGGTTTTCAAACAGCTTCATACAGTATTTGCAGTATTGTTTGGAGAACTAGGTTTCAAATTAGTATTTTCAGAAATTACCATTTCTTACCAAATTACTGTAAATATCAGAAAGGAAAACAATTTAAAGAACAATCAGGTATTTTTTTCAAATGTTTACTTTAATAGTGATAATAGTAACAAAGCAATTGAATAAATGTTATAAGAAAATCTGAGAGAAAAGGTGAGTAAAGTTTTGAAAATTGAAGTATCAATGGTATGTAGTTAGAGACATCTAATATCAAATGGGATATTGGGCTCAATCTATGTCTGTAATTCATAAGACAGGGCTGGGCTCTCATGGGAAGTAAAGACAAGCAGGAGAAACTAACTTCAAAATTGTGTGAAGATGAGAAAGAAGCTCTAGGAGCAGGCAGGAGTAAGCCTAGGAACACACGTGCTTCTGATCCCACCGGAAGGGAGTGTGGTCATCCAGCCATGTGGCCTCACTATACTCTACCTCATATATGCTCTAAATTATAAGTAGTGCCCACTAGACTATAAGCTCCTTGAGGGAAGCATCTGGCCCTTCCACAGGTGCATCAGTGCATCCACGAGACACATACTGTTCAATGGATCACACACATTTGAAACAATGTACTTAAAGAAGCACAGTCTGTGACCAAGGTGAAGTTTTCAAGTTTTAAGAGCATGAACTTCATGAAGGGGCAGCTTTTAGTTAGCGATACACCCAGAGCCCCGATTCCTACAATATTTCCTCCTTCAGTTTGTGGCTGGAAGTAATGACAGCAACAGTGACTTCCCCACTCTTCTCACAACTGTGACAGCTCACCAATCACTCAAGGTGAAGACAAAGATATTTCAGCTCTTCCAGGGTACTTTCTAATCCACATTGCTCCAGCCAAAAGACACTGATATTTCTCTGTTCTCCTAAGCTAACACCTTGTTTGGAAATTTATATGAATTATGCAATTTAATTCTCTTCCAAACACTCTTACAGTAACTCAGCAGTTCCCTAAGGCTATAGAGCAAACAGTAGAAGTAGGAGGAAATTTAGTGGGTTGCATGGGCTGACATTGACTATCTCCATTTTGCCTCATATAAGCACTGTGCAGAAGCAGAGCAACAGTGCCAGAACAAACATAGGAAAATGCCCTGAAGCCACAAAGAACTAAATCCAAGGGCCACTAAAAGTGTGTGAAAGAAACCCTTTTACTTGCAGGGCCATCGTGATGCTGATCTTCCCTTTCTGAAGCTCAGAAACAATCACAAACTGAAACCACTAAATGAAATACAGCTTCATTTAGCTATAGTTTGCAAAGCTCCTCTCCTACTATGGTGTACAAATCAAATCTTCACCATTCATTACTTGACCTAAACTGTTGTTGAGGAGGAGACAACAGTTCATCAAGTACTCATTCAGTATTTCTCAACATTTTTACTGACTTCCTAGTGAAGGATCCTTATGTTAAAAACATTTCTTATATGGATAAGAAAAGTCATTCGAAGAATCATGGCTCTCAGAATAGCAGGGAATGTTAAGAGACCAGTGTTTAGTAAATGCTGTCGCAATGGAAGGATGTACAGTGTTGCTAATAAGACTGGGATTGAAGAGATAACGTTGCTCATTTTAAGACCTTTCAAAGTTTCTCATTTGGATTTCTGTCATTGGTATTGACTCTGCAAAGTGGCATTTTAAAATGAGTAAGGAGAAAGCATACACACAAAATCTCATGAGAATCTATAGCTACAGTATCTTTAAGTTCTTTTGGCAATATATATATATATATATATATATATATATATATATATATATATATATATATATCTTTTTAAATGCACAAGATATGCATGATTAATAGGTACATTGCATGAAAGTAAAATATGTAGAATATATAGAGAAATCATACCTTCTATCAATAGCTCTTGTCCATGACTGCCCAGAAGTGTACGAGATAGGAATGGGGCAAAGTCTACAAAAATTTCACGAAGAAGAGGAGCAACTTTTTCTAAAGCTCTTTCAAGTTTTGCAGTGATGCTGTTGAAATTAAGACATAAAGACTAGTAAATATAATTCAATATAAATGCCAAATAAACTTTAGTTCTAAATTAAAATATTTATAAGTCACAGTAAAAGTCCAGTCATTGCCCATGGAAAACAGGAAGCTTCATATGGAAGGGGCATAGTTTCGCACAGTCAGGTGTCTACTCTAGACTGAAGCTGAATGCCAACAACTACACTGTGAGAAGGAGCTGGAGCTCTGCAACCAAAGGGGCCAAAGATGCTGCCACAGCTATAGGAATGTTAGAAAAAAATGAGTTTCTATATCTCTGCACATCATCAATGAAAATGGCTTTGAGGACTACTGTGTGTCACTATACCAGTTACAAAGAATTTAAACTTCTGTTCTAAGAAAACATTTCCTGCAAACTTGGACAACCAAGGAAGTGACTTGCTTTGTCAGAGTAACATTTTTCATTTCCCAAGCCTGTTTACTTTCTCGATCCATGAAATAGTTTTGATATTGCTCAGTACTGTATTGTTAAGTAGTTTCCTTGCAGGTACATGTTATAAATAAAAGAAAAACATGGGAGATGGAAATATTTTTACATAGGCATGTTAATATTTTGGTTATAAGTCTATTTCTCATAGAAGTAATGTTGAGAAAGACTGCTCAAATGGGAATCCTGGCTCTGTCATAGACTAAGCAGGGTGATATAATGAACAACATCTTTGCCTGCTTGAAGAATGGTAATCCCAACATCTGCCCACTAGAGATTAATCAGCTAAACCACGAAATCTGAGCAAAAAAGCACCCAGTACACACTGAGGTATCAGTAATGTTAATTTCTTAAAGTGATATTTTTAATAAAACCCACCCATATACATTCTTGTGAAATATGTCTCTAATACATTAAACAAAATAAAATAAATATAACATTTAGATGAGTATACCACTCACACAAGAGATATGACATAAAGAGTTAACAGTGACACTATTTTGGACAGGCCCTGTAGCTGTGGGCTGAGGCAGAATCACTGCTGAACCTGCTAACACAGACTGCTGAACCACCCATTCTGATTAATTATATAGAACTATAATATGAGAGTAAACATACAAGTCTCAAGTGATGCTGATGCTGATCAGGTGATTGTTTTAAAGAGAAACTGTGACTCAGGAAGGGTTATCTCAAAAACAGGGAGCAACAACTACCTCAAGCCTCAGAATTCTCACCATCACTCTATCACTGTAGACTTTCTTTGACTTTTTATAACTGCAAAAAGAGCTTTAAAAAAATCTATTTCACCAAATCCTTTTCATCTGCAGAATCATATTGTATAACCCCCACCTAAAGTAATTTCATCTCCTATGGAAGCATAAGTAGAAATTACAATTGTAGAAATGAGGTAACACAATTAATATTTTCTAAAGCTGATTTCTGAAAGAAGCATTGGTACTAAGTTGTATTTATGATTAACACAAGTGAGCAAAAGGAATGGGGAAATGTGAGATCCTGGAGATTTATATACATCATCAAATCACATTGTATCCATCATCAAATCATATTTCCTTATCACATAACACTGAAGAAACTGACATGTTACTGCTAATGTTGAAGTTTACAGATTACTTTGAGAGTGTTTTCAAAGGAGGCTAAAATATGTGTTCATCCATATATAATTTATCAAAATAAGTAGAACAGACATAAAATTCATCTTTAAAGGCCCTTCATTGCTTGGCAAATGAAGACTGCAATCCGTCCACAGAAAAAGGCATGTTGTGCTGGGCCTGCACTGCTCCATTGTTGTTTTTCTTTCTTCTTGAGGAGAGCACAACATAAACTGCTGAAATTCCAAGATGTACATGAGAAAACTATCTACTAATGTGTAACAAAGAAATGGTAACAAGGGCACTCCATGGCTTTCAGTCTGATAAACAGATGTTTCTCTCAAAGACAAAAAGAAACCGCTGGGCATGGTGGGCACATATGAACACTAGGAGTGGTGGACACAGAAGATACCAAGTTCTAGGTCAGACTGAACTACAGCATAAAATGACAAGCAAGCAAACACCATGTAACAAATAGGAAAAACAAAAACAAAGAATACTTGTGAGCAAATTACTGTGTAAACAGTAGCAGCATACTTTAATTACTTCAGGGGGACTATTAGTACTTTTTCATTTTTTCTGAGAGTTTACTTAATTTACAAAAACATTCATTTGGTGCAGAGTACCAAAGTGCAGTGACTATAGAACTGGCCCATTAGTCTTTCAATTACACTCTAGTAACTGCTTAATGCTTAGAAAAGTTCCTAGTCTAAATACAGAAGTTACTGCTAGGCTGAAACCAAAACTGTTTAAGCCAGTGACTCCACTCACCTTACTCCACTCTTTACTGAATTACACTAACGATGCTACCAATGCTAGATCAGGGACTTCTTTGAACTTGTCTATTTTTCTGGATATGCCTGGATATGCTTATAAACTCTTAGGAAGAGCACCACAGATTTCCATACAGAAAATAATGACTGAAGTGATTTGTCAACTATTTTAAAAAATTACTAGAGAAGAAGAAAACAAAAACCTTCCTTTAAGGTAATGATGCTTCAGATGCTAGTATGTAGATGTTGTATCTAACAGTAAAACAATATGGCCTGAAGTACAAGTACTTAATATTTTTTTTAAACCCACAATAGCTTCTTTCTTCATTTACTTTTTCTTTTCTTTTCAAGACCAGGTCTCACTATTTACACCTGGCTGTCCTGGAACTCACTATATAGGCCAAGCTGGCCTTGACCTTACAGAGATCTGGATCAAAGGTATGCGCCACTATACCTAGCTAGAATTTTCTTTTTTATGTATTTAAAAAGTCTCAGTAATTTCTAAGGACTTTAAATAAACAAAACATAATTGAACAGTGTCTAAAATCCCATGGGTATAATACTTATCAAATGTTTCCAAAGATTTGATCTCAAGCTACATGAAAGGTCATGTGATTTTAAGAAGGATGAGAACAGAACGGGAAAGGCTTATAAACAAAATGCAAACTTCCCCCATGCTATGTTTTCTATTCATAGAAAACTTGTGATTACACACACTCATTTTAGACATTAAACAGATTATTCTCTCTTAATAAACTCTATTGTTATAATTGTGCTACTTTATAAAATTATAATCTTGATTTACTCTCAAAATTCTAATGTAATATCCTAGTTTCTTAGCATGATTTCATAAATATAGAAAAATTAATAATTTTGTTTTGTAAAGTTCTTAAATGTATTCATTTGTTAAATCAAAAAGGAATGGACAAGTAACAGAATAACTCTATTATGTAACGTAACATACCTAAAAGATACAACAGATAGAAAATGATTCAATTAGAGAATTCCATGGTAGAAATACTTTACCAATTAAATGTTCCTACAAGAATTAGGGAATGTATGCATAGGTAAATGAAATGGTTTGTTTAAGCAAATGCAGAGAGAGGGAGTATTATGGTAGAAAATCCATACAAGGTTGTTTCATCAGCTACATGTTATGACTAGTAACTGACAAGCACTTAGCTTTAAACATTTTATCAGGCTTTCATTCAATTACTGCTGTGAAACATGAGTAAGCTTTCTAGAGACCTGATGGGTAAACAGATCAGAAATTTCAGAATCAGTAACACACAATTAAACAGCTTTTAAGCTGTAAGTTTCTAGGGTTGCCTCCACTAAGGAAAACATCGTGCCGAAGAAAAAAGTGTGCTTATTTTATTTTTCCACAATCTTATAAAATCTAAAGCTGACATTTTCTCCCAATTTCTTCTAAACAGAATAATATATATTTTAAGAGCACAACGTACACATTAAGAAAGTAGATAGAATTACACAAGATTAAAAAATTGAGGCTGAACAGAATTCTTCTATATAAGAAGTTTATTACTTCACAATGTAAACTAAATTCCAAGTAAACATTTTTCATGCTTTAAGAAACATGATGCCTGTTGG
The DNA here is from genome assembly GCA_026225945.1 of Cricetomys ansorgei. NCBI lineage: Eukaryota > Metazoa > Chordata > Mammalia > Rodentia > Nesomyidae > Cricetomys > Cricetomys ansorgei. The sequence goes on from JAMJFZ010001133.1 coordinate 14,154,072, forward strand.
GGTATCTTTAAATAATTATAAAAACTTTTGGAGTACATTTATGGAAATTGTTAATTGGATGTTTTGTGGATGGAAAGGAAACAAATTAACACGGGAATGCAGATATTACTCTCTTCAAGTCATCAAACTTCCCTATAGCAAGATAAAAATACAAAGTTGAGAAAATAACCCACTAACCAAGACTCAAGCCCAGTGATATAAGTGCCAGGATAATTGTGTTTTAAACCACTGACACAGAAATGGTGATAAGCTTCCTAAAAACTAAAGTTATCCACAGACAATAATGCCACAGGAGCTGTGTAAGCAGTTCTTCTGCCAGCAGGGCTCCGAGCAGGGCTTAGAGCCTCCCAAGAAGGAAGACTGCTTCACTCAAGGCCACACAGAAAACTGGTCAGAAAAGGCAAAGAGACCAAGCCTTGATGGCACTGAGGATGTTCCATGTCTGCAGTCCCGGATTCTTTCCATGCAATGCCTTGGATCCTCTCAAAATTGTGTCACCTTTCTTTCAGACCAATCCTTACTTCCAAGACTTTATAAGTGGTCTTCTCCAGAACATTTCCCAGTAAAGCAGATACAGACCTGGCTTCACAGAACTGCTTCCCGAGGTATTAATTTAGTATGCTTTTAGAGCAGCATTCAGTTCATACTGTATTTTTGGAAAACTTAAGTTGAAAAATCGACAAATAAGAACTTGAACACTTGAAGAGAAATAGAGTACATCTACTTGTGATAAAGAAATAGAGTCACACACAAAATAACCACATAGGAAGCCACACAATGGACTGAATCCTACTCTGACACAAGAACACACAAAGGCTGCCAGGTAGCTACTAGCCTTGAATCTCAAATCAAAGACAAGAACTTCTCAACAGACAGAGGATGCTGGAACCTACTTTACCACAAGGCACCATGTAAATTGGTTATTAAATTTCAGATAACACTTGAAGTTTATGAAGTTGAACTGACAGCATTATAATATGGGAGAGTAAAATTCTCAGAGTAGTAAACACAGCAGTATTCTGAAATTACTTTCAAAATGTTTTCCATAAGTCTCACCAATAGGTAAAGAAAGACTGGGCAGAGTGTATGAGATGGGAAAACTTCCTTTGCTGCTTCGGCAAGCTGAGATGTTACAATAATTGCAGGAAGAAGGCACAAAGCATAGCCTTTCCCCATCTTCTCCAGAGAACAGAATAGCAGCCTCATTCAGGCTGCAGGAAAGCCATCAACCCTCCTACATTCAGGACACAAAAGACAGCCTATATAAAGTGCTAGTACAGGAACACAAAACTATGTGCACCTGGGATGGGATAAGAAAACGTGCCGGGGCTTAATATTTCAAGATGCCATCATTTAGATCAGAATTCATGTGAGATTCTCTATCTGACTGACAGGGCAGTCCATGACTGAGAATGAGTCTAAACCAGGACAATAAGAAGCCCAGGCTCCTGAACACTGGGCACACAATCACTCAATAAAATAACAGCAGCCTATGACTGCAGAAGAGGTTGCAGAGTACTGAGCTTCTGAAAGACAATACCCAGCTAGCCTACAAAGAAAGAACAAGAAGACTAAGCATAGTTGACAAAACAGCACCTGCTCAAGTAAAAAGTAAAAATTTAGAAGTTCAGAATTGCAGTTCCTGGAGAATAACCAAAAGAGTAGAAATATCAAATTCTGCTAAACTCTAAACTGGGATGACTCAGCCTCTGACCCTAAAATCCTGGCATAAGTAAAATAGGACACATTTCAGGGTCCAGTGCTACTGAGATGCTACTGTCATAGTCACAACTTCACTTTAAACCAAAAATTACAATACATCCAAAGCAGCAGGAAATAAAAAAAACACAACAGAGATAAGCCAATAGAATCAGGATAAGTAAATCTGATGCTGGAACTATCTAGGAATTTAAAGCAATTAACATCTGTATGAATTAAGACATGGCAAGGCAGCCAGAATGTATGAACAAAAACCTGCAAATTTTAATCAGTGACTTTAAAGACCTTCATGCTTCCTGTAGTACTGTTGACAAAAGCCAAGATATAAAACTAGCCTAAGTGCCTATTAACAGGTGAATGTACAGAAGAGGTGGTATCTAGACCATGCCTGAACTACTTACTATTCTGCAACTAACTGCCATCTACAACAAACTTATAAGACATTATGCAACACGAGATAAATCATGTACAGAGATACAAATATTGCATGATCCCACATATATACAGAATCTAATAAAACTCAATCTCATTCTGATTGTGAGTTGAATATGGTTGCATAGGCTGGAGAAGGGGAGGACCAGGGAAGATGGGAAAGTTTGCTCAATGGATACAGCACTACAATTAGAATTGATAAGCTCTAATATTACAATATGGTGATTTTCGTTGATAATAATGAACTGTACACCCAAACACACACACACACACAGTAGCTTAAAGATTGGGTTTGAATATTTCATTACACAGGACTTCAAGAGTTTTCAGACAAATAAGAAGTAATCTCTTATGGTATTACTAAATCCCAGAAGTGCACTACACCAAGTAATAAGTGTTTAAAGATACCTGGACCACACCTCTAGAACCTACAGATCGGTTGTTTCATGTCAACAATGCCTTTGCAAGCCAAATTAAGAGTATGTACATTTAGAAAGTGCTGAGGCTAAACATATGGACTATAAAAGGTAGACACTACTGTGGTTCCAGAAAGAAGCATTGAGAAGGAAGAAGATAGGAAAGGAGTCAGAAGAACAACAATGAAGTGTAAAGAAGTGCCTGACACACTGCTGGTTTGAATACAGAAAGCCACATGCAAGGAAAAAGGAAATAATGCTGAGTGTCAAGTATAACCCCCAGGGACAAGAAGAAAAGTAACTCCACCAGTCCTAAATGGTAAGGAGTTGAAATTCTTTACAGCTACAGATCATCTGGAAGTAGATTCCAGTCTCCATTAGAATGTGGTCTAGCTACGAGGTCAGTCTGAGTGTACTGGCTTGCAGTCTTCAGAACTGAGGGAATTAATAAACAGATGTTATAGGGGTACTAGATATCTGCAAATTTGATGTGGTCACAACACAACATGAAGGAAATGAAAGACACAGCAAAAGAAATACATTATCATCAGTTAAGAACTTTCCACAAACAGTAAAAGTAACTAAAAGCACATGCCCAAGAGACATAAATCATCATGTAGAATGTAATAGAAAATAACTCAAATTTGTCATAATAAAGTATTACAATGCAAATATTAAGAAATTTGAGGAAAGCAGAGACTAAAGACTCTTTTCACAAAGAACAAATGACATTCTCTCCAGAAAAACTATGCAACCTTATAAATATATATAAAGTATATTTCAAATCCACTTCCAAAACATAGAGGTCCACAACTCTGTGTCTGGTCAGGAAGTCATTAGGAAATGAAAGCAAAACTAGAGGCTTTTCAAGACAACAAATATTGGGAAAGTCTATGCAGCTAGCTTGAACTGTTTGAGGAAGTTCTTCTAGTACAAGAATGATTCCTGAAAAGCTCCAGATTTATGTAAATTAAGAGTGCTAGAAATAATAATACAGGTAAACAGATTGTCTTGGGTAAAACTAATAGCAACATATTGCTCCTTTTCATCTATTTATATTATTTTATTTGCATTTCTGGGGATTGAACCCCACAGCAGAATACATGCTTGGTAAATGCTATACTTCTTTGTCACAACTTAGTTTGACCAAACTTTTACAAGTAAGATATATGATGAATTAGCATCAAGGGTTGGAAGAGCAATCAAATGTGAACCATAATAAGCAAATAACACTACACAAATGTGCTAGTTTAAAACTCCAAACACAAAAAGCTTATATATTTAAAATGGAAGGAGACAATAAATCAACAAAGGACAGAAACTGGGAGAAAGGAAAAGAAAACTCCATTAACCCAACACAAGTACCAGAGGGAAGAAAATCAAGTACAGAAGGATAAAGATAAAACTAAAATTGATAGCTATCAAATCATTCCTTATGCTAAAGACAAATTATCTAGAGTTAGTAATTAAAATTTAATGATGGTCAAATTGATTTTTATGTAGGATCTATGGATACTATGTACAAGAAATCCTGGTTTAAATATGAAAATAATGAAGACATTTAGAAAGGAATGGGAAATACCATTTGTGGTTACTCTTTATTAAGAAAAAGAAAGTCATACAAGCTGAATTGGCTCAAAAAGATCAGATATTAGAATTCAAACTATGCTAAAATTTGAGAATTATACAAATATTTCATATCTCATAATAAAAAGATCAGAATGAATGGACCTAATATAATTCAATTGAAATCAGCATTTTTCATCTTTTGTTATTAAAACAAGTCATTTGTAACAACGTTCTTTGAAATGTGGGATGAACAACTAGTTAGATAATAATAATTTGATCCCTGTCCTTAATATGACAGCTTTTTCTCCTCCAGCTTTGAGAAAAAGTAAAGGGCTGGAAAAGCACCAAACTAAACCAGAGACGTGCTTAGTGACAACACAGAATGAAGTCAGGCATCAGGTACTGGACCATGATTCTGAATGAAAAGAAACCTAAGAAGGTGGTGGTAGCGACTGCACTACTCTTCTTGAAGAATCAGTTAGATGATTGAGAAATTGAATAAAAGTTGTAACTGATGTTCAGAGGTTTGAAAACAAAAAAATTCACTGATATCCTCTATTGTACAGTAGAAGTGGGCCATAAGAATAGTGGTAATCTTTACTGATCCAAGGTCATCTAGGATTGGTAGTACCTCCAGTGGTAAACTAAATTACTTTTCTGAAATGATAACTATCATTTTGTACTTTCATATTACCTCATACCTTCAGCCATTTGCTTCTGCTCCTTCACATTATAGTAATACTACAACTGCCAATGGTATTATCTTATCCCATGAAAAATAACAAGGAACCATAGAAAGTATAGAACTAGGTAATATTTTAAAATGTAAAATGGTTTACCAAAGTTATTACAATTAACAGGTATATAAAAGCTAGCAAAACAAGATCAATACACAAAAACTCAACTTCCTGTTTCCATGTGAGGAATGCACGAGGAAATGGCCTCCCTCTACTTTAGTGATACCTGCCATGGCCGGCAGGGGGATCACTGATCTGCCCTCTGCTTGCATAACACACTTTCCACTTGCTGTTATTTTATATAATGGAGCTTCCTTAGACAGTTCAAGCTAACTGTGCACTGTCTGTCTGCAATTTACAAATTCTGACAGGAATAGTAAAGAGAATCCTAACTTAGAACACCATCAAAGACATGGATGTTATTATTAAAGACACATAAAAAGTTCAAGATTGTTACAAGAGCTCTGTATGACAGACAGCACTAATGAACAGGAATAGTTATTAGTAGATACTAATGCTCCACAAACCTAAAGGATCAATATAGCCATAATGAAGACATCACCAATTTTGTTTTTAGAAATGGATAAAACAAATTTTAAACTAGTATAGTTAGGAGAAAACCTCAAAGTTTACTCAGCTGTTTACTAAAACTACATCAAACAGATCAGGGACCTGGCCATCAATTGGCGTAATACAGGACATTTAGAGAGGGAAAAGTAAGAATTTAAGACTTTGGGGGTTGATATAGATAATTTAATTACTATCGAAGGCATAAATCACAAAGGAAATGACAATTTGAGAGAATGGACGTCATTAAAATTAGGAAGTCAGTGTTCTTAACAGTCTATGGAATGAGAAAATGGAATGCAGAGCTGACAAAGGACATCTATGCTCAGTGGACTGGTAACGTCTATGTATTATAGGAAAAACTCCATTTTAAGACAGAAGAGTTCAGCGACCCATAAACAAAGGCAAAAGCAGCTCAGCAGCAATAAACACAAATGAGATATAATTATCCCACCATTATAAAATGTGACCGCAGCGAGCGCTGACAAATGTAAAGCATGGAAGGTTTCATGCATTCCCCCAGAGTGTGGTGACAGCTACTTCGCAAAATGGCTTAGCAATTTCTCATAAATTTAAGCATTTACTTATGATTCAACCAGAATTATTATTCTTAGTTGTTTATTCAATGGAAGTAAAAAAATTTGTTGGGAATCCTAAGACTTAGGTATTCCTAAATCATTATTTGTAACATGCCAAAAGTAGAAAAACACCAGTGTCTATCAATGATTAAATAGATAAATTCATTGTGAGATAGAAATAATATTTGGCACTAAATAGAAATACAACAGTCAAACAGTCATAAAGAGATAAATGAATCAACAAATCAATAAGCCAAGTGAAAGAAGACAAAAACATAAAACAAAAACAAAAATAAACAAAAAACAGAACATATTGTATGATCCCATCCTCTTAAAACACTTGAGTGTAAAATCTAAAATAAAAGGCTGAAAATCACAGAAGTGTTTGCTGGTGGCAGGGCTGGGAAAATTACTATAGGAATGTGGAAATTTCTGAGGTGACAAATATATTTTCTTTCATCCTAATTTGTGATGTGGTTTTACCAGAATATATACTAGAAAAACTCATTAAAATGTGTAGTCTGATCATTTTTACTGAGATTTGGCAATAAACAAATGATTTCAATAAAGTTGAAATGAAAACTACTGAGGAAAAACATACACACAAAATATTAAATTACTAAAAACAAATAAAATCAGAAACATATTAAGACTTGTACAAATCAAAATAAGAATCATTGGTAAGAACCATTTGTTTAAGAAAAACTAAAATTCTGAAAGAAATATTTGATGTTCATCGTTTGGAATGAAAACACTGAAAGAGAAGTAGAAGTCCAGCACATTGCAGAAGCAGTCTCTAAAGACTCCATTCTACTGGAAAATCTACACTTATTTTTAACAATGGATATTTGAACCCACTCTAGATTCTAGAGAATATTAAACAGTGAGAACAGTTCTGCCCTTTATCATGAAAAATGGACAAGGCCCAAAGACCTCCCTCAAGGTCTCTACTGTAATTATTAAACCTGAAGCTATTTTTGTCAGCTTAGAACGTGTACAGACAGAGCAGAACTGAGTGTGAAACTCAAATCAAGAACATAAGGACATAATTTGTGACAGAAATGGAGAATCATGGTGCAAAGAGGTCTTTGAATGAGGGATAGCCATCTTCCTATCTCTATTTTGTCACAAAAGCCATTCCAGGTGGTTACGCACTTCAATAGAAAGAGGTGGGGTAACATCGGCAAAGGCTTATACAATACAAAAGACAACCACACCCAAAAAAATGATAAAGTGAATTTCACCAAGTATATATTTTCTATCAATCAAAATAGGCCATAAAGGTAATGATAAGAAAAACTGCAGAAATAGCCAAAATTAGAGTCAAGTGTCATTCTATTTTCAGCTGCTGAGTCAGTGAACTCATACAAACACCCAGGAAACAAATTATTTGGCAGAGTCTAGTCACATTAGACTCAAGAGCTGTGCGGCCATTCCACCCTAACAGATATGCACAGCACGCACCCAGACAACAGTCAATGCCCACATGGTCACTTACACAAGAGCATTATTTGGAATAGATAAAACTGGAAAATTCCAAATGTCTATAACTTGATGAGGGCCATTCCATTCTACAAGTTGTCACTCACCACAATAAACAAAATAGTGTTGGCTATTTGAGGTCAAATGATACTTATTACATAGAACTACATAGATTAATTTTCAAAGATTGTGGTTTAAACAGGTATCATCACTCACAGATGATCTGTTCCTACCATGCTGCCTTTGTGCATTTGTACAGTTATTGGAAATGATAGAATGTGCTATACATCAAAGAATTAAAAGCTCTGTAAGCAGCCTTAAACAAGACCCCTCAGTTGGTATTTGCCAATATATATATAACACTGACTCTTAGTAACTTCCCCCAAATGGCACAGTTAGGTAGTTACAAATATATTTAGAGTATGTAGCTAACTGACATTCTCAAGAATGTTTACTTCATGTGTACCCACCACTGAATACTTCACAATGTCTTATGGAACAAGGAGGTAAAACTAGTAAAAGAAACAAATCATTATGCATACCTCATGTTCTCAGCTGAATCTTCTGGCATTGGGGCTACGGTTTGTACAGCTGGAAGATTTTTGCTGGTAGCACCATTTACAAAACTAGAAGAGGAGGAAGAGGAGGAGGACCCTGAATCCACAGCACCTGTTCCCAAAATAATAATTTTAGTCTTAAATGTAATTTTATTTAACAAAATAATTTTATTACTTCATTTCTACTTGATTTTCAAAAAAAAACTCATCAAAATTTCTAATGAGAATTTGACAATTAGAAATTATTTGGTCATTAGTATAACAATAAATTCCATGATTTTAAGTAATGAATATTACATTAAAATCCAGTTGATTTACGTATGTTATTCTAACAAAATTACATGTTACAAATGGGTGTAAATAAAAGACATCAACAGATGAAAAAAATTCTAGATTAAATGAAGCTGATAAAACAATGCAAATTTAAGTGTGAAAATTTTATCCCCTTTTAACTGCTATGTTGTAATATTCCTAGACTCCATGATCTAAGGCATAATTTGCAAAGCACTGGGAGCATAATTTTGTCATTTTGCAGCATTAAATTCTGACTTTGATAAAATGATTTTTCAGAAGGAAGGCCTATCATGAGTACAACAACAGTACCTGATTTTAAGATAATGAGTTATCCTCAAATGATATGAAGATGCTGTTTTAGAGAAGATTTTTCTATATCATATGTGTACATCAAAGAGTTATGGATTTGAGGGACATCTAGTGTTCTTAAGTATTATATGCTATTCCAACAAAGTGAGTTGCTCACTGGATTTCCACTGTAACAGCTAGACAGTGCCATGTGTCCATATCTAAAGTGTACATTGTGCCCAGTGTAAATGTGTAAATGTTAGCTCAAATTCATATATATATATATATATATATATATATATATATATATATATATATATGTATATATATCTGATCAAGTATTAAGGAGGAAGTTTATTGCATAGTCTAAATTTTTACTGTAATATATATTTTATACTATAAAAACTTATACTATTATTTTATGCATCAATAACTAATTTTTAAAATAGAAATTCCAAGAAAGCATAACTTGTCTTATACAAAGCAACAGTGATTTACTATTTTTACTCCAGTCATAAGAAAAATAAGGACTTTTATTTACTAGGCATCACTAAGTACAGATTCTACTACACTGGCATATTTTTAAAACTGAAAAAAAAAAGCCCTTAGAAATTTTAAAATGCATTAATGCTGCTCATCGATTGAGACAAGTATATATGCTTAACAGAGTGCCCTACTCACTGCAACCCATAAATTTGTGGTTCATGATATGTCAGACTCAGGTGGCATGATAAACACGGTAGATACAAAGGCACAAAAAAAGAGCTACAAAATCAATAGAAATGGGAAGAAGCTACGCAATGACAATAAATGGAAAAGTTCAAGGCTATACAGTTTGGAGAACAGAAGACTACTATAGTCAGGGAAGAAAACTCAGGGATCATCTTGCGTTGTATAAATACCTAAAATGGAATCACAAAGATTTGGGTAAGGATTTATTTAGCTAATAATCAACAGGAACATTTCTGGAAATTTGAGAGAGATAGAGATAGAGTTAGAGATAGAGATAGAGATATTGAGATTTTATTCAGGCTTTTAAAATCTATAGTGATTTGGAATTTTTGGTTCTAGAATCATAGGAAATAGCTGGACAATGAATTGGATACAGTTAAAACCTAAGAATATAAATTAAGTGTCAGGTAACGGTGCTTATTCATATTCTCTTTTTATGAAGTTGAGCATCTTGCATATGATCAAGGTTCTTAGGGAATTCTGCCTTTTCTTGAAGGACTTAGCAAAGGAAACATCATAGGGTTTGGTCAGAAAAATCCATGCTCTAGCACTAACGTGTTTGATGCACTTTGATATGCTTTGTAAGTTTATTTTCACCTATCACTCTCATTTGCTCATCAAATGTATTCCAATAATCTGATTGCACCCTGAAAATAGAGTATGGTATTCTGAAACAAGTCAAAACAAAAACCAGCACTGTCTTTTAAAAAGACCACTAAGTCTGTGTTCTAGAGCCAGCAACGAGTTCTGAGAAGTTGTCGCACAGGGTGCAGCACACTAAAGACTAAGCTACCCTTAATGTTCTAGGCTTTTTAGTTGTGAAGATCAAATGGGAAAATGAAATACAACAAACAGAGAAAAAAGGATGAAGCTTCACAAAAGTCTATAAGGACGATACCTGTCGTGTTAATCATACTTTTTGGTGTAGCTCCAGGGGCGGCAAATATACTTGACGTACTGCCTGTTGGCAGCCCGCTTCCCACAGCCGTGGCTCCCACAGTGGTGACCGCTAGACTACCTGGAGGGGGCTTCTTTACAGGAACCACCACACTCCTGTAGAAAAAGATAGAAAACAACAAGCACCAAACTTGAGATAAAGCCTGTTCCTGTGGCACACTACAGCTACACAAAGCCAACATGGAGTCCAGCTGAGCTCCCTCCTCTCAGTCCTTTCCTCTCCTTCTCTGACCCTCCACACTGTTAACTTGCAAATCCAACTTCACTGGTGACAGGAATACAGAACTTAAGCAAACACTGGGAAGTTTATAACATTAAACATTTATTTGGTAAACACTAGTGTAGAATCTAGAGATTGTAAATCTTTTTTTCTTCTTCTTGGTTTTGCAAGGCAGGGTTTCTCTGTTGTATCTCTGGCTGTCCTGGAAGTCACTCTGTAGACCAGGCTGGCCTCGAACTCACAGAGATCTGCCTGCCTCTGCCTCCTGAATGAGGGTTTAAAGGCGCGTGCCATCACTGTCCAACAAGTTTGTAAATCTTAAATGCCAAATGAAAAATAATTACAAAATCAGAGAAACAAATGCTTGGGATATCACATTTTGCACACGCTTATCAAATAATCCTGTGATAAACTGTACGTTAAATGTTCACTTCATCCCTATTATACTGTCCACGTGTGAAATGGTCATAAAATTGGGCTAAAGTCCTTGCCTCACATGCCTGAGAAACTGATGCCTGGAACCCAAGAAGCCAGATGCGGTGGCAAGCATCTGTAATTCCAGCACTTCTAATAAAGCCTGTTCCCTTCTGAGGCAAGATAGGAGGTAGAGACAGGAGAACCACCCAGAAGCTCATGGGCCAGTTAGCTTACATATGCCATGCAGCCTAACAGAGATAAGACTCTCTCCTTCCAGAGGTTGGAAGGAGACAATTGACTTCCCAAAGTCCTCAGGTCTCCAGGCAGCATGCACGTGTGCGTATACACACATACTCATGCTACTTTCTAAAACTTGTCATAAAATTATACACAAAAAAAAACAAAAGAAATCTGTCAGTCAAACTGGAAAATCTGATGCTGAAAAATGAAGTGAGGAATAACAAAGCACACCAAGGGAATAAGGAGTTTGTATTTTAGTTCTCTTATCAAAATGGTTTTCTATAGACATTGTTTTCAAAAGAAAATTCAGATGATACCACACATATATAGTTCAAGTGCCACTTAACTTTTGTAACATAGAAATTCACCATTTTCTCATATTTATTCAACATTTTCAAATGAATTCCATTTAAAAAGTTTTCTGAGTATCACACTGTCTTAAAGTCAAATGATAAACCTATATGGATATTAGCCAGGCAGTGGTGGTGTACGCCTTTAATTCCAGCACCTGGCAGGCAGACACAGGCCAATCTCTGTGATTTCAAAGCCAGTCTGGTCTACAGAGTGCATTCCAGGGCAGTCGGAGTTACAACAGAGAAACACTATCTCAAAAAACTAACCCGCCCCCCCTCCAAAAAATAAAATAAACCAAAACCAAAACCAAAAACGTATGTGGATATTGCTCAGTTTTAAAATAGGAAGTTCTAAAATATAATCAGATTATGTATTTCCTTGATACACACTTATTTCTCAAAATGTATAGCACTTCAAATTTCATTTCATAAGGATCTCCCAAGCACTATTCAACTATGATTGATTTTACAGAAAAATATTCATGAGTTAATTTTAATTTCAAATGTAAAGCATAAAAATAGGGACTGATAGCATGAAAATCTTCAATGTAGACTGTCATTTAATTCCTGTATATTTTATTATTAATATACCAATTGATTAGTATGTTTACATATTCATTTTTCTGAACTGTCCTTGTCAAGCTTTCATTTTTGCCCCCATAAAGGTAAAATCAGAAGCCATCTACATGGCTCCTCTTTCTGCAGGGTATTGGGCAACACTTCCACAAAATGAAACACTGTACTGTCACCTGGTTTGTGAAACTGTATGAACGTCACATTCTCAACTGCAAACTTCTTACATTTCCTTAACACAAATCTTTCTTTTCAAAGAAGCAATTTTGTTAATTTATTCAGTAAATATTTCAATGCTGACAATTTAAATTTGTGATGATTACTGTCCTAAATGAGCTCTTATAACTTCTTTTGAGACAAAAGGTATTATAACCTATAAGAATATTAATGGTGTCGTATTTTTTTCACTTCCTCAGGGTACTTTTTCTTCTTTCTAATGATGACAAAGTCAAATGCTTTAGGTTCATTCTTTAAGTCCCGACTTTCTGATCATCTGAAACACAAGCTGTCTTTTTTTCTTTTCTTTTTTTCATTTTTTGAGACAGGGTTTCTCTGTTGTAACTCTGGCTGTCCTGGAACTCACTCTTTAGACCAGGCTGTCCTCAAACTCACAGAGATCCACCTGTTTTTGCCTCTTGAGTGCTGGGATTAAAGACGTGTGTTCCCACCACCTGGCTACACATATGTCTTTAATCTATGAGTGATGTGACCTCATCAAGTACCTCCATTTTCTTGCCCAAGATACAGAAAGAATATACAACGGGACACCAGAACTGTGAACTGAATTAAATCATCTTCAAGCTGTATAATTCTAATTCCAGTTTTTCACTACCAAAGATGCTACTTGTTCACATATAACTTGAGAGATTAACTGAGGATCCATTCAGAATGACTTAATTCATTATGAGGTACCTTAGAACTATTAACTGTCTCTAAACCCAAGGAACTTTCCACCTACAGGATCTAAGATATCTAATTACAAACAAATAGAGATAACAAAAAAGAGAGAAGATACTAATATATTCGATTTATCATCCAAATGTCTCTGTAGGATTTTAGAAAAATATGAAGCATACTATTTCACTGCAATTCTAACAAGAAAACAAAAACACCAATTCTTAATTTGAAAACAATTTATTAGTAAAATTATTCCATGCTTTTTTGTATCTCTCAAAAATTCTTGTAAAGAAACACAGGGGAGATAACTTAGTTGATGACGTGCTTGCTGTGCTTGGATGAAGACCTGAGCTGGGATCTCCTGCAGCTGTGTCCAAACCCTGGCACAAGGCAAGGCCACATGCTTCTGTCAGCACAACACTGGGCAGAGGCAGATAGGAGGGTCCCTGGGATTTTTGTCTCAAAAACTCCAGTCAAGAAATGAGGAATAACTAGTATCAACCTCTAACACACACACACACACACACACACACACACAAGGTTGTTTGGCAATGCTGTAAGATGAATCTATAAATGGCAGGGGAAAAATCATCACAGATTTCTGAATAACACATCACTGTCATCAATATCAATTAGGGGCAAACCTTCCTATAACAAATTTTTTATAGCAGCAGTTCTCAACCTTTCTAATGCTGCAACTCTTTAATGTAGTTCCTCGTGTTATGGTGATCCCAACCATAAAATTATTTTTGTTGCTACCTCATAACTGTAATTGTGCTACTGTTATAAATTGTAATATAAATATCTGATATGTAGATGGTCTTAGGTGATCCCTGTGAAAGTGTCATTCAACTCCCAAAGGGGTCACAAGCCACAGGTTGAAAACCGCTGCTTTATAGCATCTAAGAGCATTTATCAACAGTATCGTTTTTATTCTAATATTGTTGAGATCTTTTCAAATTCTTTTTTTTTTTTTTTTGATACAGGGTTTCTCTGTCGGCCCTGGAACTCACGCAGTAGACCAGGCTGGCCTTGAACTCAGAGAACTGCCTGCCTCTGTCTCCTGAGTGCTGGGATTAAAGGAGTGCACCACTACCACCCAGCTTATCAATAGTATCTTATCCTGAGCAGAATGTAGGAGAAATATTGTGAAAAATAAGTATGCAAAGAGAGTTTAGCAGTAAAATAAAACAATCTCAAAGACTGCCTGCAAAGAAAAAAAAAAAAAGCCATTGTGAAACACTCTACTGACTCCACTGGGTTTGGTGAAGAAGCACAGCTACTGAGAACACAGCTCTAAGGGCCCTAACCTGGGTTAGAGACTTAGATTGACAACTGTTAGCTGTGTGGAAAGGAGCATAGGAGTCTCTGTCAACTTACTTCTTACAACAAGATTCCCGAGGTTTCTACTACATAAGGCTGCTGTCAAAGTGCCTGGCACAGCACTCGCATCTTACAGATCATCAATGCACTGTAAGCTATTGATATTACCATGGAACTCATAAGAGTGCTGATGCAGCCCAGGTCTACATCAGCAATACTACCCAGCCTGAAAGAAGCTGTAAGTTGTGACATTCTGCCCTTGTCTCCATAAATGAAAACCTATGAGCACTTTGAGGTTTCATATTTCAACAGTAACAACAAATAATATATTTAAAGGGAACACTTACAAAAGGACATTAAAAAAAAAAAACATTCTTATGAAGCCTGAAAAGACTAAAACAGAAAAAAAAATGTAGTGAGTTTTAAAACATCTAAAGACATATGATTTCTATGTATCTGAAAACATCAAGTTAGGGCCAGCAGCAGCAAGAAATCTCTGTAATATTTATCTACTAATTTCCAGTGACAGGTGTGCTGAAATGGCTGAAATAACCATGTGACAAGGGTTCGATGGATTTTACCCATAAGGTGAGTTTGACTGATTTCACAGATATTTTTCTTCATCAATAACTATGTATTTGTAAAGACAAATTGTTTTAATTAATATGATCACACTGTTTGCCTAGTATTACAATAGTTAATGTTCTTATACCTAAGATCCTCACTGTCTTGCTCCAACCCCAAAGCTAGATAGGGACCTTTTCTGACCCCCTGACTACCTTCCTAGGATGCTGTGCCAACTAGCCCCCAGGAATGGCTCCCTAACTTCTCCAGAGACTGCCTAACACCAACCTGCTTTCCCCAGAACCCTACCCTGAGTATACCTATCATTTCTGTCCCCTAAGCGGACTCTGCAGGAAGTGATCAGCTCATACTGAGACCTGACCCAGTTTCAATATAGTGATCAAAGTCTTGGCTAGAGCAGTAAAACAAAAGAAAAAAAAAGATATACAAACAGGAAAAGAATTCAGAGAATTCCTGTTTGCTGTTGATACAATTCTCTATATATGAGACAATAAAGACTCACACAGAACACTCTTAGAACTAAGTAACACAAAGAAAACAAAACTAACACACAGAAATAAATATTCATTCTCTATACCAATAACAAACATGCTAAGAAATCAGGAAAACAATTCCATTTCACAATAGCCTTAAAAAAAAAAAGACTCAGAGTAAGCCTAAACAAGTAAAGACCTTCTACAATGAAAACTTTAAATGTCTGAAAGAAAGAAATTGAGGAAGACACTAGAAGACAGAAAGATCTCCTTTACTCCCAAATTGGCAGAACTAATAGTGTGAAAAAGATCTAATAAGTAAGACCTCACGAAACTAAAAACCTGTACAGAAAAGGAACCAATCATTCAACTGAAAAGGCAGCTGATGGAAAGGGAATGTCCTGGCTAAGCTGTCAAAGAGGCAGCCTCAACTGAGAAAAATCCCAGTCTAATATCTAGCTATAGATAAGCCTGTGGGGTATTTTCTCATTAGTAATTGATGTGGGTGGGCTCAGTCCATTGTGGTTGGGACCACTCTTGGGCAAGTGGTCTTGGGTTCTATAAAAAAGCAGGCTAAGCAAGTCAAAGAGAGCGAGCTAGTAAGCAGCACCCTTCCATGGCCTCTGCATCAGCTCCTGACTCTTAAGTTCCTATTTTATTTGAGTCCCTGTGCTGACTCCCTTTGATGAGGAACTGTGATGAGGAAACATAAGCCAAATAAACGCTTTCCTCTCCAACTTTTTTTTTGGTCATAATGTGTCACTGCAGTAAGAGAATCCCTAACTAAGACTAGCTGTACCAGAAGTGGGTATTGCTGTGATAGGCCTGAACATGAGGTTGTTGGCATGCAAGAGTTGCTGTGCTCATGATGTCTCTTTACAGCAACAGGACAAGGACAAAGACAGAAGTTGGTAACAGGTTTGTGGAGTATTACTGTGGCAAACCTAACTAGGTTGTTTAGGGAAGGACTGTGAAAGGACACTGGAACTGTGGCTAGAAAAGCCACCAAGTGTTGAGAGCTCAGTGGGATGTTCTTGTAGGAGCTTAGAAGATAAGAATGTTGAGGGCAAAGCAGATGATGGAGACCTGGCTTGTGAAGTTCCAGAGGGAAGTTTATAGATCTATGGGCCCATTTGTTATTTTGAACTAACAGGGAAAAAAGTCCTTACCAGCTATACATCAATCAGAGCATTAGTAACAGAATGGACAAAGAACAATTTAAAAAAATAAAGGACACAAATCAATCAAAGAATGGTCTATAGATCAAAAACAAGGAATTCTTAAAGGAATTACAAATGATGAAAAAAGTTTTAAAAAGTATTCTACATCATTAGCCATCATGGGAATATAGAATAAAACTCCCTGGAGATTCAATCTCACCCCAGTCAGAATGACGATTATCAAGAAATCAAATACTGGTAGGGATGTGAGGGAAAGGAAACCCTTATCCACCCTTCATAAGAGTGCAGATTGGTACATCGACTATGGAAATGAATGTGAAGATTTCCCAAAAAACTACAAATAGAACTGTTATATGCCCCAGGTATTCCACTTCTGGGCATACACGCCAAAGACTCAATATTCTCCTACAGAGATATTTACTCATCAGTGTTCATTGTCACCCTATTCACAAAAGCCAGGAAATGGAATCAACTGTCCACCAACTGATGGATAATGAAAATATGGTTCATAAACACAATAGAATTTTATTTAGTTCAAAAGAAATGAAATTCACAGGCAAATAGAACAGAAAACCACATACCAATATTCTCCCTCATTTGTGTATCCAAGCTTCAAAGGATTTGTAAAATGACTTGTAAAATGACTCTTGCCATTCCTCTTCGTTGCTCTTAAGAATTAGATGATGAGGCCCTATCACAGAGTATATCACATACATTGGCTGCATAACAGAGAAAAATCAAAGTGGAACTGCACTAGAAGCTTCCTCTTTGCTATCTTTTACAATGTTGGTAGGTACAATCCAAACTTCTGGGCAATAAAAGATATTAATGGTTTTACCTGCCTGTGAACACCACAAACCATGAGATGAACCAGTCAGGAAAGATGTGCTTGCTGGAGCAATAGTGGCACTACTGTTATGAGGGTAAAAACTTCCCTCTTTCCAGTGTCTGACAGTAAACAGAGAGACTCTTGGATGGATAGGGCGTTGAGAATAAATGATGGATGAGTGCTGAGCCTTATAAAAGACATATATACCATCTTCTCAAAGGGTCAGGGAAAACTGTGAAAGAAGGGGTGGAAAAAAACATGGAAGCAGAAGACAGGGTGAAGGCCTGTGACATAGCCATTGCAACCACAAACTCTCAGCAACTATGATGACTGCACTGGGTCTGCACAAGAATGGGCCTGTGAAGTGTAGGCACAGATGGAGGACTGGGTCCTTTCTACTGCTGAATTATTTCCCACTGACAAGAGTCACAGAGCAGGGCAATCACAGCCTTCAGTTGTGAACATACTGGTGACCCCACCAGACTTAGGCAAACAGTTCCAGTACGCTCACAGATAGTCTGGTTAAACTAAATAGGTCACAAAACATTAATCAAAAGTCATGAATCTGGGAAACTGGTAAGGAGTAGTGGGAGGGGAGGTAAAGGAAGGTAGGTGGTGAGAGTGATCAGAATGCATTATATAAATCTATGAAGCTGTCAAAGAAAAAAATAGTAAAGTAGAAAAGTGTCTCTTGTATAAATATGCAAAGATCTAATTGCAGTGGAGGATACCCAAAATCAGAGTGGACAGTGGGAGGAAACAGCAAGAATGGATTATATAGAGGTCAGTTGTTAATAACTCAGAAACTGAGTCAAAAGTAATGTGTTAAACACTTTAGGAACTATATTTACTGAAACTTGTAAAATGTCACAGGATTATTGACCTAACACTTGATAAACTATTTTAGAATAACAGTAAAATGTTTAAAAACAACTATTTCATTAATACACCTACTAAAAATGAATTATTTAATTCACTTAAATTGTCTCTGCAGTTTCCAGGAAAGACAAAGGGAACAGAGTGTACAGCCACACCGTCAAAACTCCATCACCCCCTGCCCACTGCAGGCAGGATAAAGCCAGAGATTACAATGGAGTATTTACCTCATAAAAGCTGGCAGGTTTATAATTAATTTTCAATGCATTGCTTTTTTCTTTTAAGTGTTATAATCAAAATAGATACTTCACCAAACAGAAAGAAGTAGGAACACAACCCTGGCACAAATAATTATACTTTCAAAAACAATCTTAGTTCTATGGTTAAAGAAATATGTAAGATCTGCTTATGAAGATTTCTTTATTATAGTCTATTTTTACTTTTATCACATGTAAAATACACAGTTTAATATTAGTTTTACAAAAGGCTGGGGTGGAGTTCGAATAAAGTTTTACCGGGAAAATTTGGAGAAAAGCTAAGAGCAGTGCAGTCAGTGCCAGCTTGACTGGAACCACTATCAAACCATGGTCTACTGGTAAATCTACCAAGAAGGGCAGTGGCAGTGGAGAATTCCGCCACTTGCTGTGTATTTCCAGATGACAACACTCAGCTTTTCTGTTAGAAAGAAAATCATCATAAAATCACCAGATAAAAATCTGGTGCAACCTCTACACATACTGTGCTTACTGCAGTGGTTTAGGGGTTCCTAGCATTTTTATATCCAGATGTATATATACTCTTTGATAACCCAGTGTAATCAGAGACACATTTTTAAAAATGCCCAGAGACCATGAGGAAATAAAAAGAACCAGTACTTTCCATGGTGTAGATAGAAACATCTATATAAAAAATTCCAATACAATTTGAAGAAGTATCAAGTTCTAAAATAACTTTGTTTAATTAGACCTAAGCATTTCTAAAATTTGATGTTGCTATTTAAATACATATTAAATATTTATATACTTTAAGACAGCAAAATTCTTCAGTGCTACATCCCAAGTGGGAAGAACCAACGAATACAGGTGAGCGGATAGAACTCTAGTCCTCCCAGTTGTTTATGTAAGCCATTTCCAAACTTATGGCCTAGAGTAAGCGTCAGAAACACATGGCTGCAATGACTGCAAGAGAACAATAAGCAACTGGTTAAGAAAAGAAGTAAGATGATTACCAGTACAATTACACCGTGCTAGTTAAAGAACTCAACAACTGAGTTTGCAGCTATTTCAACTAAAAGTAAATACAAAATACTTTATGCACAGAACAAGCCTCATGGTAATTCTGTCTAACGCTAGGAGCTTTCTGGACTTTCATTCTAAAGGCTGTCATCTTGGATCCCATTTTTCAAGGATTTCAATCTGTTGGTAAAAGACATGTCATAACTGGGATTTCAGACTTTAGTGTTTCAGAAATATGTTTATATACCTTATAATGCAATTATAGCTCCTTAAGACAGATAAGGTAAATGTCATCTATATACTGGGAATATAATTGAAAACGCAGCAGTCCAGGAGTTCTTGTGAGGATGATGTCTCTGAAAAGCTGCTCAAAGCTTCAGAGTTTGAAGTTAAATTTTTGATGTTGTCACTCTCGATCTATTGAACTGCTGACAGACAATCAAACCCGTCTGGCTGGCTGGCAGCTCATTTTGCTGGCAGGTGGCAAACAATTAGACACACCAATTTGTGCCTCCTGATGACATTAAAGCATGAAACTAAGTTGTATGCAGGGCCTAGTGATTTGTGTGAAAGCATTTCAAAAATAATACTCCTCGCCGTGGCAACTCATTTCAGACTGCCACCTCCCATTATGGCTTTGAGCAGTGAAGACGACAGACTTGAGTTACGTGCAGTGCAAGGCCGCTTCTGTTCAATCCGTCATTGGTGCCCCTGAGACCCCAATCCCCTCCTTTCATCAATATCACCTCATCATTTACATTTGCTAGGACTTGAGCTACTGCATATATTAACTATGCTAGAGACTCTTCCTAAAAAGAACAAAAACACGAACAACATGCTTTGTGCTCTTCCATTTCATTCTACTTTATGCAATTTAGAATAATGATTCCACTCCTGCATTTTGCACAAACGCTACCAGGAACAAATGGAAAGTACCATGGTTTCAAAGCAACATTCTGAAAGGTGTAGTAAATACTGTGTAGCTAAGAATAGTGGCAATTCACATGACAGCTGTAAGTTTTAATGAAAAAAAATTGAATAAAAATCCAAATCAACACAAAAATATTTTGTTTAATTATACTGAATCCTCTTCTGCAAATCTCAGTAATTACTAGATTTATTCATTTGAATTTTAACAGAATTTAAAGACATAATTTAAAAATAAATTGAGCACTTCAATTACATTATTAATTTGTGGTATTTAGGATATAGACACTGATAGTCATATGTGCACATAGAAGCAGGCACAGACTGACACAAACTCATAGGTACTAATATACTCATATCCTGTAAACATAAATTAGACATGTGAAATGGAGATACAATGTGAAACACCAGAAGGAACAATCACTGTATGAATAAACATGAGAACACAGAGTCAACAACTATTTCATAGACTTTTCAGAGAAGCATTTTGGACATTTCATAGTCTTACAATTTGCCAGTTCTTAGAAACTCTTAATACAACACATCTTTATATGATGATTATTTGTAAAAATTACATTCTCTAACTAACTCAGTAATAAATTAGTATTACTTATTTTTCTGTTTTGCCTATATATTGATTTTGATATTTTAGCTCAAGAAACACTGATTCCTACATTAATATTTATCACTAAACTGAAAGCACTTGCTTAGCAATTATCTCTCTCATGCACAAATTTTTGGTATAAAGATAAGCTTTAAATATCAATAACATTTAATCCATACAGCAAATCAACACTTTCTTTAGTTTATATATCAATACATAAACATAATTTAAACTATACAGCAAAACCAGTACTCAAGCACTCTTGCTGGTAATTAGTGAACACCTGCGGTATTTTCTGACGCTGCACTTGATTTAAATTGTAAGATATATTAATAAGATTCTTTACATCTGTAACATTTTATTTTGACTCTCTGAATTACTTAATTGTATGTATAGTGGGATAGAAAAATGAATCAGTTGCTTCCAAGATCTTTGAATGGTTTTATATTTAAATGTAGATATATGAGCCAGGTTCTAAGTAGTTTAAAGTCAGAAAATGCCTTTAAAGAATATTTGTTTTCAAATATCTGCTGAAATGAATCTTTAATAATGATGGCAGAAATTATTTCAGGAACACAATCACAAAGCTTTCTTTGGATTTTTCAGTAAAGATCAATTTAAAAATTAAAATTAAATGTAACCACTTAAAAGAAATTATTTAATCCGCAACAATTATTACAATATTTTATAATACTATAATAGAATTTGAAGAGTCAAAATAGATTTTGGAGAGAGCTAACCTATCCATTTCCTATAGAGAACAGTAAAACAAAAGTGAAAAATATATTCCCCAAACTATGATAATTCTTCAGTAGTATATTCTAACTCTGTGTTCACCATTTGCAGTGCAATGTGCTACTTACCACACCCTGCCTCATCCCAGGTTCATCCCTGTGGACTAGCACTGTGAGAATCTTTGTATTAGAATCAACATTCATAAATGAGAAGTTCTTGAGACCCTCCTACTGTTTTGTAAATTAACAGAGCTTAATATTCCTTCTATGGCTACAGCACTGTTGATAAGAAGCTTGGTACATACCTGTCAAAGGAATGAAACTGCATAGGAAGAATAGCTTGCGCTTCTCTCTTCAGTGCTGGATCTGGGTATGGAATTGGTTCAGGGCCACATTCAGCAATCTCAACCGGAGCAGCCACAAGACTTTTCAGTATCTCCTTGACATTAATGCCTTTGGTTTGACTAATGCTAGATATGGATGGTGCAGGCTTCAGCATTTCACTGGGATGTTCGGTTAAGCTCTCATGTGATTTCTTTACTTCAGATGACAAAGTGGATAAAAGTTCACTCATGGCATCAGGACCTGCTGCAGTCTCTAGCTCTGCCCCATCCAGGATGCTTGCCACTTGCTCCTCTCCCATTCCAGAATCTGTGTGAGGAACTGAACTTTCTAGCTGAATATCTTCACCAGGAGTTGGTGTTTCCTTCTCCTTCACAGTGTCTGGAAAGGTAGCAGGTGTTTCTGTAACGAAAGAAACAGGTCTAATCAAAAGGTTTCATGTGCAGTAAGAAACAAATGAAAGTTCCTTGGGTATGTCTGAACATGCACAGCACAACTCAGCTCGAACACAACATCCATATGCACCTGTCATTTGTTCAGCACACATCAGAACAATCCCATTTCTTTGAAAACTGTCCGATATTCTAAAGCCCACATCTTTAAGAACATAACTCAAGTAATTTCTTTAAAGCAATCAGAAATGTTACATCAACTTCTCCTGTTATCCACTCATTGCTAGCTTTCAAACAGCATACAAGAAAAAAATCCAGGTATTTCCTTAAAAATTATTATTATCCTTAAAAATGCAAAGTCATTTTAATACACTTTTTGGCATTTCAAAAAAGAAATGTCTGAACTATTTAAATTATCTGAAGACATTATTGTAAAATTACATACATATAATTGCTAAAAAATTTTTAAGATGTGAAATATGTCAAGTGATTACTTCAAAAAGATACATTCTTTAATTATACCATAGTATGCCACACTTTGTATGTGCTTTATGATCAATTATTTTAGAAACTCTTCCTTAATTTTTGTAGATAAATATTAATTTCCACTTGTTAAAACTACATCAGAAAGATATACTTATTTTTATAAATAGGAGTTGTATATTTACTACTAATTAAAATAGATGAAAAGAAAAATATCTTTAAAATGTCAACTATGGGTCAATATGAGGAGTCAGTACATAAAGGTACTTGACATCAAGTCCAAAACCCTGAATTTGATCCTTGGAACTCATGTAACCGAAGGAGATAACCAACCCCTGTAAGTTGTCCTCTGACCTCTACACTTACAATGTGACATGCATGGGAGTGTGCATGCAGACACAGACACAGAAATACACACATGCGCACGCGCGCGCGCACACACACACACACACACACACACACACACACACACACGGTGTGGGGATATAAATTGCTTTTTAAAAGGTCCAGTTACAATTACACAAATGCTACTATGATGAAGTCTTCCACAGAATAAAATGTTACCAAATTCTAAAAAGCATTGGAAATGTACTTGATCTTAGTAAAATGTACATGTGAGCGTGTGTGTATATATATAAAACTGACTCTGTCTTTAACTTAAAATCTTTTTTTCCTGTTCAATACAGAGTTTCTCTGTGTAGCCCTAGCTGTACTGGAACTCTCTCTGTAGACCAAGCTGGCCTCAAACTTAACAGATACATGCCTCCAAAACACAAACCCTAACCTTAACCCTAACCTCAAGTGCTGGGATTAAAGGCAAATGCCACCACCACCTGGCATAACTTAAAATAATTTTGAAGATAAAAATAAGGTGTTAAGAGATTATACATGAATTATTTATTTTATAGGTATTTATTGAAATTTCTGATATTTGTTTCTCTATTTTAAAAGGTATGTCAACAAGAAATCAAACAGAGAATGGCAGCCCTGATAACAGCACCCAGCTCAGGAAGCTTCCTGTGAAAGAGCTAATGAAAACACAGAGAAATGCTGTTTGGTGATACTATTATGGACACAGATCAAATCTGCTTTAAGTCTGTCCACACATGAGGGTGAACAATCACGTAAAGGTTCCCAGTATTAGGCTCAACTCTTGGGTTTGTGGTTAACAGTTGCTAATCTCATGAATACAGATGAATACCATGACATCCAAATTTAATCAATATGTGATTTTATTAACTTGTCCAGATTAATTTCAGAATTAATTTTACCATACTTCAAGAGAGACAAAGAAACTATCATCCCTTTTTATTTTGATTAGACTTATACCAAAGGTTATGTATTAATTTAGAAAAACTTAGCATCTTTTTATTCATACTTATTCAAACTTTGCACTGTCCAATGTTCATTTAAATAGGCAAAAATGCACATTTCTAACAATGTAATGTTACATTATAATCATTCCTATATGTATTAATTAGGGTTAGTTTTGTTTATTTATATCTCAGTTTTCTCAAGAATTAAATAAAAATTAATCTGAGAACTAGGGAAAGAATATTCATTCTATCACTGAATAATCAAGATTAAAAATATACTAGATGTTTTGCGTACTGTTTAAAGATTAAAAATTAAAATAAATGTATTAGTGTTAAGAATGCAATTTCAATAATACCAGGAAAAGCACCAGGGAACAGGAGTGAAATCATAGCCAAGCTTAAACAAAAATAAAACCTTGTAAGAGAAAATTAAGATTAAAATGAAAATTAAAACATTAGGAATAAGGAAGATATGATATCAAGAAATTATTTTTGGAGTATAGATTATAAGGAGAATAAAGAATGATAACAAATGCCTGGTAAAACAATGCAAATAGGAGAACAGTTCAGAAGATACAAATTCAATTTTGATCACTGGATTTCTACATAATCTACATAATGGAATACTTATGCCTAGAAACCAAGAGAAGAATAGCCATAAATTTTGGTGACGTTCACACCAAGGTGGTAATAGATTTTGGAAGCTGATATGTAACCTAGAGAAACAAGAGCGAGGAGAGAAGGTGGCTGAGGCTGTTCAACTGCAGCAAAATATGAAGAGAGCACTGACAGCAGTCAAGACACATCCGTTAACAGTACAGGCAAGCAAGTGAAATGAAGGGTTTCCAGAAACAACAGCAAAACTACAATGTCAGAGACAGTTACTAACATGGGTCAATTTTATCTCACAGTTTAATCATAGAAATTATCTGGAAGATAGTACAGCCCTTGGCCTGACTTACAGATTTACAGATGTGGTCCAGAATTTTAACTTTACACTAACAGAATATCCAACCATATTATGATATGCTTTGCATTAAACGCTACATATAAATTGCAAACTTTTTAACTTCTATTAAACCAAAAGATAAATATTTCTCCAGTAAACATACTATCTAAGAAAATAAAATCCTTAATTTGTGGTTCATAAATGACAATACACAAATATTTTTCAAGATTTATTTATTTACTAATTTACTCAGGATGTCTGTGTGTGTGTGCGCGCGTGCACGCGTGCGCATATTTATGTGTAAGAATATGTGAATGCATATGCTAAGGCCAGAGAAGGATGGCAGAGCCTTCATAGCTGGGGTTACAGAAGCCTTTCTTTCTGCAGAGTCCTGATGTTGGGTGCTGGGATTTGAAATCTGTTCCTCACAAACTACAGCAAGTACTCTTAACTATTGAGCATCTATCACTCCAGTTCTATATCTAAATGTTGTTTATACCAGCTATTTCTCTCTTAACCTCATCAGCTGACACTCAATGAGCATTAAAATTCTCTAATCTACAAGAAACTTAGAACTCAATACAAATTTGACTTATAAGATAAAAATGTATAAATTTTCAATTAAAATCTCATCAATCTTCAATACTTTAAATTTTAAATTTCAATACTTCAATATTTTAAATAGCTCATGAAAATATTTACATACCAATAAAAGAGTTTTAATTTTATTTACCAAGTCTGAATGATTTAAAAAATAGAGTAATGATTTTAAAATTTTTATAAAAATTCTATACAAGTAAGTACTTTAAGGCATACCCTATGATCATGTTATTTTTATGTAAAAATAAATGCTCAACAAAAACACTGTAAGAGTAATCAGGAAAAAAAAAGCCAGACTACTAGCCCAAATCCCCACCTTAATTTCTCATTGCACCTTAACAACCCTTACAGAACATGCTTTCAATTGACACCATAGTGCACCTTCCACAATACTTCTGTTTCTAGAATGCTTTCTTTTGCACTGTGAGGGTTTAATACAGTGACTTTAACAGAAAGGCTGAGGTGTCTGTAGAATTACAGTAACAATAGTAGCATGTGAGATTTCAACAGCTCTCATTAGCTTTTGTAGAAATAGGCCAACCAGCACACAAAGCAGAAACATTACTAGTTTGAGGTCTGAGTGAGCTGAGCCTGAAAAGAAACAGGCAGTTGGATGCCAGATGCCTCTTAGTGTTTTTCATCGAATGTAATGAATTCACCTAATGTATACTGGGGAAAAAAATGAGATTAAGTTCAATAAATGACATGAGATTTACAAGCTTACCGCATTCATCACATTCCTTCCCTCAAAATCCCTGTTTTACAGTGATCTCAATATGTTTGACATATAAAAGTACTGAACTTGCTATTTTCCAAACTCTCTACATGAGTAGTAACTAAAACATCAACATAGCACTGAAAATTAGGTTAAGCATCTGCTCTTTATAAATCAAACAAATGAAACACCCTGACTTAAATGGAATATAAATCTAAAACTTTTATATTTAGTTATATTAATTCTAAAAGTACAAGATTAACTTATATAAAAATCATTTTAACCCCAAAGCAAAAATACTAAAGATTTAAAAATTGAGATTTAAAAATCAATGCAAATAATTTTTTTATACATACTCTATATAAAATGAAACTGCAAAGCAGCATAATTATTAACAATTGCTTCCTGTAGTAAAGATATGAAAAGAATAAGCCTTGGGAATTCAATTGACTAATAAACAATAGGCCCATAACAGACAAAATGAGATGGTACAACCATGAATTAAGAAAACCTTTTAGTTTTGTGACCTCACTGCCTAGGTTGGGTCATATCGATTTTATTCTACTTATGTTGCACTGAACAATTTATATAGATCATTATTTCTTCTAAATTCTTTTGTATTTTGTATTTTTTACTTTTCTTCTCTCATATAACATCCTGACTCCCTCCTCCCCTCTCTCTACTCCTCCCAGCTTTCCCTATCTCAGCTCTCCCTCACATCTACTCCCTCTTCTCCCATCAGCCAGCCCCTCCACTTCTCTCCAGAAAAGAGTAGTCCTCCCAGGGTTACTGCTCAAAAATGGTGTAACAAGATGGAACAAGGCCAAGAGTTACTCCTACATCAAGGGTGAACTAGGCAACTCAGCAGGAAGAAAGCGGGGCAGGTAAAAGGGTCAGAGGTACCCCCTCAATTTGTAGGAGTTTTGCAAAAACACCAAGCCAGACAGCCATAAGATATATTTAGGGGACCCTGCAGGATCCTTGTGTGCTGCTTCAGTTTCTGTGAGCCCTTGAGAGTTCTGTGCAGTTAATTCCATGGGGCTTGTTCTTTCCAGGGTCCTGGACCCCTCCGGTCCCTGCAATCGCTCCCCGTATCTTCTGTGGAGTTCTAAGAGCTCTGGATGATGTTTGAACCTAGGCCTCGGCATATGCTCCCATCAGCTGCTGGAGGAGGCCCCTCTGATGAAAACTAGACTAGGAACCAATCTATGAGCAGAGCAGGACATCATTAGAACTCATCTTCTGGCCATCCAGTCTCTAGTTCCTAGCCTGCCCTTCAGTACAAGGTATGGGCTCCCACCTTTGGGATGGGGTCTGCCCTACCATTGTCCCAACAGATCCTGGCTGCAGGAGATGGCCTGTTCAGGCTCTCTATCCCCCATTACTAAAAGTCCTTGCTAGGCTCTCCCTCATAGATTCCAGTGAGTTTCCACTGCCCTAGGTCTCCCAATCACCCCTAAATGTCCTCCAATTTCAGTTATCTCTCCATATATTCTCACCCTCCATTCCGCTGACACCTCCTGGTCCCCTCTGCTCCCATTCCCTTCCTCCCCCAGGTCACCTGTACCATTGGTTCTATTTCCCCTTTACCAGAGAGTTACCTGTGCCCCCACCAAGGCTCTTATTGTCGTAGTCTCTCTGGGTCTGCGGATTGCAGAGCCTTTCTTCTTTGCTTAACAGTTACTATTAACATATAAATGAGTACAGATCATGTTTGTCTTTTTGGGACTCAGGATGATTTTTTTCTAGTTCCATCCATTTGTCTGCAAAATTCATGTAGTCACTTTTTAGAAAATAGCTGAGTAATACTATACTGTGTAAATGTACCACAGTTTCTTTATCCATTCTTCAGTTGAGGGGCATCTAGGTTGTTTACAATTTCTGGCTATTATGAATGAATAAAGCTGCTATGAACATAGGTGAGCAAGTGTCCTTCTGGTAGGACGTAACCCTCCTTGGGTATATGCCCAGGAGTGGAATGCCTGGGTCTTGAGGTAAATCCAGTTCCAATTTCCTGAGGACTCACCATATTGATTTCCATAATGGCTGTACAAGTTTGCATTCCCACCAGCAATGAAGGAGTGTTCCATTTGCTCTACGTCTTCACCAGCATGAGCTTTCCTTTGTGTTAATGATCTTAGCCATTCTGACAGGTGTAAGATACAATCTCAGAGTAATTTTGATTTGCATTTCCTGGATGGCTAAAGATGTTGAAAGTTTCTTTAGGTGTTTCTTAGCCATTTGAGATTCCTCTTTTGAGAATTCTTTGTTCAGATCTGTACCCCACTTTTAACTGGATTATTTGTTTTGTTGATGTCTAATTTCTTGAGTTCTTTATATATTTTGGATATTATTTGGATATATTTGGAAGTGGAGTTGGTTAAAGTCTTTTCACATTCTGTAGGATGCAGTTTTGTTTTGCTGACAGTGTCTTTTGCCTTATAGAAGATTTCCAGT
This sequence comes from Cricetomys ansorgei, assembly GCA_026225945.1. Lineage (NCBI taxonomy): Eukaryota > Metazoa > Chordata > Mammalia > Rodentia > Nesomyidae > Cricetomys > Cricetomys ansorgei. Next base: position 14,183,121 of record JAMJFZ010001133.1, read on the forward strand.
TTCATGGGATCCTATTTATTAATCATTTGATCTTAGTGCCTGAGCTATTGGTGTTCTGTTAAGGAAGCTGTCTCTTGTGCCAATGCATTCAAGGCTATCCCCACTTTCTCTTACATCACGTTCAGTGTATCTGGATTTTTTTTTTTTGAGACAGAATTCCTTTATTGTTAACTCTAGCTGTCATGGAACTCACTTTGTAGACTAGGCCAGCCTCAAACTCTCAGAGATCCACCTTCCTCTGCCTCCCAAGTGCTGGTATTAAAGGCATGTGCCACCACTGCCCAGTAGTTTATCTGGTTTTATGTTGAGGTCCTTAGTCCACTTGGACTTGAGTTTTTGCAGAGTGATAAATATGCATCTATTAGCATTCTTCTTCATGCAGACATTCAATTAGACCAGCACCATTTGTTAAAGATGCTTTCTGTGTTCCATTGTATATTTCTGGCTTCTATGTCAAAGATCAGGTGTCCATAAGTATGTGGGTTTGTTTCTGTATCTTTGATTGGGTTCCATTAATCAATCTGTGTGCTTTTTAATAGTTTTTCTTTTAATTCCCCCTTTCTTTTTCATTCTTATTTTGCCAAACATCCAGTATATACACACTGGTTCACTCAATGATATTTGAAGTCATTGGTCTGGCCCAGTTGTAAGTGACCTAATTTCAAATATGCTAATCCTACCTGCTGTCAGCTCAAACCTTCTGAATTCCAGTAGTGAACTTTTCATTCCAGTTACTATAATTTAAACTCCAGTATTTCTGTTTGGTTTGTTTGATTGTTTGGTTTTTTTTTGTTTGTTTGTTTTTGGATTTTCAAGACAGGGTTTCTCTGTTATAACTCTGGCTGTCCTGGAACTCACTTTGAGTTCACACCAGACCAGGCTGGTCTCAAACTCACAGAGATCCACCTACTTCTGCCTTAGGCATGTGCCACCACCACTTGGCTTCTATCTGTTCTTTTATAAATAAAGATTATAATTATTTGACTTACTTAACCCCCAACACAATTATGTTCAGACATTAGCCCATAGTTTCAATTTTTCAGAAGACATTCCTTTTAATTACTTGCAGATACCCATTAATGCTTATTTAAAACATGTGTCCAATATCTGGGCTTCTGTGAATAGCATTTTTCTGTCAACTACTTTCTCCACTATCTGTACTGACAATACATTTCTGTTCTTTGCTTGTCTCAGAGTTTTTAATTTAAAAGTATACATAAATAGCATGGAGATCTGAGAAATCCAACCCCTTCCACATAGTCTGTTGTTATTCTGTTTATTGGCTTTTTGGAATTGATTTTGAAAAATATATTTTTTATCATCTATAGTCAAAAAAATTTCTGCTCAGTTATGCTAGTGGTCACCTAATGACTGCAGACATTGCCCTGAAAGTCTTGAGCCCTAAATCACCCAATCTTCTCTATTGGCTCTGGGTGTTTGCGTGAACAGTCTGCCTGCACTCTTAAGTGTGCAATGCCTGAAGGTCTGCAAAGGAAACGACTGCTGCTTCCTAGGTCTTTCTGAACTAGGTATATGGATCTCATTCCTAGACATCCTTTTTAAGATGTTACCCAGGTAGTTTTGTTGTTGTTGCTGCTGTTAAAATTATAGCTTTAGGTAGTAACAATGCAAATGGAATTACTGATGATGTTTCCAACAATGTCTGGGGAATAGGGCTCTTACCTCCACCTAGCCTATTAAGCAGATCAAATAATGACCTATGAATGGAGGTTTTCAGGTTCTGCTGAGCAGCTCAGAATATTAAATGCTCTAAGAACTACAAACCTTACCTACCCCCCTGCAGTGGTTATTCACAGTTGGTTTTTACAATTTCCATCAACCACCAGAGTTGCCTGACCTCTGCTTTCCAAGGCTACTACAGAAAGCAGACAAGCAAAGGAGTAAGGTAAACCATTATTCAGTTTACTTTCTTGTAAGGACACCACAGATTTTGGGTTGTTTTCTGACTTTTATTAGTTTTTAGAACACTAGAAAAGTTGATTTTGGCCACTTCTGCCAGTGCTCTTGGGACCTCTTCAGGAGATGCAATGTTTTGTAGAGTCAAGGTTCATCTCCAAGTTATGCTTTAAACTTAATTTTTAGTATGGTTTCAATTGCTACATCAAAGAGAACTTATCACAATTTTCACTTTTCCCTTTTCTTTTGTCTTGCCTCATGTCTTTTACTCTCAAAGGAAAAAAAATACACAGCTCTTGAAACATTTTTTGGTGTATAGGAAGCAACCATTCACATTAATGATAAAATGTTATACAACATGGTACAGAGCCAAATAGATTATAATACATATTACATTAACTAGAGGAGCAGCAGTTTGGCTGTTGTGCAATGGTTCAGAGTGCAGTCTTTGCAATTAGGACTGACTTCTTCTTCTACTCAAGGTTTATCTATTACTAGCATTGTGAATTAGGATGAGCTATTTCCATTTCTTTAGCCTTGTTCTATTGTCTATAACCAGTTCCTAAGCATGCCCCTCAGATATATTCTCCACTGTACCTACAATATTCTTTTAAAATCATCGTATGTATAATTGGCATTAGAATAACCTTCCCTCAACAGCATCTAAATCCTAAATCTCATAAATTGAAAACATTTGGCTTACATGACAACACTAAATTTAAGGGCCTTGAAAAGGAAGACTACCTCGGGTCACTTAAGTGAGGTGACTCTAACCTAATGAGAAAAATCTTTCCTAATTTTGTTCAGAGGAAAGTGAGACAACAAAAGAATGTTTTGACAATGCACCAATTACTGGTCCGTGGAGGAATAAGGCTTTGAGTCAAGGAATACAAGTGCCTCTTAAAGATGGAAATGAGAGGAAAATGGACACTCCAGAAAACAAACAAGGAAATAAAAACAGTCTTGCTGACGTACTGATTTTGGTCCAGTGTAACTCATGTTATACCTTTAGATGTTCACCCTCCCAAATTCTGAAGTTTGAGAACTTAAAATTTTGTTTCTATGTAAATTTACTTGGTTATTCATAAATGTTAAATACTTTTCCTTTATTTGTGTTGTGCCTTACTTTTAGTGATGCTTGTTTCGTCCATCTTTTTTTCACATTAAGTTATATGTTCTTTTAATTTATAAGTCAGAGGTTTTCATTCATTGAAGATAATAACCTTCTTATGAGTGTGTGTGGCAAGTGGCTGCATGTTTGTGTGGGTGCACATCTGTGAAGAGGTGCCCACATACGTGTGTTCTCAAGAGCATGTGTGGAAGCCAGAGGTCAACCTCATATATCATTCACCAGGAACCTTCTACCTGGAGTCTTAAAGCAGGGTCTGTCTCTGGCCTGGAGCATATTATTTGGCTGAGTTATCTGGATAGTACCTGCTGGGGCCTGCATGCTTCTGCCTTCCCAACTCTGTGATTACAAGCCTGCCACCATACTCAACTTGTTTTTTTAACTTAAGTTCTGGAGACTGAACTGAGATCCACTTGTCTGTGAGTTAGTCATTTTACAAACTGAGCTATTACCCCAGCTGAGGCTATTAATAGTCATAGAAATGCATAACACTTAGTACTTGTATTTACATTTAATTTTGCTAATGTTTTTCAGACATGATACTTAAGACACTTTTTTTTTTAACCTTCTCAAATATAAAACCAAATTAAACTTGCAGCCTACAGCCTGTACAAATAAAGGCATGGAAAACATTTTCTACATTTATATAATTATTATATGTGTGTCACGTGCGTGCACCACTGATTGCATATGGGTGCAGAGGTTAAGAACAATTTTGCAGCAATCAATTCTCTCCTTGTACCATGTAAACTCCTAAGTTAAGCTCAGGTCCTAAGGCTTGGTGATAAGACAAGTATCTTTACCCGGTGAGGAATCACACCAGCCCACCTTTTGAAATTGAGACATCATGTTGTCGTCTACAAAGTTCAAGTCCCCAAACCATACAATTAAGGTCCAAGAAAAAAAAAACACAAAGAAGTCTCATAATGTTTTAAATACATTTATGATTTTGTATCAGGTCACATTCATAGCTGTCCTTGGTCACATGTGACCCCATACCTATGGATTAGACATGCCCAAAGAGAACATTGTTTTTAATTATACAAGTATTTACTCTGAATCTTCATTACACTCACAGTTTCATTTGTTATCATTAAACTTTAACACATATAGAATTTATACGGTATGATGCAAAATATGAGGATATAGCAAGATTCTGTCTCAAAACACAAAACATAGAAAAGAAAAATATTATTTCCTCATAGATATACTACATACTCCTTTGCCAACCAATACTTCTTTCACGTGACTAGCAAACTTATAATATATGAAATGCTCGTGTAATAACATACGGAATTATTTATCCTATTTAGACTTTAATACATGTGTCTTTTCTTGTAACAGTAAATTATTTCATGTGTTTCCTGTCTTAATTATTTACTCTGATCATAAATTAGAGGAAACCTAATATGACATATCTATTACATTTATATAAAGTCATTAACTTTATTAATACTGTTAAAATATGGCTTTATCATCTTATAGAAGAAGTTACCAGTAAGCTTCTTGTTTTAACAGGCTTGTTAATTATATTTCTAGGTTAACAGTAATACTCATCTTTACAAAATAATACTTTATTTTCTCACCAGCTTACTAATTTACTAGAGAGCCACTTCCTGCCTTCATTTCCTCATGCAAGACATTAGAGATGCAGCAGTAAAGAAAGATGGCTTTGATTTGACATAGCACCAGCAGTCTGAGCTGGAGCAATTAAGCAATAAAAATAAAACAGACGCATATAAACAGAAAATGAAAAAGTCATCTCTGTAGATGCTATGTTTTTCTACATAGAAAACTCTGTAAGATCACACATACACACACAAACCACACAACAACAAACACTACACACCTACCAGCCAGCAACAATAAATGATTTCAGCAAAGTCATGGGATAAAAACCAATCAACATGGGATACAATAATCAGCAGCATTTCTAGTAATACACTATCTGGAAAAAAAAATCTGGAGAGCAATCTTATTTAGCCATGAAAATAAACTAATGCCAACAAAAATAAAATGGTACTGATAAGAAAACAGACATAAATTAATGGATTAGTATAAATATTTCATGATACATTTGCACATTTGCAGCTAACATATTTTTAACAAAAGAGTCAAGAACAGAAAATTGAGAAAGGAGAATTTCTTCAATAAATTGTGTGTGTAGGAGAAGAGTTCAATATCCATATGTAAAAGAATTAATTAAGTCCTTATTTTACTTATAAAACCCAATTCAAAATAGATTAAAGGTTAAAAATCAGAAACTAAGACTACTAGAAGAAAATGGAAGGGGACTGTTTACACAGATTTCTTTAAAAGATAATTTGAAAAATGATGAGAAAAAAATAGGCAATGAAAACAGAGATAGATGGACAGACAGAGCACAAAGCAGCTTCTTTCATAAAACAGTGTATGAAAATATTTCAGAACTTCACCAAAGAGCCAGTCCTATTCATCTTCAACAAGTAAAACCAAACTGGTTTCCTATCCTGGTGAAAAAACTAAGAGTTACTTGCAGTTCTGTTGTCACTAATAGTTTCCCCCTGAATAGCCACAGCACTTCAGAATACAATAGCAGTGAAGATCATTTTCCATCTTGTCATTAATAAAGAAGACTGGTAAGTTTACAACATTAGCCTAAAAGTAATTAAATTTTTTTATTACCACTACAAAAGTTCTCCAGCTAGCTAAACTGCTGCAACAGTGAGAATTTCTTGATGAGCATGGATATTCCAACACAGGCTCCTTAAGTCTCAGCAATTACTCTAGATTTTCAGTCATTCTGGAATACTTCTCTTCACAAAACAAAACACACCCAACGTTTACACTACTAATTTACACAAAGAAATTTTCATTTCACCATAGTGTTCAAAAATCCATTACCTACCAACCTCCAAATATGAGAACTCATCCAGGTGTAATAAAAATGCTTTGCTAGTGTTAGTTGTTCCAAAGTTGTTCTAGGTCACCATTAGTTATGGAATGCATCAAACTATTGTTATATCTTTAGCACAGGAAACTTCTCAAAACTCATTCCAATTGTCAGCAGAAATCACTTCCTTCTCAGTTCAGGCCTTAATTCCCAAATTTCTTGCTGGAGTTTAGCTGAGCAATGTTCTTAGCTCCTAAAAGGTGCTGTCAGGGGCTTGTTCACAATTCACATTGTGTCTCTGAATTTCTCGTTTGCAACATGGATCATCATTCTTACATATGAATGTGATGACCAGTGTGACCAATCACAGAACGAAAACCCATCATGTTCAACATGCCATGAGTTGTGCAAGGTGCACACACAGGAAAATCTTGGGACCATTGTAGGGAGAACTCTGTCTGGTAAAACTTGTGTTCTGCAGCAACTAACCTTATATTAATAGGACCCAGAGACATTTTGGCTTCTGTATTTTTCATCTCTAACAGTTCTGTGATTTTTCTTTATGTCAGGTCATTCTCTTCTTACTCTGTTCACTTTTCTCACCATTACTTGAAACACTTCATGAATATACTTCTAACTGTTGTTTTAATGTCTTTATTTATACCATTTATTGTTGTTTACAAATCTATTTCTGTTCAATGATTTTTTTCTGCTTATGTATTTTCTAGCCCCTAAATATGCTTAAGGATGTATTATTGAATGTTTAACATTCAAGTTTATGGGTTTTTTTTCATGAAAGACTTTTTTGCATTTCTTTAAAGAGTATTCAGAATATGTTCTGAGTAGATGTCAAATAACCCATAGAAACCATACGTCAGTTTGTCCAGGTTACATTCAATCTTTTTTTTCTAGTTAATCTACAGTATGCTACATTTTAGACATTTTAACTGCACTACTGTGGTATGACTGTAAATATCTAGTGTTTGCCAGCATAATGAATATTAATACAGTATACCAGGTACCCAAGAGATATAATGGAATGCAAGAACAAAATCTATACATGGTTCTCAGTAGCCACATCATAGAAATACAACATACCCACCTTATAAATAATTATACCATGAATGTTAATTTTAAAACAACTCATAAAACAAGACCAAATGGGTCATGAGAGGAGGTCAGTATTACCTTTATAAAATGAGTGGGCAAAACTCTGCTCAGGCATCAGCTTGGCAAGGAGTCCATGGTTCAAACTTGGATGAGGGATAGATGGTATGACCACAACTGTGGAGGAATTATGAAGCCAAAGTTGAGAAGGAAAGTGACAGACTGTAAAATAGTCCATACCAACGACTCATACACTTCTATATTACTGAAACAGACAAACAATACTAAAGAACATATTTCTTAGGGAGGGGAAGGGGAAGGGGTTTTAAGAGAAAGGAAGTAGGCAACATACTAAGTAGAGTACACTTACCAACCTACATAAAAACATACATACAGACCAGAAAACTAGACCTAGAAGTTTCACTGTAATAGTGCTCGTTTATACATATATGTCAAATACAGAAAAGTCTTCATATGTTAAGAGGCTATCAACCTAAATGACAAGCTGAAGTTTAATTGGCATACAAAATCAAAATAATAATGCTATAATGAAATAGTATAATCTGCAATGAGAAAATCCTGTGGTTAAAATGTGATCCTTTGTCTATACAGCAACAGTGAAAAGCAAATGTGGTGTGTTCATTGAACAAGATACAGCTGTTTGACCATGAATCTCTATTCACTTTTAAAGCATATGTATTTACTTAGTAAATTCCACCTATAAATTAATCTAGTTGCCCAAGAGAGAGCCACTGACTTATCAAAGTTTCACTGCAAACAAAAGGAAAATGATCTTGATATAAACACTTGGTAGGAAATGATTGAGGTCCCCATTTACTGAAATTTTAGTTGTCACAAACCATATTTATAGTTTTTAAGAATAGTATGCAAGGCCAATTGTCGGACATGGTCCTAGAATGTATTTGTGTGCAAATTCTGAGTGCTTATGAGGACACTCCAAGAAAACAAGAGTCTGTGACCTCATTTTCCTCAAAATACAGAGTTGTTCTTGGAATGTTTTTGTGCTCCTCCCAGGTAGAGCAAAAAGGAGTGAGTTTACTTCAGATTACTTACTCATTATTGTTCGCTGCTGTTATTAAATTAAATGTTTATTTAAACTATCCTTTATATGACTCTATGGAAAAATATGTTTTGCCATGTGCAGCTTGCCCTTGTGATTGTGTACAGCTTGAACTCAGGAGAACTTTACTCATGTGGCCTTTTCTTATCCCTTAGAGTATACATTGTCTGAGGCTATAAATAAAGTTGGCTATTGCATAAGGCTTTAGTCCACTTCATTTATCGGCTCCATTCTCCCAGGTCCGACTGCCTCTAGAGCGGTGACAGCCAATAATGCAACAGCTTCTGCAACATGAGTATGTTGCAAATGAGGTCAATACAATGCAAAGTGGCTCACTGCTGTCTATGATGTTACTTTTCCATAACTCTTTTATTTAAAATTACTTTGCATAAATTTTTACACTTTGTACAAAATTTAAAATGTTTGCATATTATATAATTTATAAAATATACACATGTTGAATTAACTGTTCACTTAGTAGCAAGAAGAGGAGAGAGAGAGAGAGAGAGAGAAAGAGAGAGCGAGAAAGGGAGAGAGAGAGAGAAAGAGAGAGAGAGAAAGGGAGAGAGAGAGAGAGAGAAGAAAGGGAGAGAGAGAGCGCCACGCACAAGAAGGAAAGGAGGGAATTTTTAAGTAAGGCTATAAAGATTGGTATTGTACCTTACTTTTTACCTTGAGCAACTATATGAGAATCTCCTATTTTAATGTTTATATAATTTTCACAAGAAGAACGTTGAAAAGCATGAGTTTCTTGTATATTAAATAATAGTATAAACAAATGATTTGTATTCAAAAATAGGAGACAGTAACCCCAAAGCTGCACAGGCACATGAGAGTACAGCAAATATATACAGACATATCCAGTACATTTGTGTGGGACTACAGTGTATTAGATCAGTATCTCTCTACCAATTCTGTAAATGTCTGAAATCTCTATGAGTAAGTACACTTCAAACATGTATCCAAAAAATGTTAGAGAGAGAGAGAGAGAGAGAGCGAGAGAGCGAGAGCAAGAGAGAGACAAATACTGGTGAAAAGAAAAACAATGGAAACCAAATACTAAGTACCTGTACTTGTTGGTGAATTTATTTCTTGTCTGATGTTTCTACCTGGTTGGCTTCCAGTTCTTGCGGTCTCTCTCTGGGGTTCTAATATGTCTCGATACTTAGATACCATCAGAACAGAGATGAAGTAAACAACAGCCAGAGCTAAGAACTGTGCCTGCTTGCTATCATCCTGTATAAAATGAAAAGGCAGTTTGACATTCAAAATTTTTAAGATAAAAATTCACAAAGTATAAAAAACTATTCTTATTTTATTAGACATTAAGCTTAGATTTAAATGTTTTAGGGGGAGAGGGGCAGCTAGGGAGATAGCCCAATAGTTAAAAACACTTGCTGCTCAGACAGAGGACCAGAGTTCAGTTCCTATCATCCACTTCAGGTGGTTCACAATGATTGAAAACTCTATCTCCAGGTGATATGACATCCTCTTCTGGTCTCCTTGGGCATCAAACATACAAGGCAGATATAGACATATTTACACCACAAATACAAGCAGAATAAACCTTTGGAGCCAGCCCAGATTGTTTAGTGACTAAAGACACCTGCAGGTGATAACAGTCACCCACGTGGTAGGAGGAGGCTCTGTAATACTGTCCTCTGATCTTTACCCATGCACTGAGGCAAGTAAGCGTGTGAGTGCAACACACACACACACATACACTAAATAAAAGTAATTTCAAAGAAAATTAAGAGCAAATAACTCTTAATTGATACTAAGCACCATATTAAAGATACACACAAAAATACCTGAAATGTTTCATCTGAGCTTTAGGTTGAAATAATTTAAAAAGGTCACAGAGTAAGATTTTGTTGAATGGGCTACAAAATATCACCCTTTCTCTTACCATTTAAATCTATGACTTCCTTATAAAACATGCAAATGATAAAAATTAATGTTCTCAGTTTTAAAAAAAAATTAGTAAGAATTATAAATAAATAAGGTCAACAGAGAAAAATTACAACTAGAAAAGATACTACTACCTGAGCAAGAGGCTAAGTGGATTGAAGATAGCAGCGATATAAACAATGGCAATCATAAAACAAGAATTTAGTGCAATCCATTGTGAAACTGAAGGTTAGGTGGCAATATATGTGGTGAATAATTAATGTTCTGATTGCATTAACAGGTAAACAGATGTAACAATCCAGTTTTTCTGGAAGGGAAACTGAATTCTCAAATAGCACAGATATTTGAGGTACAACTGCCATTTAAGCAAAATTCTAATGTAATTCAGAATTTATGTAGATTTCTCAGAAAGGAAACAAATGACAAATATTTACTGGTCATTTGCTATGCTGAAATAGAAAATGCATAGCTAACAGAGAAAATGATCAAAACTAACATAATTTACTCTGAAGTATTGTAAATTTAGTCTTTTACATGCTGTGAGTGACAAAAGGCTTTACAGAAATATGATTTCTTATGAAGTGTTTAAAGTGTATATTCCTAATATTTCTATGCACACAGAATAATACAGAAAGAACAAAAATCAAACACTTAAGCAGTTATTACAAAGGAAAATGAAGTACAATCAGACTAAAAAAGGATTCCATCCAAGAATGAATTCATACACAGCCCAAGCTGTAATAGATCCTCTTTTCCACATTGCTTCTGCTTCTACCACAAGAAACTCAGCTCCAGGCAATTAGAAAACATTCAATAAATTCATGAAGAATAAATGAATGTAAGCTATGATATAACTGCCACCATTGACTGTAGTGGTAGCCAAGTTACAATGTCTTCTAACTGGCATGAAGAGTTTGTCTTTTGCATTTAAATGCAAGATTTAAAGCCCACTGTACTGCTTATTTCCAGTTATGTCTTTGGAAATAAAGTATCATATATACAGGAGCTAAACACCTAAAGAGTGACTAAATTTTACATAAATTAACTGATGTGTAGAGGTATTTTACTACTATAAAGACATAAACTCTGTTTATCCTGTCTGTGTGATTATAGGACTCTCTTCTATTCAAATTTGAATAATTAATATAAGTGGCTAGCCATGAGAGTCCTTTAGATTTTAATGTACACGTTGGAATGATGCAAAGCATTCCAAGTACTCTTTGAAGGATTAAAATTCCCAACTATAGTTTGTCATTTGAGATACAGGTGACCTAATAAAATAAAATTCAGTCTCTGGTGGGGCCTGAAAAACAAAACAAAATAAATTTGTTCATAATTTTAATCTATTGGGGAACATTATAAACAAAGATTTCCTTTTATAAAAATTCAGAAATCATTTTAAAATTAACTATAATTAAAATAATAGGCTCTAACCTGTCTGGTTTACAACGCCTATATCAACAACTGCTATTATTGCTGAATCTGCTGTGAAACACTGTACTTCTCTACAATTCATAAAAGGTCAATCTTCTTTTCAATTGCGTTGAGTAAGCAGTCATGGATTAAGAGTTCCATTAAACACTCCTTAAGCTATCTTTTTCTTTGAATGTTATTAAGCCATCTTTCTAATTCAGATTCCTGCAGATACCATATTTGTGAAAGTAGGGGTCAGTGAGATGGTTCAATGGGTAAAGGCTTTTACTGCTCAAGCCTGGAAATCCGAGTTCAATGTCTGGAACCCTCATAAAGGTGAAAGGTGAGAATGAGCTCCACAGTGTTTTCCTCTGACCTCCACATGACTCTGAAGTATGAACAACTGCGATCACATGCATCATGAGCACATATATACACAATAATAATATTAAATGAAAAAAAATTTCCTATACTCAAAGGCAACCATTAATACCTGATGAGGTAATTTTTTATGTCTAATAAAAGAAACATTAAGAATAACAAAATATTATGTGGAGATAAAGTAAAGAATATAAGAGGCAGGACCAGGTAACGTAAGATAAAATCAACTTAGTGCTTCAAGGCTGTTTTTAATCTTGGAACACAAAATAAATTTCAAATTTTCTCATCATTTGTGAGCAAGTGTATGCACATGTGTGCATCTGCTTACCTGTGAGTATGCATGTGGAGACCAGGGGCTGACACTGAGTGTCTTCTATCACTGAATCTGAAGATCACCTTCACCTGCAACCCCCTCTCCCCTGCATTTATGTAGGTGCTGGGGTTCCAAATTCAGGTCCTCATGCTGCTGCAGCAGGCAATTTACCCAGTGAGTCACTTCCCCAGCCCCATACACATACATATCATTTTTCAAAAGTAAGTGATCAATGAGCATTTGGAGAAAACTAAGGCTCAACTATTTTACCATGAAAAGTATGCAATGTATCCAGACACCAGGACACTTGGGAATGACAGCAGTTCTTTACAATTGTGTGCTGTTTAATACAAATGACAGTGCAAGTTGGCTTTGTGGTCGTTGTTTGATTTTTTTTTTTTTGTTCTTTTCAAGAAAGCCAAGAAGATATAACTTACCACATCTCGAAAGACAACAGCACGAAGGCGATTGATATCAACATCCTGAAGAAGTCTATCGGGATCCTTGATAGGAGAAAGGTTACCTGGAACATTTTCTAAGGGAGTCTTGAAAACAAAAGAGAATTATTAAGAAATAACATATTCTGGAAAATTATTTAGAAGCATCTCTTATAGCATTTTCTACCTTAGGCTGAGCATCCTAAATCATTTCCTGCCTCCTCATGGGGTAGAAATGACTATAACAAAATTCTGGCACGGGGTCTATTTTCTGTTCTCCTCTGTTGTCAGCCTCTCTCTTCTCGATGCCGCTATGATCTCATAAAGGCAGATAGGTTGTGTAGGAAAAAATTAATCTTGTCTTTCAGAAAAATTTGAGTGCAGTCTGGATTAATTTTCATTACTAAAACTTTCAGTTAAGAAATGTCTTAATTTATCCACCATCCATTATATATATATATATATATATATATATATATATATATATATATATATATATATATACACACACACATACATATGATCAAATTATTATGTATTATTATGTAACGTTATGTAATTACACATATAATCACTTCATGATACACTTTTAAAAGGTAAGCTCTAAAATTAACATATTCATAGTTCACTACAGTTGACAGACATTAGAGAATATACCATTGAAATGGTTTCCTATAGTTGAAGAAACAAAAAATAAGGATTTTAGATAACATATTCATAACATAAATTAGCAAGTGACCAAATTACTTAAGCTCACTCTAGCCCTTTTTCAGTACTCAACGTACTGAGAATACTTTGATTAAATCTGACAATGTATGCATATAGCAAATGAATATTTTGCACATAACATATATGTGTTTAATGCCAACTTCTGCTTCTGCTTCCTTACAGATGCTCTTGTAGTGTTTCACACCTAGAGGAGACTATGAAACTCCTGTGGAGCATGGTATAGGAATAAGATTAGCATTTGAAGACTGATAGTTACATGGTTTCCATTAAAATCATCAAGTTTACCCATCCTATGTGAAATTATAACTGCTCCAAAATATAACCAGATCCTCTAAATAATGGCCTAATACTTTTAGCATGGGATAGTTGCTATACATTTGCATATTATTGCATATAATCTACAGAATAGGTAAATCCACAGCAATGTAGAAAAACAAGAAATATTTTAATACACATACCATTTTATATTTTACAAATATTTCCTTAATCCCATTTGACCTTGTAAAGGCTATATGAGGACAAGTTTAAATTGTTGTCCCTGTGTTTACACAGCATGAAAATGAGTCTCCATGAAGATATATCACTCATGCAAGTGTGTCCAGATTTGTACCAGAGAGGCCTTCTGATAATTAAAAATCAACTACAGTTTACTGCCTAAAGTGCCATGAATGCAATGCATGAACAGAATATCTATTACTCATTTTTATTCTCTGTAATGAACATGTTGTGCTAACAAGTCAAATCTTTTCCTAATATTCCAGTATCACCACTTACCCCTTTTAACTGACAAACCTCTTGCCAGAGACACACTCACTAACTTAACCAAACAACACAATTTTGTTTCATTGGGTATACCATCTGTATACTACAAAAAAAAAACCACACTTGGTTTGAGGATTCTGAAAAACTTCCTGTTACTCACTGTTGTTTATTTGGTAAGAAAAGTACAGGCACAGTAAAAACCTAACCCTCTCCCAAGCACTGGTTTAGTTACACATCTCCTAATTAGGAAGAGAAACAAGAGTCATCAGTAGCACATGAATCACTCCTGGAACCACCATATACTTAATATATTACTTTTCATTTTAATTAAACAAAGGTAAGGTTATAAGGTAAGGTTCTCAATCACTTTAAAATGTTGACTGACTGAGACATAGGAGGCAAGGAAATTTGTCTAAGGGTCATCTATGAAAAGTGGCAGAAGCCGGAATACACCTCAGAACTCTTTACAGCTTATGGTACTCCAAATGCTCTGAAAGCACAGAGAGATGTACAAGATATGGTCATCACCCTCTAGCAACTAGCCTTTAATAAGTCTATGCAGTGAATATGAGACAAAGACTGCTGACACATAATACTTAACTTCCCAAGCAATGTAGATCATTGTGGAGTCTTGAAAACCGTAAAATAATATGTGGGTCATATTAACTCAAGAATGTTTCCCTGATAACACTGAACAAGAAAAGAGGCTGAAATACTGTAAATAACCAGAAGATTTTATGCATGTGCAGTTGGCTTAGCAGAAACTATAGCAATATAGAGCATGGGACTTAAAAAACCAATTAAGCTTCTATGTTATATCTTTAGTTGTTGAGTAAAAAAATTGCTGTGTCAATGCAGAACATTTAATTACAAGCTCAGTGAGTGATAAAGAGACATGCTGGTTTTACTGAAAACATCAGAGAATCAGTCCCCGAGACTAGGGCACAGTAATATTGTAAAAAACCTTTATCCTGGGAAAGCAGCACCTAAGATGACCTATATGAACACATTTCAGATGGGTAAAATATAAATAAAAGTACGTCAAGATAAGAAAATTACATAAAAGTTTAAGAAATCAATCTTTAGAGGAGGTCTACTGTAAGGATGAAAGGTTAAAATCAAGAAAAGGTATACGCACAAGCTATAGCTGCTGAGGTAAGTACAGAACAATCATACAAGCCTTCAAAGTCGTGAAGTTGAACGTAATGGCATGTGTCAGTTAAACACAACAAGAGAGCTAATTTGTAATGAGAATTGTCATCATATTCCAAACTGCTATATATCACTCCTTCATATAATGGGCAGGCAATAACTAGTCTTTCACTCAAAGCTCATCCATTTAAAAATGTGCTTTGCTTATAGGCTGACCTCTGAAAATAGATGTTAACTATTTAAATCAGAAACACCAGAAATCTTCAGCTTATATATCAATGCAATTCTTAAGAATTACATCAGTAGAAATTACTATTATCTTTTTCAGTAACATACAAGTACGAATTTTAAGAGGTTAGCTAACCTTGCAGATACAACCAAGAAGCAGAGAAACCACCACAGTCTCAAGCCTATGTCATTTTATAGACCTCAATGCATTGTTCTCACTAATGATAAAAAACTGTATATTACAGAGGAAATGGCTGATTACCTTGGATGCTGCTGTGGCAGTCACACTTTGTGGAGCTTCCTGAGGTTTACTGCTTCCATGGGAAGACTTGTTCCCCCTGTCTCTTTGTCTCTGTCGACATTCTAAACAGTTTCTCACAGCTACACAACAAACTAAGAAATCAGAAAGATATTAACATAAATCATTGACATGGGTGTATTGAACAAAAGTTTTAAATTTCTTTGTATATTTCCTTATCTGCTATCATTTATTAGTTTTAAAATTAGATACATTTTAAATTAAAATAAAATAATGAAGGTACAAAATATGCAGAATAGATATAAAATAAAATACACATATATTTCTAATAGGAAACAGATCACCTTGGCCTTTCAAACTCCCAAGATAGTCTTCCTAATTCTATAATCTTCCATCAATCACTATTATAAATGTTCTGTATCAGTAAAAATTTTAGCAACTTAAAATGCCTTTGTGGGGTGTTGAAGATATGGTTCAGTGGGTAAGAACATTTGCTATACAGGCATGGGGACCTGAGGTTAAATCCCTTGCACCCACATAAAAAGCCTGCTTTGGTCACTCATACTTGTAATTTAAGAGGACAGCCTAGCTCCAGTATCAATGAGAGACTTCTCAACGAACTAAAGTGGAGAATGATAGAGAAGAATACTGGATCTGGATATCATCTTCTGATTTCCACTCATGCATGCATTGAGCAGACATAAAACACACACACACACACACACACACACACACACACACACACACACACACATACACACACACAGTATACATATACACAAGCATACATACACAAATTCCTATCAGCTTTTAAAATGTTTAATAATAAGGCTCTGCCACTACTTCACCTATCTTGCTGATCCTACAGAGCACACCTTCCCATTCTAAGTATCATCCAGTCTAAGAGTTGTAATAGCTGTCTTTACAGAAGAAGAGTTTACACTCCTTGTCAATACAATTATTATTTAGGAAACATACAAACGTGGGGCCACCATTTTTCTCACTTCCTTTTTCCTTTCCTTTGGTAATAGTAGCCATTAGATCACCCCTTTCCTATTCTAGGCTAAGGGCTCTGCTGTGTACTATATGCTCAGTTGTTTGCAGGCCAAGGACACAAGGTTCACTAAGGGGTCTAAATTAAAATCACTTCAATGGTAAGTACCAGTCTTACTGATTTTTAAACAATTCTAAATATGTTTGACTATATTTGAGGTAATAAATAATGATTCCATGCAATCTCCAATGTGAAGTTGCAAGTTTTTGAAGCTGAGTAATCCTGGGGATTACAAGACAGTTACTAAGATGCATAATCACCAACCTGAATCAATGCTTTCTGTACCTCAGAGCTGCACAGCACAAGCCATTTTGAGTAATGACATACTGTGCACCACTGCCTTAGCATACTTACCTAGCCTTAGGCACTGTCTCATTAACCCTCCAGAAGACATGTTTTTTTCAGCTTCAATCTCACTAAAATTTAGAGAGCTGGCAAACACAAGGACATCAACCATAGCCATGAGTCTGCTGAGGAACGTCACTGCTGTCTCTGCTGACATGCCTTGTGTCACTTCAATGTTTTCCAATTCAGTCTTTAAAAAAGGAGAGTTAATCTTGTTTAAAAGTGGGAAATATGGTACAGGTAACATATACTACAGATGTTTAGAAGTTCAGAAAGTTGAGGTAAGGATATAAAGAATAAACTAATACTACCTATCACAAGACTCAGCCAAATTTTGTTTCCCTACCCACTATTCTTTAAAAAAGGCCCATTTAAAAATCAGTATTAGTTTAAAATACTGTATTAGATGAATAAAAGGCTTCATATAATTTCACAAAGATACTTAAAGACAACCACACATAATCTTCTTATTTTAGTTTCAGTATAAAAGAGGTATAATATTGGACTTTCTCTCCTAAAATCTTCATTTCTATTTACAAGTAGATGTTTTTCTTTCTTAAAGATATAATGAATAAGGAGAACAGTAAATAGCATTTTTCTTTGCTATAAAACAAGATGGCTGTCAAACTAGAATGCATACCTATAACTTGCCTATTTTAGCGCAATAAACTGAAACACTAAGGGTTTCATGTGTTCAATAAAACTAAGGACCAAAAGGATCACTCCTTTAGATAATTATGATAAACTATGAAACCCTAGCTGTAGGAAGAGGAAGCAGCATTGTTAAGCTGAAAGTTAGACTTGTGACAAAATGTCATTTCCTCCTTACAGAGAGAATATTAAAATGCATCCTGCTTCTTAGAATGTGTGACTGTGCAAGTTATGAGAAACAGCAACATTTCTTCATTTTTCATCCTATAATGACTTTGTTTTTTTTTTTTTTTTTTTTTTAACTAGAATGAATTTTCTTAGTGCCAGAG
Organism: Cricetomys ansorgei; assembly: GCA_026225945.1. Taxonomy (NCBI): domain Eukaryota; kingdom Metazoa; phylum Chordata; class Mammalia; order Rodentia; family Nesomyidae; genus Cricetomys; species Cricetomys ansorgei. The sequence continues at coordinate 14,201,191 of JAMJFZ010001133.1, forward strand.
GGAGCAAAGAAAAGAGATGCTTTTCAAAGATTCTGAAAATGGGCACACTATCCATACTGACTGATCTTACCTGTAACCAAATGGTAAAGTCATGCATATGGTAGGTGCATGGAATTGATTCCTGTTCCTACTGACTTTTATCTCAATGCTGCTACACTCACTGTCCTTGGATGGAAATGCAGACTGTTTACGTATTTGTGCTTTATTCCTGACACAGCATCAAATTTAAACAACTGTGATCACAGCTTAACAGTTACAAGAATAAACTTCATTGCAAATCTATTTTCAATTGTTCTAGGATGAAACACTGGCCATGGCTTAGATCTGTCAAACATTCTTAATAACTTTTCAATAGTATAGGATTTAGTATATCTACAGATGTATTCTTAAATTCTTAATCATTTTAAATTGTTGAAATTATGAGAGCCCTACCTCACTGTATTAGTGGTTCACTTTCCAGTTGGAATCTACAAATCCAACCAGTGAAAAGTGCTCTAATTTTGAAATATTGAATCAGAAACAAATATTAAATACAGAATTATTAAATTGTTCATATAATTTGACAAACTTATTCTACCAAAATATCAGATTTGAAATTAAAACATATTCTTAACATGAACAATAAGCTAGAATTCCATTATATTAATATAAATAAAAAACATGATGTTATATAAGCATCTTATAATAAATCTTACCGATATATATAATTCTCATTAAATTATCATACATATATTATATGTATAATATATATTCCAATTTCTTATAATTGGAATGCAAATCTGATTGCACACAAGACTCTACTACATACATTGTTTTCACTGTATTATGATATTTATTGTTGTGAATAATAAAGCTAATTCATCAATGTATTGGGAAAATAATAGTTTTAATGAATTTTTAAAATACACAATGATATGCCTGATTAAAAGATGATATGAAAACTCAAAATATAACCAAGTAAAAAATTTCATAATTAAAAATAAAATTTAAAATTAAAAACCTAAAAATTACTGCAAAAGTAATACTAACCTTAGAACCCTGGACATGCATTAGACAAAACAGACAACAGACCAAAGAAGTACAAGAAAAAGGAAATTATTAAAATTAAATGAAAATACATGTAAAATTGAAACACAAAATAACATTTTAAAATTATATTTGATCATTTTAATAAAAAATTCTCAGAATAGGTATTCATTTTATAAAGCACATGGTTATGATTAAGATTAAATATGACAATTTAAATTTATACTTATTTTTGTTTGGAAAACTGCCCCCAAATATTCACATGTAAGTACAGAAAATCTAGGAGAAAGAATGTGAAATCTATTTCACAAAACAAGTATTTTCTCCTAGTGGATGATTAATGAGATTGAAGAGTAACTATAGAATGTCAGAACCTGACTTGAGCAGAAATGAGTCAGGGAAATCAATTATTACTTACACCAACCATCTGGACCTTTTCTATGAGGAAATCATACTTAATTTGTTTCCTCAAATATTCAGAACCCTTCCTGTACAAAACTAAGACATTTATGTCATCATAACTTATAATTCACTTCTTGTGTCAGAAAATAACTTACTGACACAACTACATAAGACCTATAATACGACCTTACTTAACTGCAAATTATCTAAAAGTTTCATAGCCTTGTTGAGAATCATATACATAAAATAAAATCATTATAGATCTTTTTTTCACAATAATTACAAAATTCCAGTTCTCTGGGTTTTTACAAGTAGACGAGAGTATAAAATTTAAAATATGCCATTTCATTGTATATACACTAGGAAAATAAATAAAAGAATCCTGAGACTATCCATATCAATAGGATCATTGCTATGAGACAAATAACACCAAAACCAAAAGTCTCATATTTTTCCAATTCTACATCTTGTTAATAAATGACTATAATTAAGACTGTCATCATGCTTGATACAGAAGAAAAGATTGCTTTCCTTTTTTATGATGCTGCAATTATTTGAAGAACCAGAAATGTCAGTTTCTATTAGTTTCCTGGGACAGAGAAAATTAAAGCACATTAGACACTGTTCTGGATGGTTGACCAATATGGTCAACTTGAAATCTTGAGTGATTATGACAAAACATGAAGGAATGTGTGATTGACAGTGCTCTTTGCTTCCTTTCAATGTTTCCAATTCTCTGTCGTCATTCATAACTAATTTGAACAGTGTGGTAGAAAACAAATGAAATAATTCAATTGACTAGTCCTGGAAAACTTAACTCAAAAACTCAACAAAATACAAAGTGCATAGCAAGTGGTCTAAATGTATTGATAATAGTTAGATAGATAGATAGATAGATAGATAGATAGATAGATAGATAGAGTCATCTCACTATGCAGCACTGGTGATATAGAATTCACTAAGTAGACTGGGATAGCCTCAAACTCACAAGGAATTCTTAACATCTGCTTTTGCTTCTCCAGTACTGGGAGAGGCATACATCACCATGCTGGGTCAAGTGGTTTAATTTTATCCTGAATATTAAAGTTAAAGCTATTAGTTTAGTTTTATTCAAAACATTTTTGTGATTTATCTACCTTAAGATACAATTTTAAATAATATAGGTCCCCGAAACCTCATACAGTACTGCATTTTTAGATTGCTTACTATAATATAAGCAATGTGCATCTCTTGTCTTCTTAAAGTCTACATTAAGCCATTTCTTACAGTTACAGGTAGGATTAACCTAAAGTGTTCAAAACTTTCTTCCAGAACAATGACACTATAAGAGCAATTCAGAAATGCTATTCCTACTGCATAGAGACTTCTGTATTCACTCATGGTTTCAAGGAGCAAACAGACCACTTCAAATGGCCAGTCCCCCAGAAAAAGCAAACAAAAAAATTCTGTTATTTGAATATCTTGCTATCAAAATGTATGGTCTATAATAACTAAATTATTTCAAACAGTCTAAATTTTAGAGTTTTATAAATGAAAGGTCTTCAAAATAAACTGGAATGACAATTTTATCAGACAAATATGTAAAAAAGGAAGCTCCAGAAGAATTCAAGAAAGAAAGCCCTGAGAGGCTTCTCTACCTAGTACATGTCACATCTATTACCAAACTTGGTTTTTGACACTATTTGGGGGATAGGTATAATTATTGTCATTTAGACAATGAAGAAAACAAAGTTGAGGCCATGTGCAGCAAATGATACAGCCCAGACTGAAACACAGATTGATCTCATACTGAGGTTCACACCATTTCCATTTAATTCAAACTTCACAAAAAGTCGTATCTGAGTCTCATCGAGACATAAGTCTTTTTGAGCAGCAGCCAATCAACACTTACAGCACTTACCTTGAGAAAAGACAAAAGAGCACTTCTGGGTTAAGCTTTAGGTTGTTATTTTTAAAACAAAAAACTACAAAAAATACTTCACATTCTATTTATTTTTTAAAGTTTAGATGTATATTAAAATTGTCTAATGACAAAATATGTAAAAAAGTGTATGTTTACTAAGCGATAACTACATTGCTAAAAATAGTTTGTTATACTTAATAGACAATGTGTCAAATTCAAGTTCTTATTTCACAAGAAAGGATAAATTTGTCTGATGTTCTAACTTTTGTCTGTTCTATAGAAATAAGATTTTTATATACGTCCATGTGTCATTCTTATTTTTTGTACAACATATGCAATGCCAGTGTGTCATACCATTCTGCTCTTATGCTAAATCTATCCCACTCCCATCTCCCAACAGTGGAGTTCAGCAGGTAGGACAAACAGTAGAGGGCTGCAAGACCTAACACAGTTATTACATAGCTCCACACAGAATACGTTTTCCAGCTATTACTGTCAAAGCCATCACTACTCGTAGATTTTTTTAAAAAATACAAAGCTTCACAGACACAAAGATATATGCATTGTTAAAATCCTCAGGACGTTCAGACAGCAGTGTCCAGTGTTTCTGCTTCACGCAGTTGGAGTTGATACTGACGTTGCCCTTTTCGTGACTGAGAGCATCCCTAGTGTCTCCTTCCTCCCTCTCACCTGTCCCAAGAACTCTTGAGGTTTTGTACTTGGAAGTTTTGAGCTGAAAAGGCCACATTTTCATTGTGGTTTCATTCTTTACTCAGGCTCCCCCCTCTTTTCCACAACACTGAGACTTTAGCAAAAACACTGAGTAATCCAGTCACACTAAATAACACTTACACCCTTCACACTTCTAGATTATATAGAGAGTAAGAGACAGTTTATCAATATATACATAATATATTATATATATTATAATTGTGTTGAATAACCAGTCATAGATACAATCAGTTAATCGACCAATTAACAGAAATATAGAGACAAAAACCACAAAAATTTCTGCAATAAAATTAACTTTCATGTCTGCTAATAAAAGTCTAAATATAGGCAATTTAAAACCCTGAACTATAGAGGTCTAAACTGTACACATAAATATTCTTGGGAGTCAAACTTTAAAAAGCCAGCATCCTCAGTGTGCATTCATTAATTTAAAAATAAACTAAATTGAGTATTAAAGTAGTAGATATAACAGGCTAATGAGTTACTGTATTTATTTAATACTTTATTACTAGAAATATTTGACACTAAAATTTGGGAGATATTTAGTAACATGTATACTTCAAATCTCTTCAAATTTGAATAACTTATCAGTAAGCTATCTGACAAAAAGATAATTTTTGTTCTGTACAAAAGGGCAAAAAACATTCAATATTTATATAAAGTAAATACACTCTCTTAAAATTTACTGACAACAAATGGCAATTTATATGATGCCACAGAGAAAGCATTGCATATAGTCTTTGATGAAATATGAGACTGAATGTAAGAATGCAGTTTACCAGAACATGGTATACATACATCACTAGAGGAAAAGCTGGAGACAAGGAAAGAAGGGGTGACAGACAAATGCTAGGCAGCAGCCTTCTTCATGTATCACCAACTCTTTGTAGTGTTAGTCCCAGGCCACCTCCTTGCTTTGGTTACTAATTAGCTACACAAGACCCCAATGCTGATCTGTCCTTTTTCATAGCTCCCAAACTAGCCTGCTTGCCTGTAACTTGCTGGATGAATTCACCAGGAACACAAGTACATGTGCCTGGGGGAAGTGTGTGAGGTTAAAGTCTGTTGCAGCTAATATTTTAAACTTCAATGCTGTTCCAGTGGATGGAGTGAGAAGAATCTTGTAGGAAAATGATGTTACTGATGAAATAAAGTCTGGAACCAACTTGGAAGCATTGTCTAACTAAGCAATAGACGTGTTAACAAAACATAGGCCTCTCTGTGGCAAAGGTGTGTTCTGGGGCTTACAAATGAGTTTCTTATGAGAGGCAGCAACATGGGCTCTAGAGCAAGTGGAGTTCTATGTTCTTTCCCATCTAATCAAGTTACACCTGAATGGTGTCATTTTGACATAAATCAAAGATTTTTTTTTAACTGTGACTCTGGGGATCAAATCCAAGACCCACAAATGCTAGATAGGTGTACTGCCACTCAGCTACAGACACACCAGCCCTGAATTAGAGATGAAAACTGCACGTAACTTAACACTCGTCTGTTGAAGTTTTAAAGGACATAGATGATCAATATTAAATGCTTTCCAAATTGATTATATTAGTATTTTTTCAGTGTTTTTTAGAGAAAGAGAAACTTTAATAGAAAATTGGTAAATAATGTCAGACTATGTTACAAGTGGATTTTAATAGCGTACTATGTGAGATTTAGATATACATAGCATATAAAATAATTATTTATAGCTGTAGTTCTTAAAGATTTCACCAGAAATACTTGAGAAGTACTGCAATAAATATACACAGGAAGAACCAAATACTAGTAGATAAAAGACACTGGAATATAAATATAATTAATGGCTTACAAGTTCCTGTAGGAGAGACTGTTAAAAATCTGTCCCATGTATCTGAAAGGACTGGAATGCTCATGTCATTCTAAATTATAACCACTAGGTGGAGGTAAAGAACTTACAGTTGGTGATGTAGCTGCGGAGAGCAAAGGTAATATTCCTCCACAGGCAATGATGATGTTGTCTACCATTTGGGAAATGAGGTGAATTGTGTTATGTACAAAAATAATGTTTTCATTGCTGTTGACAAAGTCCATTACAGACTTTGTAGAATGGCTGAAACAGAAAAAAAGTGATTATTTCTTTTATGTAAATACAAGAGATATAGCTTATTCAGAATAAAAATTTTAAAGTGAAAACAATTAAAAATATTGAGAAGTGCTAGACAAATTTAAAATGAAATTATTAGAACAAAAAACTTACAATTCAGACATTTTACCAACAAACGAACAATTATTTCTGCAAGGTTTTTGTGTCTACGTGTATTAAATATTTTTGTTGTTCTTTCTTATTTATAAGAATAGCTATCACTACTCCAAGGTTGGCCTAATACTTTCCACACAGGCAGTCCACAATAGACATCCTCTACCTCACATTTCTGATTATTAACTACTTTCTAGGTGATCTGAGTGGCTCCATGAATTTAACTAAAACTAGTTTTGTTGGATCTGCTTGTTTTGTGTTAGGAGTCAAAATAAGAGCCTGTAGAGAGGAAGTTCCAACACACTGTGTAATGAGTACACCTTTCACAGCCATGAGGAAATGTGTAATGTGAAGCATCATTGAAGGAAGCTAGCAGAAGTTCAAGAATTATTGTGAATGAAAAGGAAGATTACAGAGTAGGTCAGCAGCAAGATTTGCCATATAAAACATGCAATGAAGGTATGAAAGAAATACACTGCTTTATTGTTGTCAGATATTCTCCTCTATCCTAAAAAGAATCTTTAAATGATTTGTGCATTCATGTTTGGAAACCTTCATGAGCAGCAGTAAGGAAAGCAAGGACACATAGTTTGTTGTTGGAGGGACAACTGGGCCAATCACATTTGTCATTCCATATATCAACCTCTACATCAACAGCCATGCCTTTCATGCTATTTATTTTCCTTAGACATCTCTAGGTATGTAATAGCATGCAACAACATTAGCAATGAGTCTATGTCTCGCTTACAAATAAAGTGATCAAATCAAACATAAAAACTCCCTTGGCAGATATACTGACAATTTCCACAACAGTCAGATCATCTTCCCCACAAGAACATTCCAAGTTTGTTCCTCAGACTAGTTAGTTGTTCTCCAAGTTGTTGGGTTACTAATCTGTACTGATCCACGCAGCCTAGTCATTACAATCATTAGACTCCCATTTCTTTTTTGAGGCTGTTTTACAAATGAATGTACAACCCTGATAGACCATATGGGAGAAATTTCTTAAGGGGTTTCACTCAGGAGAAAAAAAAATGTTAATGAAAAGAAGTAAAGGGAAAAAAAAAACAGGGAGGGAGGAAGGAAAAGAGTGAAGATGGAGGGAGATAAGGAGTTTCTGTCTTGTAACATGCACAACCTCAAGTGGCCACATTTAATCCTAAAGGAAAAATCAGGAGTAGGAAGTCAGCTTCAGTCTGAAGATGTGACAGAGTGTACTAAATCTCTGAAGATGAGGCAATTTGTTGCTGAGAGTCATCAGTTTCCAAAATGTACACACTTGAACATGTGAATGATAGATCTCTTCATTAAGAAATGTGTTGTGAATCTGCTATTAAAAAAACTATTGAAGAGTAAAAAAAGCAACGATTTAATTCAAATAGATAACTTTTTAAAATTATCACCCACTAACTGCTTACCTATACAGGTTCTAATGACATCCATGTTATAGGCCACTTTTTTATTTTGGTACTAAATGTTATCAATTGTCATTAAACAATAATATAGATCATTGACTTTAACAAGAAAAGATGCAACTACATAAGTATACAGTTGATCTCTGATTCCTTTTTGTGTAGACAAATCCATGCCAGATTTTAAAATTCTGCTTACATACCTAGACATGTGTGCTCCAGACATCATAAAAAGTATACTTTATATAAATACTTGCCTATCAAAATGTAAACATTTAATTTTTAAACAAGTTTAACTTGTGAATTTTATTTGTTGATAAAATAAATTATTTGATAAAATTTGTTGATAGAGTAAATAAAAATACTCATTTTCTTGGAATAGAGAGTTGGCTCTGTGGTTAAGAGCACTTGTTCTTGCAGAGAATCTAGGTTCAATTCCCAGTACCCACATCATGGCTCATAACCATCTGTAACTCCAGTTCCAGATCTAGCACTGTCTTGTGACCACAGCAGGTCCTAGGCATTGCACACAGTTAAAACAGATGCACATGCAAAGCAAAACACCCAAACATGTAAAATAAAAAAGAAATTCATTTTCTCAACTGAGGTGATCAAAATGTAGAAAAGAAATAGTTTACCTTCTCCACACGTGCACATCTGTCTCTAATGCAAATAATAGGTCAGTGAGAAGCCGCTGGTGCATTGGAGACCACTTAAACTCAGGAATCCGGAACATGGTAGTCCGGGGGCCAGGGCTAAACTGGCGCCGCTGTTCCTCAGTCATTGGCATTCCTCGAAATCCTAAATCAACTCTAAGATCTCGATCTTGTTGGGTGACAGACCGGCCCTGAACAGCCTAAACAAAGAAAAGGCAAATTTTTGTAGAGTACAAAAGAAATGTGAGATTTAAAAACCAGTATGCATAATAGAATGAGTAGGTGCTTTATATGTGACCTTAATAGGTGAGTGTATTTCAAACACTTGCATAGGAACACTTCTCATCTAAAGTCTGCTAGTGGGACTTCTGTTTTGATACTGCGGAATCCTGGGCAAGGTCATCAAAAGACAGCACTGAAGCTCTCACTGAAAACCAGATACTCTTTTGCTAGTCACAGGATCGTCAAGCTAGTAAAGGATGCCCTTTGTAGAAGCAAGTACATATGCAATGGGGACAATGGATACATGCCATCAATAAATTATAACTAAAGACACATGAGAAAAAATATTACTGGAGGGGATTCAAATTAACTTCAAAGTGCATTTCATTCACAATACTTCAATAAAAAATAAACATACTGTATGATGTAAGAAAAGAAGCCAGAAGAATTTCTATGCGTTCTCAATGAAAACAGGCAAACCTAGTGATTATTATGCCCAGTAAACGATGAACTCTATTCCTTTATTTGAAATCTGCGTCTTAATCAATATCCCCATTCTCTGCTAATTACCACTGTAGTACAAATGCCACCAAAATGGAAACTGGCAGTTACAAACAAAAAATAAACACATCTTTCCCACATACATCCAGTATTTTTACTGAGGTACAAATAGTAAAGAATAGTTTATTATTTCCAATATAGCTGGAATGGAAACATAAACTTACCTTCAATCAGATGAAAAGGCAAGAAGAAAGTCCACAGGGTTAACAAAATTCAAATCCTTAAATGTTATTATAATCGCATAAATTCTTAACCATAAAGTATCAGTTTTGTCCAAAAATTAAGCAGTTACAACTCAAGTTTGTCTCAGAAGACACTGTTTTTTGCTATACTACAGACTGGTCAAAACCACAGCAATAACATTTCCTAATCACCAGAACTAAAGTAGATTCCATAAAAAAAAAAAATTCTATCCCCATGTTTGTAAAGAGATTTGTATTATTGCTAATAATTCCAAATTTTCTGAGTTGTACCTATCTCACAGGGGTGTTGTGAGGACTGAATCTGAATACATGTACCACAGTGCCTGGAGCAAAGTTGGTATTTGATAACAACCTCTTTCCCTATCGTTCATGCATCTGGTCAAGCTGGCTGCAAGTTCTTTTTTCTATAATCCGAAGAACAGGGCTGGCCTGGAGCACTAGGTTAGAATGAAGCCCTCAAGTACAAAGGTGCAAATGCAGTCAGCCATGAATTGTGTAAGAATGGGCAGAGGACCTTAATGGTGGTATTTTAATCTACTACCATGTCTTGTACGACAGAAGGATCAGAGGTCCATAGATATTGAGCAATGTGGCAGAATTGGCAATGTAATTTGAATTTCATTTACATATGCCACATCAATCAGTTCTGTGAGCTATATATTACATGGATTAAGTGTAGTGTCATTCTAAGATACTACTTTACATCTAACAACTCAATGCCTATCTGATGCTTTTGTTTGTTTATTTCTAGAATTCCCTTGGGATGGCTTACTTGTGTTGTAGTAGTAGTCTGGATTTTTCGGATTTCCTTTCCTGATTCTCTGCCATCATCAGATCTCTCAGTGTCTGAAATTATACTTCCCGCATCAATATTTGGTACAATTTTGCTATTGGAAGGCTCTGTTTCCAGAGATGTGGTAGTCATTTCAGTATAGTCTAATCCCTTAGCTGATGATGCTAAATCTCTTTCAGAAACACTGCTCACTCCATCTGAAGTCGTATGAATTCTGAAGTCTTTTTCTTCTATTATGCTTGACGTGCAAGTTAAGTCTACACTCGCAGTCATATGAGCAAGCAATCCAAGATCATCACTGACACCAAGGTGTACTTGGGTGTCTTGAATATTTGGGATGATGTGATTGCTAGAAAGTTCTGGAAGTAGTTTGTCTTCCTGTTTGGGTATTTTATTAAAGAGAAAAGATGTGCTACTGTTGGGAAGCTCCTCCTTCTCATCTGCCAGTGTGATCAATGGACCATTGTCCTTCTCTTCATTCTTTTTAATGATACCCACACTTCCGTGCACATTGCTCTGGAGTTTCTCAACAGCAGCACTGTACACATTATCCAACAAGGACTCCACTTCCACAAGGGCACCATTCTCTCCGCCCACCAATGTCTCTGGTGATAAATCCATATCATCAAGCTTTACTTCTGTAGCTTCCACTTTCTCTGCTTTTATGTCAACTAGAAGATCATGCACTTCCACGTGCACTCCACTGCCAGGTCTATCTGAACTTCCAATAATATCATCTGATACTTTAGTTGACATGAGCAAGTCTCGTGTGTCCGTGCTGACTGGGTAGTCTGTCTCACTCTCTGGGCTCTGGCTTTGGGAAAGGTCTTCTATTTCCCGGATTTCCATTCCTCCTTTTGCTCCTGTTGTCTGTGACGAAAGACCAGAGATGGTGCTCACATTTCCTTTCTTTCCTTTCTTAATGTTCTCCTCCTCTTGTCGTTGATATTCTTCATACATTTTGGCAAGGTATTCTTTATGTGCTTCATACGTAACCTAGGAAATAAGTATAGAGAACACTGAGACGTCACGTATATGCCAACAAAAAGATGAAAATAAGACATGCAATAAAATTGCAGTAATAATTGCAAAAATGGTACAAGGAATTTTAAAATTTAGTTTTATTAAATAATTGGTTTTATTATGTCATTGGAAGCAATAATGAAATACAGCAATACATGATTTCCTGACTTGTCTCTAACCACATCGGTAACTGCAATATTAAGTTTCCCTTATACAGTAAGTATTTTTTTTTAATTTTAAAAATATTCACCATAGTTTTTTATACAGTACGTATAACCTTTGTAAATATTCCATGTTTAACCAACGTCATAGGTTATCTAACTTATGAACACTGTTTAGGCTTAATAACTTAGCAGATAATAATATCCAACATCCAAACTACTATTACTATGTCAGCTTTCACATGGCTATCATAGGATTTTCAGCCATTACAACCACAATTGAAAATACCTCACATGGACTGTAAACTTACGACATCACAGTTTTATTCATAGACAGGTGACTGAATTAGAAACATCAGGATATGTTCGTGCAGGGACTTGCAATGTCTTTTTCTTTGTTATATAAAGACTTATTAAAGCAATGACAAATGCAAGGTGTGCATGTTGTAAAATATAAGACTACAACATGTATAAATTCTTCTAAATTTTTCTAATGTTAAATAATTTTTCCTTATAGGCACACAAATTTAATTTATATTAACTTGTATATTAACAAGGATTTTTGGCTCACCTTTCTTCAAAGAGTATCATGATATGAAACCTGTTTCCTACAGAAGAAACTCTCCAATCATGAGGATGGCAATCTGTTACCCATAGGCCACATCTGCTTGTCTTTTATTTTGATAAGCAACATTTTATTATAATACCATCATATTAACTGATGTACTTGCTCTCTCTTCTGCTTTCACAGTATATAGATGAGTTGAGCAGCCTTATCAGAAACAGACCTGAAGGCCTAAAACTTGTATTATCTAGTCTCTAAAATCATGTTTCTAATTCCTGCTAAAAGTAACTACATGGTTTTCTAAATCACAATTGCAATATAACTGTGATTAGCAGGCTAATTACATACATCCATGTTTCTTCTGTGAAACTACAAGTTGAGGAACCACAATTTTGAATTACTAGAATATAATATGTGCAAACATGTATTACTCTCCTTACCAAAGACAAATAATACTTAAAATTTAATATGGACAGATAGAATCTTAGAATAAAAAAATATTAAAGCACACTATATATAGTGGCTTAAATAAGAATGGTCCCCATAGGCCCATTTATTTGAATGCTTTGTCACCAGGGAGTGACACTATTTGAGAAGAATTAGAAGGATCAGAAGGGGTAGCCTTGATGGAGTAGGTGTGGCCTTGTTGGGTGAGTGTGTCACTGGGGGTAGGCTTTGAAGTTTCAAAAGCCCACATTAGGCCCAGTGTCTCTCTAACTATGCATCAGGATGTGGCTCTCAGCTACTTCTCCAGCACCATGCCTGCCTGCTTGTCACCATGTTCCCTGCCATGATGATAATGGACTCACCTCTGAAATTATAAACAAGCCCCAAATTAAATGCTTTCTATCACCAGCACTTCCTTGGTCATAGTGTCTCTTCACAACACTAGAACACTGACTAAAGCACTACAATTAAAAATATTATTAAAGGTGCATACCTTTAATCCCAACACTGGGGAGGCAGAAGCAGTGCAAGGAACCATGGAGTTGGCCTGGTCTAGCTGCCTTGATAGGCATGTGTCATAGGTTTTCAGGTTAGAGTCCATGGCTCCTGGGGCACTGTGTACTTTACAGTTCCTGAGAAACTGATGCACTCCCTCTGGCAGTGGAGGATTCAGGTTACTTTGCGTTTCTGTGTTTGTTCCCTTAGTAGTCAAGGAAGCATGAAAGCTTGAAAGGACAATTAGACATTAATCTTGAATACTCTGTTAGCTTGCAGATGTCATTGTATCCTGGCAAACACCAGTGTATTGATCCTGGCAATTGCCACTATGTTCTGTTTCTGATAAAGATATAAAAAGTCTGATTGCTCTCAATAAAATTTTCCATAGTTCTAGTTTTGCTGTGGACCCTCCAACCCAAGCATGGTATTCATTCCACAACTAGCCATATCAGGTAACTTTGGCCCAGTAAGTAAGCACAGGCACTTATAAAGCAGAGAGACCTTTGTGAGTTTGAGGCCAGCTTGCTCTACACAGCAAGATCCAGGCCAGTCAGAACTACATAGTAAGACTGTCTCAAAAAAAAAATATATATACATGTGTGTATGTATATATGTGTGCGTATATATATGTGCACACACATACACATATATGTGTGTGTCTATTTTTATGTACACATACATGCATGTATGTATAACCTAACTGCACCATGTGTGTGTACATGTGTAGTATGAGTAGAAGGTGGGTGCGTTCACTAGGCACGACACTGAAATGTCATCCTCAATCACTTTTGTCACCTCATTTTTTGAAACAGCATTTCTTACTACACCGGGATACCTGTTCTTTGGCTAGAATGAAAGGTTGGCCAGAGAGCCACAGGGATTACCCATCGTGCTCACCACCACTGGAAGTGAAATATATTCAGCCATACGCAGACTGCTATGTAAATGGTGGGGATCCAAATTCAGGTACTTACGCTTGTATAGAAAGCACTTTATGCACACAGCTGAGCCCCATTTAAATGTATTTATTATTCACTTGAGACTGAAAATAAATCCGAGTAATTTAAAAGCATTTTTAAAAGCACCTTTCAGCTACTGCTTCATGAAATATGCTTGTAAGAATTGAGTATGGTTTAGTTAAAAAACAACTGATTCAGACTCAAATTCTCACACCTGCTACAAACATATATAGTAAAATTCCCAATTTAGGGGACAGTGATATGGCTGATTAGGTAAAGGTGCTTGCCACCAAGCCTTAAGAACTGAGTTTAATCCCTGGAACCCAGAAGGTAGAAGAAGAGAACAAACACACACACACACACACACAAACACACACACACACACACAAACACACACACACACACACACACACACACACACACACACCACACTTACTTTAACATTTAAGTGTTATTAAACCAAATTCCTAATTTACAGACTTTGTTTCAATTAAATGATCTTGAAACCACTTTCAAGCTCTACAGTCTCACCAAAGGGTAGAAAAAGCACAAAGTCAAAACTAGAATAAAGGAATGAGCTATAACTGAGAATGTCCACCAGGGGGCACCAAATGAAAGTTTATAGCCATTTAGTCCATTGCTGAAACTTCAATGACAGATCCCTGTTACCTTGGAATGGGCTATTGAAAGTGTGTCCACCCAGACTCTCCAGCCTCCCCATTCATATTTTATTGCATGATACAAAAGTATCCGGAAGATGTTGTAGACCATCTCAGTAATCTTCTGTTCCTCAGAACTTTTTGGATTGATATAGCCAAGAGAAAACATCCAATCCTGCCACACTGAACACTGTAATAAGCATCTAAGTAGGAAAAAGAGCTCATTAAAAATATCAAAATTACAATTTATTACTTTGAAATTTAAAATACTGAAAATATAATCTTAGTACACAATTATTTTATGCATTTTGTATTCTATAACTTTCATCCATTTCTTTCTTAGAAAATTTGAATTGTTAATCAAATCAACTCTCTTCTAGAATCAATTATTATTTCTGAATGTTCTCATCACCATTAGCACTCAGAATGCAGTTTGCTCCATAGGTACATAGGAAATTGACGTACTAGCCTGGGCACCACAATGCTTCATAAAACTTGTTAGAAGCTTAAAAAATGAGCACAGACAAGAGTTCATGGACTTATTCTATACACCATGCCCAAGCTAAGGAGCTTTATTGCATGTCAAGAATAAGCAACATGACAGGAAAATACAGGTGAATATAGGTAAGCCCAACACACTAAGTATTACAGGCTCTATTGGGGACAGATAGGTATCAGGGATAGTGACTACATTCTAAGTATAAATCTGTGTACTTATATATTTGTACATTTATATAATTAAATATACTAGGACCTCAGTTCTTAACCTGTGGATCACAATCCCTTTGGGGGTCAAAAGAGCCTTTCACAGGGGTCACCTAAGACCAACCTGCATATCAGATATTTACATTACAATTCACAACAGTAGCAAAATTACAGTTATGAAGTAGTAATGAAAATAATTTTTTATTTAGTTAGGGATCACCACAATATGATAAAAAAGAAGTTGAAATAAATTACATCTAAAAAACACATGACTTTAAAAATAAATTAAGAGTATTAAACAAAATAATTGGTTTTATTTATTTGAAATTGATTGAGAATCAAAGTGTTAAGCTAGAATAAGTCAGACTGTTTACCTTCTGTTTTCACGGCTGTTACTGAAAAGCTTAATCATGTCAGATAAAAACAACCGACGAACTTCCATCAATTCTGCACTTGGTGTCGAGTTTTTTAACAAAGTTGCCACCACCTTAAGAATCACTTATAAAGAAACAAAATCTGAATTAAAACGTAAAAATTTAACTAAGACATATCACATTCACTAATTTTCAACTAAATGCTCAGCTCTGACAGCGGAGTTGTAACTGTCATGATGTAACATGTCAACATGTAACTGTCATTCTACGGGAGCACCGTAGAATGGCCTAAGCAGCTAGGACCAGCTCTGATTTAGTCTCACACATCACCACATAGCCATCATGTAACAGTAAAGAGCGGCATCTGCTCACTTGGGTTCTGAATTTTCACGGTAGAGTCTGGCTCCGGATGTGGTTTATGCACAACTTGAGTACACACTTGTTCCGTCAAGATCTGAAAGATGAAGAATTTGAACTTCATTTAGAAAAAAAAAAATTAAAATAACTGCAAAATACAGCTATCATTAAAGAATCTGCAAAAGAGTTCAAAAACTTTCAAATCGAAAGAAATACTTTCCCAAGGAGCTTTCTAATTAATTACATGTATCGTTAAACTCTAAAATCCTTAAACTCTAAAGTCTATATGCCTCAAATTTTACTTACTTTGGTTAAAGACAAAAGCCAGACACTGTATCTATAGAAGGAAAGAATAATTAGGTAATATAAAATTTGTTCTGTTTGAAATAAGCTGTCAGCATACACTTTTAATACAGCACTGTTTTGAATTATAAACATTTGATGTTTTCTGTTAATAAAAAAATCAGAAATGTTAACAAATTATGCCTCACACAGGAAAAAAATCTAAAATTTCTATATCTATCTTTCTGACTAAAATGTAGGCTCAAAAGCCTCAAGAAGAACTCTGCATATCTTGGTTATGTTCCCAGGATTAGGACCAGAAGCTGACACACATCAGTAGTCAAGTGACAGAATGGATAGCTGAGTCACATATAAATAATGAATGTGTGTGGTCACTCATGTATTCTGGGCTTTATCCATACCTCTTTATATTTTTACATCTATCTACTTCTCTCTCTCTCTCTCTCTCTCTCTCTCTCTCTCTCTCTCTCTCTCTCTGACTCTCATAGACTATCTTCAATAGAGATGAATTTCTCTAAAAGCATATTCTATAATTGACTTAATTTTCTACATAGAGCTAACATGTTAAAATAGTTCAACACAAGATCAGTATGAAAATTGAGGCAAAAAAACGTTAGTGTTAATTTTGAGACTGGCTATGCAGAACTCTAAGGTAAAAGCTGGATTGGAAGAGTAAGTTAGGACACAGCAAAGATAGCTAGCTTCTGAGGACAAGAGAACCATAACATCTAGAAGGGAAGCACATTTCTTTCCTTTTTTCTCAGACTTAAAATTGGGACAGGAAATTTACAAAGATAAATATATATATACAAATATATATATTTGAATTACCTATATACTTTTGTTAAAAAATAAGCAATGTTAAACTAAATAATGTTAGAATGCTTTCTGAACAGTGTACTCCAAACTCCTAGAACTGACATATGAGATAAAAATCTATTTGAATAACATATATCAAAGAACAGTGGCTGGTATATACTTAAAACAGATTTCCATACCAATTTTCCCCAAAAGCCCAAAGAACCAAGATTCCCGAAAATTCTTGTTATAAATATGATGCTCAAAGTAACTGGTGATACTTATAGGGAAAAGACCAGACCATGATCCTTTATGAAAAAGTCTTCATATCTTTCTCATCCAAGAGAGAGTAAGTCACATTGTATAGGAAACAAAATTTGGCTCACAGCACCACTGATCTTCCAGTTATCTTTTAAAAGTCTTGCTCTATCATGTAATACTGAGGACAGTAATGATAGTGCTTATCCATAAACCTGCTACAAAGATTAGAGGGCCCTTGAGTGAAATCACTTTCAAGATTGTAACATATTCAAATATGAAAGGTTATACAATTCATATAAATACATCTGGGAACTGGCTTCAGAATGTATTTGTTAAGAACCAGTTATGTGTCCACATACTACTAAATGTTTGGATATGGAAAACAGCTTGTTAAGTGAAGCTACATTTCTAGCATCAATTCACTTAATTAATGTTCTGGAGACAGGCAGAAATGTATCCGTCTATTAAGCAATAAAACATGCTAAACTGCCATTAAGAACCTATGTAAGATTTCAAAAGAGGGAAGAATAATATGTATAAACAAGAAGAGATGAATATAGGTGTAAACTTTTAATGGCAGCTTAAGACTCAAAGTGGTCCCTAAAGGCTCCATTGACTTACATGAGGCACATACAAATGTTAAGCCCTTACCCTCACCTAAAACAAAATAAGATGGAAGAACCCCCACGAATTCAGTATGCATTCAATAGTTTCAGCAAAGTCATACGTGACAGGTGGCAGTTGTGTTGGAAAGGTTAGGGAAAGAATGATTTTTAAAAATAAAGGCAATTTTGTTAAATGTTTTGTTTATAAATATAAATCTGAATGAAGTGCTAAACATTAGATTTTATTTTATTTCATAATTAACTTTTATTCCTTGTGTTACTGAAAGAAGTTAGTCTAAAGTGCTAGCTACTGCAGCCTCCTCTGAGACTCACTGACCCCCAGTGCTCACTGGAGACAAGGTATCTTTGTCATTGTTTTTGTTGTTGTTTGCATTTAACAGAATTGAGATATATTTTCACTGCGTCATAACTTATATATTTATTAGAACATTTTGTTAAAACTATGCACACTTGTACAATAGTGGCAGGGTTGTTCTGAGGACAATTAACCACGCTGATTATATTTGAGACCTATTCCATAAGAAAGAATCCAGAGCTGGTACTTAGAATCTGATCAAAAGCCCATGGTAAGGGAGTTCATGGTTCCTAGGAGGTAACTTATTCTGTTGATTAACTAAATTGACATATTATGCAACTGCCCTCTAAATTATGTTTATACACATAGGCAATTAACACTTTCAGTCTATTCAAAGAAACTCTCTTTCCAGTGAGCAATGGACACTCACTGACATGCCAGATGCTGACAATAAGTGACAGACAAGTGCTCAAACCCACACAAGACATTCACACCATCTTCTCCAGGGCTCAGGAAACACTGTGGAGGGGAAAGCTGAAAGAATGTGAGAGTGGAGAGACAGGGAAATGGGCTGAGAAATGCAATCTTCTAGGCAATTTACATGCACTGCAATCACCAGCCTCTAACAACCACAGATGACTGCACTTAATCTGCATACTGAAGCCCTATCAATAGCTAGGCAAGAATGAATCAAGTACTCATGGAATGGTCACTGCTGAACTATTTCTTACTATGGTAGTTTCACTAAGAATTTCCCCCATGGTCTCATATATTTGAATACTTAGTCATAACTTGGTAGAACTGTTTCGGAAGAATTAGAAAGTATGGCCTTGATGGAGGAAGTGTGTCACTGGAAGTGAGCTTTGAGTTTTCCAAAGCTCATGCCATCCCAAGTCTACCTCCTACTTGTGGAGACATATGTAAGCTCTCAGTTACTGCTCTGTTCCAGCACTATGCCTGTCTTCCTGCCTGCACCCTTGTTCCCTACCGTGATGGTCATGGACTGAACCCTCTGAAACTGTAAGGCTTCAATAAACTCTTCTATAAGTTGCTTTGGTTATGGTGTTGTATCACAGAAACAGAAAAGTAAGTCAGACACCTGGTGACAGATTCAAAGAATGGGAGGTCACTGCCTTCAGCTATGTACCCATCACTGATCCCATCAGGGTCCAATGGAAATCCTAACATGAGGTCATACAGTTGGCCCTCATTAAACTAAACGGGTCACAAAATAAAACAAAAGTCATGAATTTGGAAAAAGGGCAGGTAAGAAAAAGTATTGACAAGGGAGGGTGAGACAGAAGAGAATGTGGGAGAGGAGAGTATCCAGAATGCATTATATACAGGCATGAAAATTCAAAGAACTAAATTAATGAAAGAATACTTGCTGAAAAAAACCTGAGTTATAGTTTAATAGTCACTATTTCACATACTTATCATCTCAAATATAAGAGTTTCAAGGTTACCATGACATAATTTTTATCCTAATAGGATTTTCAGAACACTGACTTAAATATCATATAAATGATGACTTTAGGTTAATTCTATCAGTTTAGTAGTAGTTGTTTTTTTTTTTTAAGCAAATGACAACAGCCCAAATGATGCAATCTTCAAACTGTGATGACTCATTCAAACACAATTTCACAATTCAACATGTTCTTTTGACAATACTAACTAAAGTCTAAGTAAAGAAACTTACACTGCTGAGTAGGATTAGGAAGGCTGATCAGATGCTGTCTTCCTAACTTTTAGTATATTTACATTAAAGCTGTCTTTTGAAATGAGTTCATCAATAACTCAGAGTTCTTCAAAACTTGTTTCTTTCCATCATGACTATCATTTAAAAGACATACATAGTGACTAATTGATAAGAGAGCCCAATACGTTTCTTATTCCCATTTCAGAATCTCTTGATCATACACTGTTTAGGGATCTGCACCTATTGAGTTTTCTTCAGTCTAATAGACTAAGTAACATCTTGCTTTGCTTAGTAAAGACTTAAACAGAGACCCAAACTGGATACCAAGAACAAAACATGTCAGGTGTATGAGAAGATGCTGCTGTTTTACCAGTGGCCAGTCTTGGGAAATCTGACAGAAATGTTTGTATGCACATGAACATGGTATGTTATAGTTTTAAGATTACGAGAATACAATTAACTTTCAAATTGAAAATATTATGTTATACTGAACCACTATATCCATATAAGGACTCATTGACTATATGGACTTTCTATTTTATTGTCAATATTAACTTTAAACAAGCAGAGGGTCAAAAATTTAAATAAGTAAGAAATGCTGAAAAACCCAGGTAAGCAACTTAGGGCAAAGCAACAAATAGGTTAGAAAATGAAGACACAAAGTAAATCAATACTCCACATCCGCATTCGGAGCCAGATTTGACATTGTAACAAGACTTTGATTCAAAAGAGAATTTTCATGTCACTGACTGAAGGCAATTTTGTTATTTTTTTCCTATTAGGTACATGTATTCATGAGCATTTGTGGTATTACCTGGAATAAATTATTTAATCTGTGAGTCTCAGTGTGTCTGTTTTAAGAGATAATAAAAATATCAGTAACCAGCAGGGCAGTGGTGATACACACACCTTTAATCCCAGCACTCATAAGGTAGAAACAGGCAGAGCTCTGTGAATTCGAGGCCAGCCTGGTCTACAGAGTGAGTTACAGGACAGCCTGAGTTAACAGAAAAACAAACAACAACAACAACAACAACAGAATCAGTAATCATATGCTTGTTTTAAGACCTGAACTCATAGACACATAGCATTCACAAAGAGTAATATCCTAAAGAAGTACCCAACAAAAGGGAGTTACTGTTATCAAGAACTACAGTACCAGACACTGTCTCAAAACAAATGAGAACAGAAGGAAATTGCCTCACCACGCTGCATAGTAAAATCCACTCTATGGATATTTATTCAGTTCTGTATTTACTACTTAATCAAGGAAACTTTCGTAATTCAAAATGGCATTTGTACTTGATAGTCTACCAACCAAGTGCTTAGAGAAATGACTTATAAAAATGAGCATGTTAAACTCAGAAGCAGTAAAACAGAGAGACCAAGATGTCTCACTGTTACCCAGATAGCAGCCAGTCCTACATATGCACAAGGGAGCAGGTGAAAAAAAGGTAGCATAAAATAGCGAGGAGGAATTCTGCAGACCAATAGTCAGCAAACCAAGGCCTGGGGACCAAATGCAGCTGAGTCATACTATAAAAAAAGGCTACTTCTGGGAGTGATATAGTCCACAAAGCCTAAATATTTTTACTGTTTCATTATCAGAAAAGCTACCTTTACCTCCTATAAGTCAATATACTATAATAAAAAGATACATCAGCCACGTATAGTATTAAATATTAAAAAGGGCTGAAGGCTATGCATAATATGATACTCTGTAGCAGTTATATGTGTGGAAAAACAATCTTTATACTTTTGAATAGTAATTGATGCACAAGGGTACATTTTATTTTGTGTGTTTAAAATGAATAGATGTTAGCTTTCTTCATACATCATGATGAGTAAAATATAGTGTTTAACAAAAACAGCAGAGAGGAGTCACATTTCTCTGTTGCAGTAGTGCAAAGGTCAGCAAATAGTAGAAAGGTCAGCAAAATGATATGGGTGATATTTCTATTATATCTACTTGCTAGAGTCACAACATTGCAGTCACTCATGATTATATTAGCACACACTTATACTCCCAGACAAATAAACACTGAACACATTTACACTATCCTTCTTAAGAACTGTGCAAACCCTGGAATGAAATCAAATATGTACCATAGTTTATATGAAAAGGGGAGATGGAATTTACCCAATATTTAGAAATCCATAAATATATTTAAATGATGATATATTTCTTTTATATTTTCCAAAAGCTGCTTTTCCAAGTTTAATAATTTTGATGAGAATTTTGGCATAACTATAGCTCCCATGTAAGAGACAAAAGGCCTTGCTGTCTAAATCTGTAACAAAAAATCCACTGTCTCTTAAAATTGCAAGTTTAGAAACAATGCATTTCTATTTGGAAATAACAGGTACACACAATTATTAAAAAGAAATAAAATTAAAGCAAGATTAGTCAAATGTCATGTCAATCAATTGTTGAGTTACTGTATCATCATGATTCTTAGTGCACCAGGCAGTAGTGTGAAGTCAGGAGAGGCTGGCAAACACTGTTTCAGGGAGAATCAAATACAATCAGCACCTAGACAGTAAAACTATACACAGACCTTGGAATTTGAATCTCATATAAATTTTACATGTCATATATTAGTTTGTTTTTGATTATTTTCAACACTTTATGATACCCTTCACTTGCATGCATTTGCTAACACTACAGAAGCAAGAAAGGATCACTGAAGACAAAGTGAAGAAAGGGGAATTAAGATTAATATTCAGAAAAAGTATTGACATTTTACTGGCATTTGAAATAGCTAGTTTGTAAGGCCGTGTCTATGTAGGTTACTTTGTGTGATGGTTTAAATGAAAATGGCTCCCATAGGCTAATATATTTGCATGCTTAGTCCCCAGTTGGTGGACTGTTTGGAAAGATTAGAAGGTGTGGAGTATGTGTATTCTTGCTAGAGTATGTGTATTCTTGTTGGAAGAGGTGTGTCACTGAGGTTTCAAAAGCCACAGCAGCCACAATGTCTCCTTCTCTCTGCCTGCAAATCTCTCAGCTACTGCTCCAGCATCTGCCTGCATGTAGCCGTACTCCCTGCCATGATGACACTAGACTAAACCTTTGAAACTGTAAGCAAGCCTCCAATTAAATGCTTACTTATATAAGAGTTGTGTTAGTCATGGTGTCTCTTCACAGCAATAGAACAATGATTAAGACACTTTCTTAGAAGGGTTGAAAGAGGGTTTCTATATGGAAAAAGTGAGATTTTAACACAATTCAGGACATTACTTTTACAAATGATTCTTACCTATACTTCATCTCAGCATCAACTCTAAAGGCAGGTAATTATTGTATATTAGAAAGGAAGGGGAGTGCAGGATGTGGAAGTAGAACTAATATTCATAATATATGTGAATATTATCTGTGTAGGACAACTATGAAAAAAACAGCAAATCTATACTCAAAGAAAAGTCCTTAGACCAACGCAGGACACTGCAAAACAATTACATGCGGAAGTGCTTCCAAAGAAGGAAAATATAAGCTGTGCATTTATCTTATTAGGGTTTCTTTTATTGTGAAAAAAATCATGACCAAAAGCAACTTGGGAAAGAAAGAGTTTACCTCAGCATACAAATCTTAGGCCACATTCCAACACTGAAGGAAGCTGGGGCAAGAACTCAATGCAGAACTGAAGCAGAGGCTATGAAGGAACACTGCTTACTGGCTTGCTACCCATGGCATGCTCAGCCTGCTTATTTTTTAAACAATACTTTTATTAATAATTTGAGTTTCATACAACGTATGACGATAACACCCTCTTCCCATTCCTCTCTGTTCCGCACTACTACCCCTGTGCTCTCAAAAACAAACACAAACGAAAAAACCAAACAAAAGAAGATTAATTCCAGCTACTGTGGCAGGAGCATGGATCATGAGTGTTACCATGGATCCTGGAAGCAGCAAGCTGCTCTGATGATGGATATTCACCTGGACCATAGCAGCCCAAAGACCAAGCATGACGAAGTTTGAGCCAAAGCAGACTTCACTCCCCAAGTCTGCAGCCTGCTTTTTTATACAATCCAGGACTATATGCCCAGTGGTGGCACTGCACATGTGAGCTAGATCCTTCTACTTCAATCGCTAATCAAGAGCCTTCTCAGAGGCCAGTCTTATGGAGGCAAACCCTTACTTTCCCAAGTTGCTTTGGTCATGATTTTTTTCACAATAAAAGAAACTCTAATAAGATAAATGCATAGCCTATATTTTCCTTCTTTGGAAGCACATGCAATTGTTTTGCAGTGTATTGCATTCTCTCAATTAAGATTCTCTTTCCCCAGATATGTCTAGGTTTGTGTCACTGACAAAACAACCAGCATAGTATTCGTCTTTATGTGTAGTGATTGAGACATTAATCGGTTTAAGTAGTGATCTTCATCACACAAAAAGAGGGTTTCAACATATACGCTAAGAATTTTGTCACTTTTTTTTCTTTACCTCATAAAGTGTGTTGTATGTGGTAACAGTCACAGTGTTTGTATGCAGCATCAGCCTTTCTCCAAGAAGAGTGAAGAGACTATGGGTATGCATAATTTCAACTTTTCTCCTAGAGAGAATGGGAGGAAACACCATGAGGCACAGTGGAGTCTATGATCACATGACTCTGAGCTAATAAAACACATTTACAAACAAATGCAGAATCATAAAATTAATTATTTTATCAACCTGCACATTTATAAAAAGCAGCAACAGTTTATAACACAGCTATATGCTAATATCCTACAATTTTATTGAAACAGTTCTCAAGGAAATTCTCCATACAATTCAAAGGTGAGATATATTCAAATTATATAACCATATATGATGATTGGCAGTTATTATTTTCAGATTCTAGTAATTATCCAGGTTTTTAGATTTTAACTCTAGCACACAGAGCACATAATTCCAAGTCCCTAATATAGTCTGCAACAAATCTTAACATAAAAAGAATCTAAAGGATGATAAAAGTGAACATGCCATTTGATATTGGAATCTCAGGGAAAACCCTCCTCCACCTCATTAGTGCTCATGTCTGCAGGTGCCCACAGGTTAAATAGCACTGCTGTGTTTACTTCCACTGGTCTCAGTGTTACCCTCCTGCTTTGGTATGAATGTGAAACGTCTGCTGCAGGCTCTTGCATGCAAACACTTGATCCCTAGCTGACATCGCTGTTTGGGAAGTTGTAGAACCTTTAGAA
This sequence comes from Cricetomys ansorgei, assembly GCA_026225945.1. Taxonomy (NCBI): domain Eukaryota; kingdom Metazoa; phylum Chordata; class Mammalia; order Rodentia; family Nesomyidae; genus Cricetomys; species Cricetomys ansorgei. The sequence continues at coordinate 14,226,239 of JAMJFZ010001133.1, forward strand.
GACTGTGTCTCTCTGTGTCCCCCTCCTCCGGTACTGGGGTTACACACATGTGGCACCACCCCCGGTTTTTATATAGGTGCTAGGAATCTACTCTCAAGTCTTCATGCTTGTGAGACAGTCATATTCCTGATTTTTTTTTTTAAGAAGAAATTGTGTAGCAGTACGGTAGTTGTAAAATGGTGTACCTGTCCATGAGTCATTCTCCTTATGCTCAGGAGAAAATTATAACATATGTTTTTATTTCTTCTTATTTCCATGTATGTCTTCATTCTTTTATTAGATGGGCATACATTCCTAAATTTGTAATTTTGTCTCTGAATTATTTCAGTATTTAAATAAACGGTTCTAGATATTGTTCCCTTTCACAACTTTATTGATAAATTATTAAGATTTCAAAGTAACTTTAACTCATTCACTCCCAAATAACATTAGGTGACCAAATTTCATGTCAGTGTATGAATATTTATTAATTCAATTATCTTTTCTCCTGCTTATATTCTATCATGTTGTCTCTAATATCTCATTATTATCAGCAATGCTGCATGAAATCTGTATACATAAGTAATAGACCCTACATTAAGAAGAGAATTACTTAGTCAAACAGCATAAGTATCTATCATTTTAAAGACTGTTAAATTGTTCTCCAGCATCAGTATATATATAATTTCCCCCATATTTGTAAAATTTCCAATGATGCACATTCTTGCCAACACCTACTAAAGTCAAATGTTTTCAAGTCTGTCACCTTGATGAATATTAAGTAAACTTTTTTTTAAAACATTCCTCCTGTTGTTTATAATCAATTCAGTTTCCTTTCCAGTGACATTTCCTTTTCTAATCAGCTTCTGTTTTTTCCCTTATTATATTTGCACAACCACAAATTATAGATTATAAATCGATTTTGCTCTAAACTCTATGAATTGTCCTTAATTCTGAATCTTTTCCTTTTTAATATGATATTTTATAAACTACCTTTATTTCAATCAGCAAACTTATTAACTTGGTTGTGTGGTTCATATTTGTTTATTGTGAAAGTTTTCCCTAATCAAAAGTAATTTTTTCTAAGTCATAATTTCTAAGAGTTTTAAAACTTGCTTTCCAAATCTTTTACTAGCTCTGATATTAATACACACACTATAAAATTCAAATACTTTGCAAGCATAAAATGCAGTGAATGTTCTAGACAACTCCATGGTGTCTTATGACTATCCTCACAATTCAGTTATAAAGTGTTTTCATCATTCTGAAAGTCTCCCTAGGCCCATTTACTCAATACCCATTCCTACTGCCAGCCCCAAGCAGTCACTAATCTGCTATGTGACATTCCACAAAAGAAGAACACTAAAATGTGCAGTTTTTTGCATATGTTTTTTCATACTATCGTGTTTCAGAGCCCAGTATGTCACAGCATGTAGTAGTAGTTTGTTCGTGAAGTTTGATATGAGCTTTCCATTGTGCAAACTCACATTTATCTATTCTCCAGCTGATAGACTTTGGATTCCTTCCATTAAATTAACCATAAATGATAGCAATAGGAACACTCAAGAATAATGACAAATGTAAACATGTTCATCCTTCTCTGAAGTAGACATTTAAGTATGGAAATACCAGGCTGAAGACTAGAATATTTTCATGCTTCTTTAAAAAATAAAAAAAATGTAGAACATGGCTAAAGACCTTCCCCTTTAACAGGAATTCAATAACTATATTCTCGGTTTATTTTCACATGGTTCAATTATCTTCAAAGTTTGTGAAATACTTTTTGACCAGAGGATATTTATAAGGTTCACTCTTCAAGTATCTTGCAAATTCCCCAATATCAGTTTCTGTTGCTGATTAGTTTAATCTGATTTAATTCTGTTTTTCTCTGATATGTAGTTTGTTTGATCCAAAACTTTCTTAATATCTCTGAAGTCTGTTTTAAATTTTACAGTCCAATATATGGCACACCTGGAGCATGCTGCCCAGCATTGTGAATCATTCTGATGGATTTAGGAGTGTTCTACAGGATGCCAAGGCATTACCCCACAGGATGCCAATCAAAAGTGGTAAAATGTGCTTTCAGAAAGGAAATTCTATTGGAAGGAAATTCTTTCCATATTTATACTAAATATGACTTATATATTCACATTTTTCATTTTTCTTGGGATTTAAATTATAATTTATCATTTTAAATCTAAAAATCAACCGTTGTAATCTTTGCTACTTTCTGAGTCATTACTTCCCTCTTTCTGCATTCATTTAATTAATTTGCGTTTGTTTTGTTTTGTTCTAAAAATCTGCTGTATCTTTTATTCCAGAATTTCCTTTTTGTGTAATGACAGCTGTATCTTTAAGTATTTATTTTATGTGTGTATGTGCTTTTCCTGCAAGTATGTTTGAGTGTTGTGTGCATGCAGTGCACTGGAAGCTCTGGAACCGCAGTTGCATACAGTTGTGAGGCATTATGTGGGTGCTGGAAAAGACCCGGGTCCTCAGGAGAGCAGATAATGTCCTTAACAGCAGAGCCATGACTCCAGCCCCAACTTTCAAATAAAATAGATAGAATATTTGATTTATGGCTTTGTTCTCATTTCAAATTATTTCATGTCCATGAGAAAAATGTGATTTTAGAACTTTTAGAACATTTTAGAACTTTTCATTGTTGTCTACTAAAACACTAAAAAAATTTCACAAAGTTCTCGTGAATGTGTGAGGGTACACCACCTCATCTTAGCCACGTACTCCTCCTTTTGAGTTTTGCAGCCTGAGACCGTGAGTCAGTCTATCTTAAAGCTTTAAATTATAAGTGGCTCTAGATTCTAGTATATTAATGATTTAACCTTCAATAATATAAAGCATACATCCACAGTTACTGCTTCTTGGCTTGTATGTTAGTAGTTCAGAGATAAAGATCACAATTCTTACCTTTTTTTTCATTTAAGTGGTCTCCCTATTCATTCCTTTGACCTCTATCTGTCTCAGTCATTGAAGCATTATACAAACAATGTATGTATGTATGTATGTATGTATACATACATACAAACAGAACCATTTTTTATTTCTGCAATTATCTGCAACTTTTTTGCTTAGAATGGTAATTTTAGAATGTTACACATTTATTTTCACAACTGATGTTTGTTGTTATATATACCATACTTTAAGTTACATTTGACTTTTTAGAGTCTCACTGTATGTATTCTTCTTGGTTTTATCCACATGGATACTTAATATTTTGAAAGCCTTATAATTTTGCAAAAATACTTACCTAGAAAAATTGTAAATAATGCTCCACTTTTTAGGCAGAATTTCACAACTAGAAGTCACAATAATCAGATGGTTTACTATCACTTGGCTTCTCTCACCATACAATTTTTAGGCTATATTTCTAATATTTCATATGTTGGTGTCTATGGAATGTTTTGACTTCCTGGACTTACTCCATGCTCCTGTTTTCCAGAGTCCTCCCCAAGTCACTCCAGTTACATCATCTCTGTACTTTCAGGTCACAAAAAAGTAAAAATTCTGATCTTATTTACTAATTTAAATACTTGTTCTCCTCTTATTTTTTTGTGTTAAATATATGCAGTGTTTGCCAGCAGTAATTAGTATTTTCCACTCATTCTAAATTGGCTAAACTCTGTTCTCATCAATTTGCTCAAGAATTATTCACAGAAATAATTTCCTGTGTGGTCCCAAATTTTGTGGCAACATCCTTTTTGCTTCTAGTCTACAGTTGTGTTTTTGAGCAACATATGACCAGGGTCACTTTGTTTGTTTGTTTGTTTGTTTGTAAACTTAGGCAGCAGACAAAATTGGCAACACTGAGATTTGGGAAAATACTAGGCAGCAATGTTTAAGACAATATCAATGATGCTGATTTGCATAGAATACAGTCTTACAAAAGAATACTTATGTTCTGGACAACATGGTCAGCAGTTGCTGCTTACAGACAAAGAATTTGGGGAAATGTGTTATTGTAGGATGCACAATAACAAAATATCAATAGGGCTCATTTTTAGAAAAGAATAGAAACAATTTAAATAAACTACCACATCAGTGTGCAGGTCTGAGAGACATCTTCTGGAGACCTCAGTGCACACAGCATTCATTCCTGGTCAAGGAAGTTTTCATTGAAACCATATAAATGTGTACTTCATTTTAGCAAATCTATTTTATTATTTCTTAAAATTCATAATTTATCTACACTGGAATGCAGAAATTAACTGTATTATGTAAATTGTGATCTTATTTTATAGTTTACTACTAACAAAACATTCACCTTATAAAGACACATCTACTATTTTTATATTACCCATAGTACAATGTCATTTTAAAAGTTTTGTATGCTAAAAATGAAATACAAAACTCATAAAAAATTTCAATAGCTATTTCTGTAATTCATTATGAAAAAAATCAACTTACTTGTGACCTAAATGCTTCAAAAAATACCCCAAAACTTTCAGAGCTTGGACCCAGATACTTTCACTTTTAGATGCCAATAATTTGTAGATCACCCTAAAAAACAAATGATATTTTAAGCCCTTAACTAATAATACAAAGGTAACAGTACTTTACAAATACATTGCAAGTATTGCTTTACAGTACATTGGACAAAATGTCTTAATTCCTGGATGCATACTTAGACCATATCTCACTTCTCCTAGGACACATAAACATTTTGACTTTATCCCATTTGTGATTACTGAGTGAACCACAGGCAGAAACTTACCTTGTTATTTCTCTGTTCTAAAATTCAGACATTATTATTAGCATTAGAAAATTACACGTCACAACACAATGATAATATAGCAGGAGAAAAACCACACCAATCCATTGGTCAGTGCTGTCATGTGATATAGGTATTAATAATTTAATATTTGTCTCTTTTCAAGTCCACTGTATTCACCAGAAACACTAGTTTCAGACCTTACAGATATAGATTTGCCACATTATTAGCTGCACAGTGATGCATTATCAACAAGTTTTATTAAGTCTCAACTAAAATAACAGCATGATAGGGTCTGGAGATGTAACTCAGTGGAAAGCTTTGTCTCCTTGTTAATGCTGCAGGCTTGAGTCCCAGCACTACAAGTAAGATCAAATAGCCAGATTAAATGAAATTTATTCTATTTTGTTCATTCTGCTGAGACTGCAAAAACAATTAAAGGAAATCTCTAGGAGCTAAATTACAGGTTTAAATTCATGAGAACTCTAATCAAGAAACTCTGCCTTCCTTAACAGCAAGTAATTCAAATTTACTACAACTCGACTCACTTTTCAAATTATTTTAGTTTTGATCTTTGGTTCTAAAATATCTTTCAGTATTCTAATTTCCACTACTATGCCACCACCCTGACTCAGGGCATCATCTCTAATAGTAATGTGTAAAATAATTTCTGATGATTTTACTTTCCCTTCTCATTCACAAAGCTGACTATAAATCTCTCTCTCTCTCTCTCTCTCTCTCTCTCTCTCTCTCTCTCTCTCTCACACACACACACACACACACACACACACACACACACATATGTACATACTGATTTTTATATATGATGTCCATATATATGACAGGCGATATTTTATTTGTGTGACCAAGATACAGATTATGGAATCTGGTTGGACTCTGTGTGTCTCTCTCTCCATAATTCTTTTGCATCTTCTTTTTCTAAAATGCAATGTTCTTTATTTCCTTCTTGAAAAATTAAATAAATAAGTAAATAAATAAATAGATCTGCTTATCCCATTATGTGAGATCTGTACTGTAGGAATTATAATCACTCAGCTTCAAAGTTCATTAGCTTTCAAGAATACGAGAACTGGCAGCTTTTCTCTTTTCTGCCATCTTACATTCACAGAATAGTCTAGGATGCACAACTAATACCACTGCTATTATGATCATACCTTATTCCATTTCTTTGATCAAATGCTGGTATCATCGAGGCTGGGTGTTCTGACATTAAAGCCACTAATAACTGTAATACATCATGAATATTTTCATCCTGCATAATAATAAATAACAATATATATTTTGTTAAAATTTTCTCAAAATATTTGAATAAAATAATTAAAATAAAAGATATGAAATATGCTATACCTCGTGCATTGTAAGTAAATAATTTAATATACTCTGAAGTTCATCTTCTTTCACGCCTCGATCCTAAATAAAATATTTCATTACTCAATTAAAATCTAAAATCAAGGTTTTAAAGAAAGGCATCAAAATGAATGACATAAAAATAGACAAACTTAAAAGCAATGTGTTCATTTAAATTACCCCATGTTTCATAATTTAAATACTATTTTATTCCAAGTTTAAAAAGTAACTATTAGAAAATTACAACTGTGTTTAATGTTTTAATATGATATTAAAATGTAAGAGTCAGGAGTGCTAGCACAAGCCTTTAGACTCAGATCTCAGGAAGCAGAGGCAAGTGGATATCTTGAATTCAAGACCAGCTAGAACTACATAAACAAGACTTTGTCTCAACAAAAGAAGTTAGCATACTGTGATAATTTCATGTTACTATGCTCTTATTATCTATTGCTTCTCTAAAGCAATAGAAATTCAAAGGTTTGCGGGATCAGCTCTGTGTAATATCGTAAAACTTTGCCTGTGCATTCCCTTTAAACCACCTTACTCTTAAAAACCCTCCATGACAAAACATTCTGCAATTTTAGCTAAAATGGAACATGTCTCATTTCTAGAATAATTTCTAGACTAAAATTTAAGTGCAAAAAACGGTATGCTTACTGAGTTTGTAGAGCAACATAAAAGGCATTCTTAATAATTTAATGACAATGATTTTTAAACTTTGACAATAGTTCCCTTTCACCCAATGCACTGCAATTGTAATACAAAGTTATTTTACCTTTAATATAAGCTGTTTCAGAAAAAGTAGCATAAAAGCCCGAAGTGATATGATCTCTTTCTGTGATGGCCGAGGACCATCTAGAAAGAAAATAAGCCGTGCCATTAAATAAGCTTAATGCAATTCTGTTTGAATTCTGTTGAGTTATTTATTAAATGTTTTAAAGATCATAATATGTGTTACTATCAGTATTTTATTCTCTCAGAAATATAAGAGTAAAATTAATTTTCATGTTTTTGGCAATTCCTCATTATTTCCTGAATGTTAGATTTAAAAGAAAGAGCTGCTTTAATCTTTCAGTATATTATTACCATTAATACTATTAACACAAGTGTTTTTCTCTTATTTTTATTAACTTAACAAATTTCCAAATATTTCTCTTGGCCTGTAAACTTCTCTTCATTTATAGACTCTTCCTTTAATCCCATGCATTATATAGAAAACTGTACCACTTTACCTCCTCACAATTATTACTTTTGCACCCTTTTCTCTCATGTGCAGTGCACACTGTGGTGATCACCAACAAATGCCGAGTTGGTAAATGAAATCAATCATGGAAAATTAAATTACACTTATCAGTTCCATCATGTCTAAAGTTAAAGGATTCAATTGTAAAATATCTAATTGTAAATAAAAATGAGAATTTGAAAGGATATGCACACTGTATACATATAATACACATTTAAACATTTAGACTCAGAAAACTGCTTAAACATCAAGTCTTTTTTAAAGCAACCATAATTAATGTCACTGCTCTCTAAGTTTTCAAAATGGATTCTCTTAGGCATCCTTTATAGCATGATTATCCACTCACAAACATTTTATGCAGATTACTGCACTTATAAGTAAACTGTGCATTCATCTATTATTAGAAACATATATGTCCCACATTTTCCCGGAGTTAGTCACATTTTTGCCCACTTCACTCTTACCAATGGCAAAGTACCTAACCCTTCTTATCAATACTTGACATTACTTTCTAGAAGCCTGCCTCATTGTGATTTATAATACACACAAAGTATACACAAATGTCTCAGGCTAGTTTTTACTTCATTGTAAGGATGAAGATGACAGTACTTTTGTAATATAGGACATTTAAGGACAAAATGTGTGTGAGGCATATGTGAAGCAATGAGGACAGTGCTTCAATCATTAAATTGTAAACGTAGTTAATTGTTAGCTTTAAGCATGCTTGTCACACTTTTTACAATGCAAACAGCATGCTGTAGAGAAACACACTTATGTGCATGTTGTCTGTATGATATGAATCCATTTTTAATAAAATAAAATGGAGAAAATATAAGACTTATTGAAAAATTTAAAACTAATTGCATAACAAATCATAACTTTACACCATTGTTAAAACTGAGGTAGTGATACAGATGTTAAAAACACTAGTTTAACAAGACATGAAAATATGTAGATATACTAATATATGTAATGGGTGCCAGTTCCCACTATGGTCAAAAGGGTGTAAACACCAAAGGCTTTAAAGTTGGGCTGGGCCATGTGACTTTAAATGGAAACAGAGTATGGTGTGTATCCACAGCTATGTGCACACATGTACTTGTACTTCTTAGACTTGTCTACTAGGAGTACCAAAAAAGATATACAAAACACAGAGCTGGCACAACTAATTCTCATATCTTAAGTTTCTAAAAATCCATATCCACTAAGCAAGCAAGGATTCTTTGGAAAAACTGGGTTGGGACAAGAAAGATAAGAACCAAAAATTTTGAGCTGTGCAGTAAGGAAATACTACAAAACCCTGGATCTCTGCCATAAAGGCACATTCCTGCGAAGCTTACTACCAGATAGATCTAGAAAACACAAGCATCAAATATATAAGCACCTAAGGGCAGGTGCTCTTTGCCAGATCCTTTATCAACATGTTTCCATGTTGCACTGGAATATGCCATGCTCATTCCTGTGCAGCATGCTCATATGTGTTTCTGAAAAAAAACAACAGGACTCACTATATGGAACAGATTTTATGGTGACAGAAAACTACAGTACTTACTACAGGGCCCTTTCAGAGAAAGCTACCAGCTGCTGATATAATACACTGAACAAAAGAGGAATCCATGAATCCATATTGATATAAAAAACTGAAAAACAAATACATACAGAAGAAAAACGCATTCTCTCTGATAGCAGTATGCAAACTATTATATTACAAAGTATCACTTTTGGCAGCTGATAGAGTAAGATAAATTTCATCAAGATTCATCTTGAAACAAGTAGGTGAAGCTTTGCTGCAGAACAGGATGTATACACAGTCTGATCAGGGAGACAAGACCTCAGACAAGCATTCACAGTTAACACCACTAGACTCAAGATAGCTAAACATCATGTATTTCCTTGACAGAACAGGTTGAGACAGAAAACAAATTTCTGTGCTATTCCTCTCAAAACTGGGAAAAAAAAACCCAACCCAACAACAAACCTGAATCACCATGAGACAATACATACAAACCCAAACTGAGAGGTCTCCAAAAATCTGCCTGTGTTCTTAAAAATATCAAGGACACAAAAGACCAGAAAATGCTCAAAGATCCAGTGTACATCCAAGAACATGGAAGTTCCTTAACAAGGTTAAAATACTGCAACTGTCCTGCAACTGGCGTTTAGGGAAGAGAAGGTATTACGTTTCCTAGAAGTGATACTATTGAAGTAATTGATAAAATCTGAATAGAGCCTTTGGAGTACTGTATTAATACTAATACTCTGATTTTCACAGGTACACCACCATAATTTACCAGAATACTTTTATTTGGGGCTAATATACATGGAAGCACTTGGGGTAAGAAAACATGTCTTCTACAGTTTATTTTCAATTGATAAAAAGATTAATGCAAATACTAGAATGTTTCACAAAAAGATAATAAGACAATGACAAAGTTTTTAAGTCATTATCAGGCTATCTGGTGAGGAGCAGAATGATTTAGTAAAGTAGAATAAAAACATATATAAATATATTAAATATGTAATTAAACTTCAGATTTTTAAAATAACTCTTGGTAAGTTTTATGTTTGTAAAGTAATGTTCTAAAGCAGAGGTTAAACTGGATGATAATACAGTTTGTTCACTGTAGAGAAACCTAGAATGCAGCCTTTTAAAAGAGGGCTCTGAGCTCTTTTAGGCTCTAAGTGAGACACAGCTATGATTCAAACTTCAAGTGTCCATGTGCAGCTTTGAGGGTTTTTTGTTTTCTTTTCTGGACAAAATAGGGATGGTATTAACAACACCTCCAGGGTTTTGTATCTGAGCATGTTTATGTCTCTCTACATTACTGTAAAAGACATTAACAAATAGTACTTAACATAGACTGACTCTGGGAAAAATCAACTCAAAAGTCACAAGATAAACTCTGACAGAACAGAGTTTAACATGCTAGAGCTGTTTTCCCTTCTCAAAAAGCTTGGTGTAACCATACTAGTCAATACTATTGAGAGCATTTTGAGAAAATTCCTATCACACACTGCTGGTGAAACTATATATTGGTATGACACATCTAGAAATAACTTAAAATATTTTTAATTATTCCTTTCTTGTTAACTCTAAACAGAGACAAACAAGTTACATTTATAAAAATGAATAGATCACCATATTTTTTTATGGGATAAAATTTAGAACAAATAACAGAAAACATGACTAAAAAATGAAAAAAAAGTTTGATTCTGTAGAAAAGCTTAACCATTTCATGTATCAACATACTGACTGGGTCAAAAGCTGCACTTGCAACAGTACTTCTTCCTGCACAGTGGACTCTGAATGTTTCTCTTTGAGATTATTTTGTACTCTAAAATTGTACTTCTGTATAATTAGAAAACATGGCTATATTCTTAAAATACAAAAGCAAGCATATGAAAACTGAAGCAGTTTCTATCACACTCAGGTCAAAAAGGACATTAGGGATGAAAGTTAAAAGCAGTCAAACTACACTAAGGTTCAAAGTACTAGAAGACACTGATGGGAACCAGTCACATTTACTCATTTTTAATATTATGAACACATCTTCCAGAGTTCCCATAAAAAGCATCTCAGTTAAAACAAAGTACATTTAAATATATGTGTTTATTTTGAAGTATTTTGACACTATAGGTTGTTGTTGGTTTTTTTTTTTTTTTTTTTTTTGGTTTGTTAGAGACAACTAACTCTATCTGTCCTGGAACTCACTCTGTAGATCAGGCTGGCCCCGAATTCACAGAGATCCACCTGCTTCTGCCTCCCAAGTGCTGGGATTAAAGGTGTGCATGACCACTGCCCAGCCACTATAGTATTTTTAATACAGTTAATTTGTGTATTGGGGCTGCACACATACTACAGCAGTGAAGGTCAGTGGAGTCAGTTCTTTCCTTCCATCCCGTGGAACCTGAAAATCTAACTCATGTCATCAGGTCTTGAGGCAAGTGCCTGTAAGCACCAAGCTGTCTCACTAACTCTAGACATCTTTTTTTTTTTTCCTTTTTTAACCATATGTAACATAATGGTCTATCTCGTAAGAAATCAAAGTGCTAAAGGATAAATTGTAGTCATGCACGTGTTCACTCTACTAGTACCCAGGATCTGTACTAGGCAAACACAGAAAAATGAAGCACAGTGGCAGGGGTGCTTACCTAATCCTTTAGGTGTAATACCACTGCTGTCAGCAGGGTTAGTAACCCAGTAGTAATATTTTAACGTGTGCATCAGCTGCAGTACTGTCCCGACTCTGCGTATGGTGGTATAGATGGTAGCAGTTCCAATAAACTCAGCAGACAAGTAGGTATATAGGGAAAGTTGAACCTAATACATAATTAATGTAAGTTTAAAGTGCTTATTAAATATATATTCCATTTTAATTCAAATGCAAATTGGTAAAGGACAAAATATTACAATTTATTATGTTTTAAAATAACTTTTCTTAATTTTCATTCATATTTTAAAAAGTAATAATCAAAACAGGCATCCAAACAAAACTGATTTCAATAAAGACAATCCACATTACCCAATTAGGAAAGAAGGTTCTACTATCTAAGGATAATTATAAGTCAATTATAAGTGATTTTTTTAAAAACATTAGTGAGGCTAATCTTTTGAGAAATAAAATGATGTAGCAGTGGTTGGTGTCTACAGCAGTTTCTAAGGAAAGGATCTGTCAGTAGATCCTGGAGAACACACTTCCCCAGAGGAATAGCTGCAGCACATCATAGAGGACACACACTGCCATAACACATGCTAAAGGCTGTATGACTCCACTTTCTTCATGTATCCACCATGCAGAACTGTCATTTAGATTCTGACCATGTGAACATGCCAATCAAGCACACTGATTAGAAGAGAGAACGATCCATCATTAGTAATGGATTTAGTGCCATAAACAGTGAGATGAGTGCTATGAAAATCAGGAGTTACACATCACCCAGTCAGTTGTATAAAATATTTAAAAGCTATAAAAGATAACCCAAAATCACTATATCCCTCATATAGATTTAAGTTAGGAAAAGATAAGAATAAAATTCAATAACAGATATAAGACTTTTATATAAATTTATAGAAAAATAATGTGGGTTATGTATACGCTTATTTAAAGTATGTATATGTCATGATAAAAAAAAAATCTGAGTTTAAAATCAAAGAAACTTCCCCATCTAAATGATCAGTGTTCCGCTCTCTATTCCTGGTCTTTCAATAGTGTATCAGATCTCTTTGTTGACAAGGTGTGGTCACATCACATCCAATAACATTAAAACTTAGTTTTACACAAAGTTTAATTTTTAGATATAGCTTCATTTATTATATTTACATATTCAAATTTTTATTTCTTCCTTACACTGACTAGAAAAATAAGCAAAAGATGCTGAATGTTTTCTCCTGGATACGTTAGATCCAATAACTGTAAACTGCATCAGTAACTTCATTCTATAGCATTAAGCTAGAATTAAACGAATGAGCCTGAAATACAGACCTTTGCAGGCGTGTGTATCCAGATGGCCGGGTTGAATAAAATGTGATCACAAAGCTGCTTCAGTAAAGGAGCTCCATGAGATAAGCCATCGAGGTATTTTGCAAAGGATAAAAACTGCTCCAAGACAGCTCTAGTTATGTGAACTCTTGAGGACTAAAGACAGAAAGAGAAATTCTATCTAGTAATGTCTGTGATAGCAAATTACATAAAGTTTATAGAAATAATTCAAATTGTCTCTAAGAGTTAAATTAAAAGCACAAAATTGTATTGTCTCAGTAAAAAATGTAGTCACAATGTAGTTACACAAAATTTTGTGATATTCCTTTAAGTGACAACTTGCTATCTGAACCCATGTCTAAAATAATTACAGATAAGTAATTCTTCAACATAAAGAAGCAAAGTAAATTATGAATAAGAATATCAAAATGTCAAACGATCTTACAGAACTTGGAGTAAAATAATTTTAATAAATAATTGTATCAAAAATACAAAGTGCTTTTATTCAAAATCATTCCATAACAAGCACAGCAGAACCACTGTTCTATTCCTCTAGGCCTTTTCAAACTGACAAGTGCAGTTCACTTGCCTCAGCACAAGTTTGCCTGGCCTGGCCACTGTAAAATCAGACCAGACTCTTCTGGACACAATGTCTTCATTGCTTTCATAGTCCTCAGATTACTCAAGAGTCTTCTGCTCAGATATGACTTTCTTTGCTCTCTTTTCACTATAAATAAAATATCTCCTTTGATGACACTCTGAACGTCTTCACTTAATGTTGTTTCTATGCAGAATATTCCCATCATAAATGCTCAACTGCTGACATCAATGTACGACCTATCACTAAGTGCAGCTCAATGACAGCCCTTCTGAGCTCATGCCAATTCTTCAAGACTCTTTGATAAAGTAGACACTATCCTATGTAACTGATGAACATTTAAAATACAGCCTGTCCAAAATGATGTCCTATAAGGGAATAACATAGATTATGATAGCTTATAAAGAAAACAAAGCTTTAAAATGTGGTTTTTTTTCATTAATCAAATACTATAAAAATGTTTTGAATATACCAGGCTAAATAAAATGCATTAATTTCATCTATAACTTTTTACTATACATTTTAATTTGCATTTGATTCTTGAGTTATGCATCATTTGGACCATCTACTCTATAATATAATTTCAGACAAAAATGTGGTAGCATAGAAAACACATTGTTCTTTGGAAAAGCTGATAATCTAAATTCAAGTGCCAAAAGCCTGACAAAGTCAACAAGCATTATGACCATATTTATCTGATAGTAATTCGTAGTTTAGAGATAGGTTTTGAACTTTGCTAAGTGCCATGAAAGGCATCTTCAAAGCACTACATGGGGCCACTAGATTACTAAGAAAAACAGATGCTTGTCTTTATACTCATTAATACTACTAGAGAGCAGTTTTAGATCCACACTTAGTCTCTATAAACATTTTTTTCAAGACTACGTTTTATCGGCTATTCAGTTTTACCATGTGCACAATGCACTTTCTCTGCAAGAGCAGTCACTTTTGCCTGTGAATGATACTTCTTATTTCTCAGATCCACTAAATAATTCATGTAAGTTTCTATCCTTGTGAAAGAAAGCACACTATGCTACCCATCTTTTATCTTCCAGTTCTTTCTGTAATTCCTTGGTAAATGATTAACTATATTCATATTAAATTCAAAAAGTGAATAAGGACCGAAATAATAAACTGGGAGATTAGAAAAGATAAAAGACACCCAATTGTTCTTAATCTGTTTATATAAATTGATTGTTTTAATTTTTTTCCATTTTAAAATTTATTTTCACTTTTTACAAGTAAAATAATCTTTAAATGAGAGTCAGGGCTAGAGTACTCCCCTCACATGTGTGAAGCTCTTGGAAACACACACACACAAACAGGAGATTAATGGACACTTAATAGGAATAAATCTTAGGCAGAAGCATCACAATGTGAACATCATAAAAATATAAACAGTGGAATCTGAGCCACATGACATTAGAATGTCTTAATTTATTATTTTATTGTGACAATTTCATACGCATTTACAATGTCTTTTTGTCCTTGTCACCTCCTATCATCATGTCTCATTGCCCACATTCTTACACAAGGTCAGGGAAGACTGCTGTGAAACAATGATTTCTGGACATGACATGACCAATATACTCATGAACACATAAATATGAAGACGTATTTGAAGCCAAGTGCTATGCAAACATGAGCGTTAAGGGAGGAGGATGGTGGATTCTGGAACAGCCTGGTTAGAGAGTTATCTCAAATGAAAAGAAAGGAAGGGAATGGAGAGAGGGCTCATTGGTGGTTCATCTAGAGGACCCAGGTTCAATTCCCAGTACCCACATGGTAGTTCAAAACTGTTTGTAACCCTAGTTTCAAAGGATCTTTCTTACCTCTGCAGGCACTAGGCACACAACTGGTACACAGATATACATGCAGGCAAAGCACCCACATACATTAAAAATTATAAATAAATATTTTATGAAGAAAGAAAGGAAGGAAGGAAGAGAGGAAGGGAAGAAGGGAGGAAAGAAAGGAAAGGGAAGGGGAGAAATATGTAAAACATTAACTGTATAGGTAAATGTATTTGGAAATAGAATATGAAATACTAGAAAAAAAACCAGTTACAGTGTCCACTCAAAAGTAACTAAACAGTAAATGGTAGCACTGGATGTTGTATCTGCCCAACATGTACAATAGCACAGGATGTAATGGCTTAGCAGAAGTGTTTACTTTATTGAAAAAAACCATTCAATGCACAAAAACATACATGGTTATATGTTATATAACTGTGAGAATTATTTTAATTGGTAAATGTGTATTATGAAATAATTGAAACTTAGTATCAATTTTGCTTTGCCAGGATACTAAGGATGAGATTCACCAACCTAACTAAATCATATTTATAATCTGATATTGGGGGAGGGGTATCAACATTTATTTCAGAGACCCAGCATCAAAATCTAGCATTTTCATTACAACTAAAATAAACACAAAGGAAGGCGAGGCCTAGGCTGACAGATGAAATAAGAAGGAATATTTGTTTGGATACATGATTGTATGGATACAAGAAAAGAAATTTGTCTTTCTACCTGGATGTGAGGGTCTACATGTGAAGGTACAGAGCAAAAGACCTGTACACACAAAGGAGGACAGCTGTAGTTTGAAGTATAGAAGCTTCATCAATAATATTTATGTGTATATGATAAGTCAAAAACTAAAAACCATTGTAACATGAAATGACATGTTTGATAAAAATAACTCCATCAAAAATCAGGTAAATTTTTTATACACAAAATAGAAGACATCCTAAATAATTAAAAAGGTGAAACAAACACGTGAACAGTTTAACAAGAATGTCAATGTAACTACATGAAAATGCTTATTTTGTGGTGAAAAACTGATGAGTTAATGCACATAAAAATACAGATGAATGTATTATCACCTATTAAGATGTAGCAAAAAACTACACAAAAATATTATGGTGCCTAAAAAATAGAAAACAAAATCTTACAGTCATAAGGTCCCTGTTTTACAGCAAAGAGGAGACTACATATCAGCAGAAAACCATCTTTTCAAATAAATAGGTTAGCTAGACACAAGTGCAAGTACTGAGCAACTGCATTCCAGTAAACCCACTGTAGACAAGACATAAGTCAAGAACACATTAAATTCACCTAATCTCCTAGAACCTTAGCTTAGCAACATGGCACATTTCAAATCCTGCCTTTTTCCTCTCAAACATGAGTCACTGCAAGTTGTAGCTCATGGTCAATCTTTGTCAAACTAGCATGAATAAAATCTTCTTGAGTTTTCTTGAGACAGACTTAGAGTCTCAACATGTATTTGTTCAGCTTCAGCCTGAACAGACCTGAGAGATAATTTTTCTCATTTCTACTTCCATTCACAATTTCTAAATTCCATGCCAATACTGATATTCTAAGCATAAAATAAAATGTTTTGTAATTATCAAACAATATTACTACTGTATAATCAAAGGGTAACTTAAGAAAATATGATGAGTGATTGTCAACTGTCCAGTGACAATAGCTACACACAAGAGCCATCAATATATATCACTTACCTTTTCAAGTAAGTAGCCAATGACTAAAAAGCCTTTTCCACCCAGCATCTGTTCTTGCATGGCTACTGAACTTTTAAGTAATTCAACGAGGAATGCCAAAAGAGTAGCACTGTGTGTAAAGTACAGATAATTTCATTTTGTAGTCATTAAATGTGTATTATAAACATAATGCTCCATTTCAGTAATTTGTTATGCCAAATAGTTAACAACAAATATTCAAATAAATTTCTATTTTGTTAAAAATGCTATATGGCTTTTATTATACAAACATGTATTTTCCCTCAAGTAAGAGAAGATGTGACTACTTTTACCCTCAAATTAAAAACCATTAACTAAAAAATAACTGTGTAATTTATATTCTAGTTAAGCATAAAATATATCTATACATATATAAAACATATTTCCTACTTTAAGTGAACCTGACATAAGGAACATATCACTATTCTATAAAATATATACTATCATAATATTGTATTTAAAAACAGGCTATCAAAATTTTTAAATATGTAGAGAAAATGGTTTGTGAAAATCATAGCTGTTCTTAAATCAACTTATTTTAGAAATACTGTTCATAAGCACTTATTTGATTTATAAAAAACATCTAGAGAAATGTTACATACCACTAATGTCCACACATGCCCTCAGAAAAGTTCATGAGAGCAAAGAAGAAATGATTCATGTATTATAGAAATGAGAAGCTGCTAAAATTAAGTATATAGGCACATAAACATATAAAATCAGACAACGATAAAGTTAAGCACCAGATAAAGTTAAGCACTTGGTATGTACACTGAATGAGTAAATGAGGAAACAAAAGGAAAGTGATTGAAATGAATTAAGCTTTGATAATGTATTTCTTCACAACTTATATTTTCAACCAGCAGCACTGACACATGAATGAAAATATACACCCTTCATTATGTGTGCTTAATGCAGTTATAAAATTGTCATATGCTAGACTTTATCAGGAACTGAAATAATATCTGAAATGTTTTATAATACACCCTAAATCACCTATTTATAATAAACGCAGCAGTACTCATTCTTAAAAGTATTTAAGAAAATTGGATAATAAGAAAAGCTCAATGATTATTAAAGAAATCTAGTTAATTGGATTTTGACTTACTATAGCTCTCCTGGTTTCAAAAGGATTGATAACACACTTCTCCAGAAATTTGGCTTTTTTTGTTGTTGTTTTTAGTTTGTTTTTTTTTCTCATAACAAGAACCAACAGCAAAATGATCATTACCATTATTATAAAAATCAATGGTTGAGCAAACTACCTGATATTCCAAAAAATATACTACCCAGAAATAAAGTATTTCATTATAGGAAATTAAAGCTCAATCACAGTAGCTAGCCCTACATCCTTAAACCACACACACACAAATTATAATTAATATTGCCAACCAGTGATACTATTTTTACTTTGTCCTTCAGCCAGAGGTGGGTATTTCTAAGAAAAACACAACTAGCAAGGAATCTTTTTGGGATTCTGTAAAGAAGCTATTAAGCAATCTTATCTATTTTAAATGAATTGGGTAAATAGTCAAGTCCATTTCACAAATAACTGCTTAAATCCACTATTAAATATAACACTCCTGTCCAAATGTTCAAAATAAAGAAAGTTACTACATAGACATTCCACAATTTCCAAACCTATTCATGGAATTTCACCTACGCATAAATTAGGGGAATGGGTTCCTAAGCAACTGTCAAAAGGGAAGACTCAAGTCTACCTCACAAATGGTCCCTATGATACATTAAGAAAAAGCAGAAAGTATTCTTCAAGAAAGTCACACACATATGCAGAACCACATAAAATTACAAGGATGCCGTGGACTTTTATAAATCTTTTATATCACAGATATATCCATTTGTAGTCATATAATGTGTGAACTCGGACCTCTAAATAGAGTGGCACTCCAGTGCAAAAGCAGAAGGATACATTTGTTATAATTCCAAAATCTGAACACAAGATCATGCTGTCCATAAAAAAATTGATTCCACTTTGGTATTACCCATGACAACAAAAAACTCAAATGTATTTACTACCAAAGTATTTTTAATTTATACCTAAAACCAAATGCAATAATAGTACCACATCTTTTTTTTTTAAATCTTAAAAATAAGGTATTTTTGACATGGTGGACTTTATAGTAATAGATGGCCATCTTCGAAGAGGTACAATTTCAAACATAATTTAACAAACTTACCAGTAACTAAAATGCATCGGATTGCTGCAGGGCTCACAATAAACTTGCAAAATTCTGTGTACTGCCATACAAAATTTCTCTCCATTCTTGCCTATTTCCAACTCCCCTAGATACAAAGGCAAATATAAAGGATACTTCAGCCCATTCCTATATCTCCTGCATTCCACTTCCTGTCTAGAACACATCAGTTCAGGTGTAGAGGGTCAAAACATAATGGCTAAGCTAAAAGGCAAGCAGCTCTGTCAGCCAAAACTAACACAACATAGAACACACTTGTGCAAAGTACAGCCGCAGCCAGGAACAGACTGTCAGAGGTTCCCTGGCAGATGAGAGGGTCTTAACTATCATGCAGTGATATTAAATTGTTAACTTTTTCAATTAAAAGTACTGTAATGCATTTTTTAAAGTAACACTCCTACTTCAAAAATGGTTAATGATTTTATGTCCTGTCTTCTTTGATGGAAAATGATGCTAATAATCAATTGTGGAACCTTTTCTCTCGAAAATGTAATTACCATCTTCCAATTCTTAATAGCTTCAATTAAGTTAGCAAATAATATTCATGTATCATTATTTATGAGGGCTAAATGTCAAGGGTGGAAGAAGTAGCATGATACCAATAACAACTCAGGGAAGTTTTCACCAGGGCCTGCTCACCATCTTAGAAAATAATACAACAGTCTTGATCAACATATGAGAATATTTAGTTATATATATAGTAATAAATAATTTTAAATGAAAATATATACAGTATATTTTTCATTCCATTAAAATGAATGTTAATACAGATTGGTTTATTTCCATTGTTTTTTCCATTTAGTGTTTCAAAGTAACTAATGTAGACTATTTGTTGATGGAATCAAAAAAGTCTTATTATCTTTGGGTCCTTTTAGTATTCAGATACACAAGATATCACAAAGATCTGCTGCCTTTGTAAATTAAGAGATATGAATAGATGATCTATGAACACTTCTAAAGCCATCTCATATAAAATAGAATCTGGATATTTGATTTGTTTTATATTAAAACAAACAAGATATCATACCTTAGTTAGCTTTCAAAATAAACATCTCTTTATTAAGAAGAATGTAACTAACTATGAAAAATTGAAAGATTTTTACTGAGGCCCAACACTTCTTCTCCATCTTTAAAATGGTGTATTTAAATATCTTTAAAGCCTACAGGTAAAATAAGTGTCTAAATAAACTCAGAAGTAGATTAAGTCCCAAGTAAGATATAAAAAAGTAGATTAAGTCCCAAGTAAGATATAAAATATCCTTAGGAGTAAAACTTTTGAAATTTTCAGTTTTCATCTCTTTAAGTTGAATATTAAAGTACAGGAAAATCTTCCAGAGATTATTAAAATTATATAAAACACCTACTACACCATAGATTCTATGCTATTTTTGTCACCCTCGTATAGACTTATATTCAGCTACTTGGGAGGCCAAACCAAGATGACTATTCTGTGCGGTATGCAGAGAAAGTTCAAGGCTGACAAAAAAGCTTTGTGAGACCTTGTCACTAACTTAAAGCAGGGGTATTGGGGGTGGGGGTGGGGGCTCCAGGGATACAGGTAAATGGAGAAATGTTTGCCTACCATACATAAGGCTATAGATCTAATTCCTAGTACTTAAAAAAAGATTTTTTAATAAAAGAATCAGTATTTCAGAAAAGTTAACCTCCTTCACGGTTGAAAACGAAAAGCTTTAAACCAAAAGTTTCTAAGTGCAGGTATAGTTAGCAGTTTTTGAACATGGTGTTCCTACAGACATAAACTCAAAGACCACTGAGTATGCAAGGAAACACTGACACAGGCGATGTCATCTTCCTCAGTGTGCACAGTAGCTCCATGCCAGCAGGAAACTGCTTAAGGAAAACAGCAAATGCAACACCAGTAAATGGAGGGATAGACAGAGAGCATGAGTAGGGGCTCAGGAAGTCAACTAAGGGTATCTTTTGCTGTGAAGTCTCTGCTCATTAACTTCAGTGTTTTCCTTCAGGTAATTTATATGTGCAACTGATACCACTGTTGTCCATACTTAAGAAATTCTTCAGTGGCTTTCTAAAACTCAAGTCACTAAGCATTTATAGCTTCCTTTGTTACAGATCGTGAGTTTCAATATCCTGTATCTGATAGATACAAAAAAAAATTTAAAGTATAAAATTTTACTATTTAGATGTAGCAATGGAAAAAATGTTAAATGTATACATTGCCTGGAGAGATGGCTCATCTGTGGAGAGCACTGGTGTTCCTGCAGAGAACCAGGGTTTGGTTCCCACACCCATATGGTGGCTCATTTGTATCTCCAGTTCCAGGGGTTTTGGTGCCTTCTTCTGGCCTCTATGGACACCCACAAATTAAAATGCCGTTTTGCTCGTCCTGCTTTGGACTCACACCAACTCAACACCTGTAATGTAGCATGAACTCTGTCGATACAGCTCTGATTTTTTTAAGAAAGTCATATAAGTGGAATAAGAATGTGATACTCCAAGGTTCTCTTCTAGAGTATCCCCTCAAGAGATACTAGGGTTATAGCATGTCAATGTGAATAAGGCCACTATAAATATACATAGGGAACTTCATGTGTGAGCAGTTTCTATTCTTTTCTCATAAATAAAACCAAAGAGTAGTAAGATACATGTACACGGCTGACTTTATAAAGAACTATCAAACTATATTCCACCTGGCAATCTCACTGGTACTGGGTGCCAGCTGTGTGGCACATTACTTCCAACATAAGCAGCATGAGTTTTTTGTTTTGTTTTGTTTTGTTTTTAACTGGTAAAGTTTTAAAACTGGTAAAGTTTTAAACCACTCAACTATCTAATAGTGGTAGGCCCCTATCAGCTAATCATGTTGAAAACCCTGAGCTATTCTGACACATTTATCTTACTAATGTGTCTACTTAAAAGGGTTTCTTTGATTGTTTTTTTTTAAATTAGATGTTTATATTTGAGAATTAAGAGTGCTTTGTATACACTTGAAATAAACCTTTCTTCAAATAAGAAACTGGCTACTATCTTTTTTCAATCTGTAGCATGTCTTTTCATTACATTTCTTTTTATTATTTGAGAATCCTATATATGCATATAATGTGCTTTGATCAATTTCTTTCCCTCCAACAGTTCCACCCAAATTTCATATGTTCTTTTCTTTAAACCCACCAAATCCACTTAGTGCTGGCAGTATATGCATGGATGTGGGACCATCTGCTGAAGCATGGGTGGCCTCTCAAGGGCAATGTCCTTAAACTGACTTTCTCCCAGCAGGAATCCTCTTCCAATAGCTTCTCAGCTGAGGGTGGATCTTCATGATCACCTCCCCCTTCCGTGCTGGGATTTTTTTCTGTCTTTATTTTGCACAGGTCTTATGCATGCTGTCACAATTACTGTTAGTTCACATGTGCAGCTCCCTCACTGGGCTCAGGAAACAGTTTCATTGTAGTCATTCACTATCTCTGGCACTTAACAATCTTTCTACCTGTCTTCCTGATGATTCCAAAGCCCTAGGAGAAGTGGATGTGATATGGAAATGTTCCATTTAGAGCTGAGCACTTAGCAGTCTCTTATTTTCATTTTGACTAGCTGTGGGTCTGTGTTAATTGCCATTTACTGAAGTAAGCAGCTTGTCTGATGTGGATTGAGAGGTACACTAGTCTATGAGTATAATGATAAGTATCTAAGAGTCACTTTAATAGTATGTCCATTCCTCTTTGTCCATGTTCTCCCCTAGGGCCTAGATATACTTAGCCAAAAGTCCTTGACCCTATTAACAAGTGCCATGCATGAGCTCCATCTTTTGGAGTAGGTCTAAAATCAAATCAGGAAGTGATTGGTTATTCACATTTGTGTCCCTATTGGACCAGTGGACATATGTTGCCTGTTAAGGAACTATTATGTCTAGAGATTTATTAGTAATGACACATGAGACAAAGTTAATAGAACAAGCCAGACAGACCTCAGGAGAGCTACGACCAAACATGTTCCAGCTCCTCCAGCTAACTCCAACTCCTCTGCTCCTCCTGACTGTTTATTATCTTAAAAGCTCTTCCTTGTTCTCTCTTAGCAATCTATTTGCATGATCAAAGAGACATAAAGGTTTACTCCTCCCAAACCTTTGGCTGTAGGGACATGTCCAAGTCTATAGTGGGGTGTCACCAAAACAAAAGGAGCTAGGCCCCACCCATCTGAGTTATGTCCACTTTTATAGTGGGGAAACTGCACAGCAATAGGGGAGACCAGCCCATACCTAATAAGGACTCTGGTCTGGTAGAGCATCTGAATGAGTGCTTCATCAGTAACTATTTACATTAAACTAAGAGGAAGTAACTCTCATTTACATGATAACACAGGATGGCTCAGTCATAGAAATCACATCTTGCTAGGTTTCAAGCAGTCAGTGCAATGAATCTTTAGTAAACATAGTATCTGGAGATAAGTTCAAATATACCATAACATCTGCCCAGTCAGTTGTGGAAGCTGCAGGGTTCACAGCTGGGTAAGACATCATCACTTTTCCTCTCTAGTAGTAGATATTACACTTTCCAGCATTATAAGCTAGCCAGTAGGGAAACTGAATGAGGATTGGTCTGATTTGTTCATGTTGTATAGTATATGGTGTCCTTAATAATAGGGCTTTTCCACCAAGTTTTGGAAGGTAACCAAGAGCAAAGCAATGACCTGTAATGTTGGGGGCCAGGGGGCAATGAGAACACACTGATCACCAATTCCAAAAAAGGTAAAGAGGTAACTCATTCCTTACACTAGGGATTTTATTTGATATTTATGTTGTCTGGAAGAGGCACTGCTCCCTCATTATAAGGTAATTCCATTAAACATTTAAAACATTTTAAACACTTAAAACATTAAAATATATGTGTACATTTTAGCAAGCTTTACAGAAGTAAAAAGTCTTTTCTAATTCTTTGTTTCTTCTTTTTCTTTCTTTCTTTTTTTTTTTTTTCCTGTTTTTTGAGATAGGACAGCCTTGGCTATCCTGGAACTCACTCTGTAGACCAGACTGACCTTGAATTCAGAGATCCACCTGCATCTATAGAAATAAGTGAGGAGGTTCCTCAAAAAGCTAGTACTAGACCTACTGCACTGTCCATGTATATACCACTGTGGTAGTTTAAATGAGAATGACCCACATAAGCTCATATATGTGAATTCTTACTCATTTCGGAGTGGTACTATTTGAAAGAAATTAAGAGGTATGGCCTTGTTGGATGAAGTGTGTCAGTGGAGTCAGCTTTGAGGCTGCAAAAGCCCATACCAGGCATAGTGTCACTCTCTTCTTGCTGCTTGAGGATCAGGATATAGCACTCTCAGTTACTTCTCCAGCATCATGTTTGCCTCTATGTGGCCATGCTCCCTGCCATGAAGATAATGGACTAAATCTCTGAAACTGTAAGCAAGCCCCAGTTAAATGCTATCTTTTATAAGAATTGCAATGGTCATAGTGCCTTTTCAGAGCAATAAAACACTGACTAAGACAATCACCTTGGACATATACTCAATAGACACTCTATAAAACTACAAAGATATTAGTTCATCCATGTTTATTCCTGTTAGTGTTCACAATAGCCAGGAAACGGAAATAGTCTAGATGTCCATTAACTAATGGATAATGAAACTGTGGTGCATTTCCACAATGGAATATTATTATTCAGCTAGTTACGAAAAATGAAATCATGACATTTGCAGAGAACCCAAGATTGGTTCAAGGATCTGGAAAACATGCTACTGAGTAAGGTAACCCATGTTTAAAATTAATTCTGGATTTTACTGAAATATGTGTCCTTTTTTATAGCTTTGTAATAAGTCCTAAAGTCAGCTAATTAAAGTTCCCTCTGTCTCATTGAGAAGACAAGGCTGGCTCCATTTTGGGCCTCCTAGAAACTCCTAGCTTCCGTCTTAGGCCTGACCTGGACCAACCCTGAGAGGTCATCAATTCCAGAAACAAGCCATAAAAATTCCCCCACCAGAAGGGCAACCAGAGGGTAACCGTACGAATGCAGGAAGTCCTTATCTCAAGGCCAGACATCCCCACATGCCAGGAGGTACATGAGTGCCATATTTTAAGCAATCGGTGACCCCACAAACCAGGAGGGAGGTACATGAGTGTCTTACCCTGAGGTTAAACATTTGTGTCACAAGAATGTGAATTGTTGGCCAGCCAGGTCTGAGTTCCAAAACCAACCCATGTGATAGTCTCTCTATCCACCAATTATGTTCCCAATTAACTCACCTTCACTGAAATCCCCCTTTTAAACCTATAAAAAGGCCTGCTTGCCTTTACCCTGGGTTGCCATTTTAACAAGTGGCTGACCCCTACTCATAGGTTTTTTTTCTTTCAAGAAATAAACGCACCCTTGCTGATTGCATATGTGACTGGTGGTCTCTTGTGTGGCAATTTTGGACTTAATTATCACTGTGTTGCAAATGTAGGTTAGGAACCCTAGTTATTTTGTCTTCTCACATATATTTTAGATTCACCTTTTTTACAACAATGGATATATTCAGAGATTCTGACTGGTGTTCCAGTAAATCTATATAACAATTTAATGTTGCTTTTACTTTGCTTAGTGGTCCTATCCAGGAAACTTTGATAAATCACCACTTACTTAAATACTGAATTTCTTTTATTAGCTATTTGGAGTTATCAGCACACAAATCCTATATACATTTCATGCAATTTATACTTAAACAGTTAAATTTTTAAATATTCTTTAAAAATCTCTCTCTCTCCCTCTCTCTCTCTCTTTCCATCTCTCCATCTCTCTATCTCCTCTCCCCTCTCTCTGTGTCTGTCTGTCTGTCTGCCTGTTTGCCTGCCTGCCTTTCTCACTGTGTGTATATATGTATGTGTATAGGGGTACCTTCAGGACCAAAAGCACTGGTTCATTTCAGCTGAAGTTATACATGGTTGGTAACCACTTGGTGCGGGTTTTAGAAGCAAATTTAAGTTCTCAGGTACTCTACAAAAGCAGTATGTCCTTCTAAGCATTAAGCTATCTCTCTAGCCTCTGAAAACATTCTTGAAAGTATTTTTTTAATTAGATGTCCTACAGCACATTTTTTAATATAGAGAAAAATAGTTAAATTTTGTCTGACTATATTATCTTACCCTCTTGCCAAAGAGTACAAAACTACTAAACTAAAACTGGAATTTCACATATCAATTTCTTCAGAATTTGTACACAGAAATTTTTATCATTTTTGAAAAATGATAGTTGTAATTTTCTGTTTACAATTCCATAGTTTCCTTGTCTTAATTTACTGGCTAGAGCCCCTAATATAGATCAAGTCCGTATATACAGCACACCAGTCAGAAGCTTTAAAAACTTCACAGGCTCACAATATAGAACTCTCCCTTTCTGGGGTCTCATTGACATTTTCTGGCCCTAGAGATATTCTTTTCACTTCTCTTTTCAGAAAGCTGATACTTTTATTTTCCTCTCTTCCATGTTTTTGTCTGACTCTTTCTATATCCAGAACTACCAGCAGGAAAACTAAGACAGTAAAAAATAAAACTAAAAAAAGAAAAAAGAAAAGAAAACTCAGAGATGATTTGTCTCATTGCTCAAAGGGATGCTCCTTCCTTAGGTTGGGCTGCTATAGTTTGGCTCCATTAGTGCCTCTGCCTTCACTGAGGTGAGACTGATTGCTAGAAGTTAGGACATGAAGGACAGGATGCAGAAAATAAAATTAACAAGTGACTTCTACAGTAGAAACAGAGGGTTTCGCTAGAGATACAGTCATTCTCGTTCATAGTCTCCTGTTTCTCTCAAAATACCTTCCCCATACCTTCCTTAATTCCATGTTTCTAGTGCATTTAGTTCACCCGTGAGTATACAGCAAAGTCACAAACCATAGTGAACACAACACTGGCTTTAAAGTGCCATGAAGTCAGCATTTCTTACCCACTCTATCTACTACTGTCTACTTTTGAGAGCTCTCAAATAGTCAATAAATTTTGTCAAATACAAGATTTTCTTCTAGTATTGACAGAAACAGATAAAATATTCACACTATAGGAATTTTAAATTCTTAATAATATAAGTAAATCTTCAAACTAATATGGTCCAATGTAATCCAATATATGTGATTTTAGTATGCTAAAAGAAAAGACCTGTGATACATAATATATCACTACATAGTCAAGTGTATACAGTGCCACAGTGTTGATAGTCGTCAGATCCTTTCAAAACACTGAACTATAATTCTAACCAAGAACTATGGCAACTCACAAAATTTACCAGGTAAGAAACCAAGTATGTCTGAGATGATGTTAGTTATTACCAATTTCCATGTTGACTTCCTTCATCTTGTAGAAATAGATTACATTTTCTAGCTCTATTATAGCTAGTCATGTGTCTAAATCAACAAAATAAAAAGTCTCTAGTGGGCTACAAAGACAAGTCCATGTGTAATTCTCTAATCTCTTTTTTCTCCTAATAAAATAAATATTGGTACTTTGAAATATGTTTGACACTTAAAATTCTAAATCCCTGAATAAACTGTATCTGTCCATGTTAACAATGTATCTTTCTTGAAGAAAGCCACCAAATTTCACATATAATTTGACACTGCATTTCCTACCTTAACACAGCATACCTTAAGAAAAAACAAAACACTATATACTACTATGTACTTCAAAATTTTTTCCCACTAGTTTCTCCTTACTTAATTCTAGTTATCTTCACATTACATATTCCAGTATACTTGGTTCTGAAAATTCAGCAACACCAAACTTGTCTCAGTTCTTACAACACTTTGCAGAAATTATTCACAATACCCAGAGACCAAAACTTTAACAAACATACACATTGACTTGTGGAGGACACAAAAATAGATTGTTTTAATAATATTGACAATATATGAATGTTGACTCATAAGAACAATGTTCAATATTTATTGTTTTCCCACACAATTCCCAAACAGCTCTTTTGCTTCAGTAACTTCACCCAGTAGGTATGGACACAAATTATGAAGTACAACCAGACTACAAACCCAAAAAATCCTTTTGAATGCCCAACCAATATAAATTGATTTTCCTCTCTGGATTATATCATCTTTACTCAATGTTCCCTATCAACCAATTATTTCAGCTGTAGTCAATAAACAAACAAATAAAAAACAAATAAAAAAATCTAACTACTTGGTTAAAAAGAGAAAAGGCAGCACAAACATCCCATTTCAAAAACTTCATGTCACCTTTATATAAATGGATTAAAGTTTGTATGAATCACTGGCTACAGATAGTTCTTACATGGGTCATCTGTTAATACATGAATCAAAAAAAAGTTTCACTTTGAGAAATCTGCCCAAGTCTCTGAGTTGAAGCTGTATGTCATGACACACACGCACACGCGCGCGCGCGCACACACACACACACACACACACACGTCAGTATATATGTGTTTCATATATATGTATGTCAGAACATACATATATCCTTGCTTCTCATGAATGTCTAGATTCTGGCTATAATACTGATGGATGCCAGGACTCCTTTTAGGGCTCCAAAGTCATTCACAATTTTATAAAATCAGGGCAACAAGAATTTGCTCCTTCTATTGAAATAAACGTCTCACTGTATGTTACACTGATGGCATGTTATTCAATTTATATAACTTACAGCTTCTTCCTCCTCTGACTGTTAAGGATATTAACTGTAGATCACGAGCTATGAGGTGTTAACTGTGCATCACACTTTGGCCTATGTATTCATAGCTCCTTTTTCCAGACACTTTTTACATAAAACAAATAACTGTACATATTAATGGGGTAAACATGTTATCTTTCAGTATGTGTATAAGTGTGTCATGTTAAAATGAGTTTAAGATATCTACATCATGTATCACTCATACTTAAGGTAAAGACATTCACGGTAACTTCTCTTAACTGTTCTATGTAGAGTCACAGTATTATGCAATAGAACTGCTCACTCCCATCAAATTGTATTAGTATCTACTGATCCTGCTCTCACTGGTCTTTTCCAGTTTTAACTACTAAACTTATCCTATGTGAAACCAGGTATGAACTTTAGTAGAAATATTTTTAATTAATGCTTATGTTTTAGATGTTCCTATACACAAGGTTTACCTGTAGAACTACACCAACTGCTACTAGTTGATATTTTAAAAGTCACCTTTATGCATGAGTTGGCACAAGAAAAGAAAATGTGATAGAAATTACTGGTGTACTCCAGAATTTTTTGTTGAATCCATTAGGCAGATTGTCATTTCTGCTGTATTTACCAGATACGCAACTGAGGCAAGCATGTTAAAAACAAATAAACAGACAACAACAACAAAAAGCCCAGCTCATTCCTTTCCTTGGAAACTGGTGAATATTCACAAGAAATTTCTCTTCATGAAGAACTGCTCAAAAACATAAATGTTTTCAAGATGCTTTGAGTTTCTCCATCCATAAAAGCTATCAATAAAAATCTTCAATACTCAGATTCAAAGTAACCTTGCCCATTAATAAATCTGGCCCAAATAAATGGATTGCAAAGGAAGTATCTAAAGTGAAACAAATTTAATGTTATCAAACTATCGAAGAAAATGTCAAAATGGAATTAAAGGAAACAATATATGTCTAGAATTTGTACATAAATTAAGAGTCTAATAGACAGATGTTCTAAACATTTGTAAGATAGAAAATTACCAGAAAAATAAACTTCTGTTATCATTCAATTAACTATTAAGGGCTAGGCACATACTTTCTTCGGTGTCCTTAGCAGCCACCTATCTGCAATTCTTTTTTTTTTCTTTTCATTTGCTTTTAAATCATCAATTAAGGATGTCAAAATAATCTTTTTACAAGGACTCTTTTATAAAGTCAGATGACCAATGCCAAGATCTACACTCTGACAGTGGAATCTCATCAACGTTCCACTGAGATTTAGCAGAAAGGGTCATGTGTGTCCTATTCACAACAACATAAGAAGGTGTGTTAGAATAACTAGACAGTACCTGGCACCATGCATGTCTGCACATGACCCTTGTGTGAGACACTCATATCATAAGAACTGATCAGTACAAATTTCTTATCCTTTGGTTCCTGATCACTAGTCTACTAAAAATCCTTGAATCCTCATATTGCATTCAACCATGCCTGCATGTATTAAAATTCTAACTAGTAAACCGAGTTCAGAGTTATAGAAGATCCATGCCAAATCTGCAAATGCTTTGAGCCAACAGTAACCTCAAAGAAGATAGCATCCACAAACCAATCTAAATCTCTTGCACCTTTGACTTACTGTGATCTGTCTTTCAACTTCAGACTGAGTTACTATGTAATAATAACATATCAGACTTACTAGTAACTCATCCAGAAAGAAATTAATCTCTCTGCTAATAGGTAAGTATGACCCCCATGTAAGCCTCTAAATGATATTCCAACAAAGTAATATCAAAGTAATCCTTCAAATGCTTTCCATGTTTCTAAATGTGTCACCAAACGGGCAATTCTCAATAATGTCACCTGAAATAACATGTATGTCAGATGACCCACAAAGGAAAACAATTATTAACACATTTGAATTTGGATATAACTCACAAAAAAAAATTGAAATTGACTTCTCTGCATCAGGCAACCAACAGAAATGGGAGCATTTTGTTGTTCTGAAAATGACATTGTACAGAGAGAAAGGTGTATTACAGATTGAGATTTCACTCAAACATAATGAAAAACTTAAAAGTCCTAGCAAAGGGTAAGTACAACTGATGCTCTACAAAATTTAAAACCCCAATCACATTCATCTGATTCTTCCTGAAGAAAAACTGACAGGCAATAAAACATTAAATGAAAAATGAATAATTTATGCCCCCCCAAATCCATAAAGGATTTTAGGGAACATTTGTGAACAGGCTAAAAACAACCCAGCCTTTTGTCTTGATAAAATAAAAAAAAAAAAGATTGCTTGCCTTCTATTATTTCTGTGTGCAGTAGGTTTATTTCAAAGATGGTTTTCTTACCAATGCAGAATTTTTTTTTATAAAGACAAACAATCAAATGCATTAAGTGCATCAGTATGTTCTTTCATAAACATATAAAAACAAGGAAATAAAATTGAATACATTAGTAAATATTTAATAAAGTATTTAAATAAATTTATTAATTATATTTTATATCTACAACAGCAACCTCCACTAGGAGAAACCATCTTATACAAACACTGGTTTTACTTCTTTGGCTTAGCACACACAATCACTTGCCACGTTTTGGCTAGTTGGATTAAAAGCACACAATACAAAACTAACAATCTATGTTCAGCAGTATATTTTCCAGAATTAAGATTTAGACCACACTTTATGTCATGTTTAAGAATATGGTAAAATAAGATGAAGGCAGTTAAACAATGAAACACCTAAGTTTAAAGATAATTTTGTTGCTTTACAAATGACAAGAGTTCATTAGGACTGATTATTGCTAAGGGAACATAAAATCAACTTAATTACAGGAATAACTTTGGTAAGTCAAGAAAGAATGATTTAAGACAGAAAGAAAAGAATATTTAACTTTACTAAACAAACTACCAAGTCCCAATTTTCACCTTGTAAGAGGGCCTTTGAAATACATGATCACTAATGCAAATGCTCTGTGAAAGTCTCTACGTGTGGTGCCTTACACTCCACCATTCAACGGAACAACATGCATCCATAATTAAAAGTAAGGTTACCTTGTCTAGGAAATACTTACAGACCTACACAACTTCACTTAAATTATTACTTGAAATTAATTTTTAACTTATGAAAAATCATAGTTTAAGATATCACTAAAAATGAGATTCTAGAATCATTCATAAAGTTCAACATGCAGCTCTGAAGTCAGGCTTTTGAGTGAAAACCTTTACATCCACTCACTCAGCTGTGTGATCCTGTGGTTGTTCTCTTTCATTCTTTTTCATCATCAGTAGAACACAGGTCACGTAACAGAAGTAGAATATTTAAAATATTTTATTGGGCTACAGTTTACAAATGATATTAGCTTATTTTCTTTATGCTTTACAAAGAGACTGTAATGCTGGCACCTAACAATCATATTTGGTTATTTACCTTTCTAAAGTCTTTAGTAAACTGACAACGAAATTGTCTTTCAGATGGAACAGACAGGATATAAGAGTAAGTACTCATGACGGTCATATACAACTTAGATCAATTTATGACCAACCCCATGATCTGCAATCAAAGAGTATAGAAAAGAGTTCAAACCAAAAAAACATTTATTTTGTACCATACAATTTCTGATGAGAATTTCCAATGTACTTTGCTTCATAGGAAAAAAAAATCAACTTAAATTACTGGTTCAGAAAATGTTTACACTAAGCCACACAATAAAGAAAGAATGTTTATGTTGTATGCATCATCTAACATTTTTAACTGCTCATTCTTACTTCAAAATGTATAATTTTATCTGAACCAAATTTAGGATAAAAGCTTTTTGAATGTTTTGTTATTCATGAGGATGAATAATTACTAAAGGTAGTCAATAAGTTTAAAAAGCATGAAGTCCCACCAATATAACACACTAGCCTAATAACTGAAAAGCAGATTTCTGAAAATTAATATATGCATTGCCATAGGCTATTTGACTCTACCCAGTATTATATATCCACTAATGTATTACATTTCAGTTTTGCACACTAATGAAGGTTACACTATGTATTTTCATTAAAGGCAATCAAGACAATTATTCCTGGAGATTAAATACTACAGTAGAAGGCAAGTCCAATGGCAACTTAAGAAAAATCATTATAAAATGTTCAGGTTTTTGCATGTGGTGTTGATTTCTATACTGTCTTATGAAAACTAAAACTCAAAAGTTCAAGTCCTACTTCAGTACTTCAGTAGTTATCTAATGTAAATAACATCATTAGTAGAAAGAAGGTCACATGTAAAGTAATATGATCCTTTGGTGCCTTATCTTAAAAAGAATGGTGATATACATTGTTTAAAATACATGAAAATCCTTGTAAATTAGCTCACTCACCCTAATAAGAAATCCAGAGAGCACAAGGAATCTACCTATATATTTTATTGTACTTATTCTGAATAACTCTGAGTGTGGAAGAGTCAATAATGTACCTAAATTGCACTAATAATAAATATTAAGCTCAGGATTTGAATCTTAGTCTTGAGTGACTGAAAGATCAGGAATTGAGTAGTAACATAATAATGAAACATTCAGGATAAAATAAAGACAGAAAACTCAACCTGCGCAAATAAGTCACCCTTCAAGACTCCAGATAACAAGCTTATCCTCAGTGAGTGAGTTTAATTTTGCATCCTCCTTCCACACCCTACACTGAGCCAAAATTGAGGGTATGGAAATAGTAAAAAGTTTTATAAAAAGGTACTGCTTAGTACCTGGATAATAAAATGCTCCAGAATGAAACAGAAATCAGAGTAAAACCTTATTACCGCTTAGCTCATTTTCTCTTAAAAGTCACAGAAAATGAGAAATTATTTCAATTCTGTAGTATATTTATTAGAAAAAAAACTTTTTAAAAAATGTATTTTCATTGGAAAGTTAAAACATTTAAAAATGACTCTTGTTTATTTGAAACAAGTTAATACTGGCTAAAATATGATGATACATCCTATGTTAAGGTCCCATTCATCTTTATGAATGGAAAAGCATAAAACAAGAAATCCTATAAACCTTTACACAGTTAGGAATCTGCATTTGTCAAGTGAGGAAGAAATCCTGTGTATCAAGTTGTGTTAAGCATTTTATGAATGAATGGCTCTCTTGTCGACACACACTGTATTATGTGCTGGTCCCTGTGGAGAACGAACATAAAAAGACTATACGACTGACAGCGAATGTTGTAAGCAGCATGCCTCGAATACAGAGGATTTTCAACCTTAATGAAATGATAATAACTAAGAATTCCAGGGAGCACACAATGGCGTCTCACAGTGTCTTAGAAGTGGATGTGCACTGTTATTAAGAGAATGGGAATATTTTTCCTATGGCATGTTTTCTATCAGCTATAAAAGAAGAATAAAATGTGCATCACTTAATCAGTAGGAATTAGTAATTATGAGGGGTAAACTAAGATACATGGTTTAAAAAAAGTAAAAAATCAGAATGCTGACCTCTCTCCTTTACCTCTTGATGAAATAAAAACAACTTAACTATTAAGATAAATATAAGTACTACAATGAGTTTTGAACTCAAGCAGAAAAAATTACATATATGTTGGTTAAAAGGCCCAAATAACCATTGCAAGTGGTATTAGCAATAGGATTTTTATAATAGTTGTTCATAAAGCAATATATTACTACAATAATTTTAGTTATAACACTCAAAACTATCATCTTTCTAAACCTTCACTGAGAAATATAATCTCTTTTAGGTTAAAAACTTATTAATTCCAAATAATTCCTAAGGACTTTTTAAACCGCACAGCATTTTCTCTGGTTTTCTGCACAATATTTAGTTTAAAATACAGATCACAATACATCACACTACCTCCCTTAGGTGATAAATAGCAAAACATTTTTTATTTGAATTCAGAATCATAAAGCATGGTTTGTTCATCTTTGTCTGTTTTCACTAAACTGATCTATTGCTGAATCAAAAAAAAAGCAACTATTCCCTGCAAATGGACACAACTTCAGGTTTCATTTTCCCTTCAAAGCTTTTGACTTTCAAAATTATCCTTTACATTACATTGAAATAAAATAAAGAATAGCCTATAGACTGAATGACACTGAATGACATAAATGAGTGTTAGATTTATATTTCAATGTGTGTCTTACAAAACAATAGTCTCAATACAAGAACAATACTACTACCAGCACTAACACAGAAGTCTTCAAAGTCAACTCACCTAATTTGAAAAAAATCATGCCTTCCATTTTATTGGATATTAAGTTTTTCCCCACAAGTTCATTCACTTGTTTTCTAGTAATTTAAAATGCAATGACCTACTTAAAATCTAATATATATGTATACATACACATGAAGCATTTTTTTTATTATTTTGGACGAAAAAAAGAATGTTTATCTATATAACTCAGTCTTAAAATTCAAAACAAAGAGGCTATATAGTGCTGACATTTATCCTCAACACCTTATAAAATGCATAAAGCAGAGCTTGATCTACAAGGTATTTTTAATAAAATAAGGGAAGTTATGAGAAGTAACAATGAATTCAACTTCATTAAAAAAGACATTCATTTTTACCTAACTTTACAAACCACCATTTTCGTGTGTCCCTAAAAAATGGACTATATTTAAAGGAAAGCTTTATTTAATACTGTTCTAATGTTAGATCATGGTATAGCATTATAAAATGAATAAGTCTTTAAACTATAAACTATATAATTGTTTCTAAATATACCTTACTTCAGTAGTTTAGTATAAACTACTATGAGCATTTACTATGGGTACATTTGGAGCTAACTAAGCTTTTTTCTTAACTGTATGTCACTCTAAAATTATTTCTTTCATTTTCTAGGAAGGAATTTTTTATGATAACCAGAATCTAGCATTGGTGTTTTGTTTTGTTTTGTTTTGTTTCATAATATGCAACTATTTATCTGCCTCAGTTCTAAAGCATTTTTACTAGCACTTAAGACCCAAATACTGTAATATATTACATGGCATGGAATATACCAAGAATAAACTAAGCATGTAAACAAAAGCATACATTCAAAGAAAACTTACCAGACAGTTGTTTCCACTTGACTGTCATTGAGCTGTCGGTTGTCCAGTTGGGCAAAAAGTGGGAAAAGTACTTGAATCCCTCCAATTGAATGGATCGCACTATGAATTGAATGTGTTACTATAGCTTTCACATCCTACATCAAAGACAAAAATATTTATTAAACTTCCATGACATGATTTTCATCACTATTTTCTGCCCCACGTATCTTTATATGGTTCGTGTATTCTGACATCTTAAGAGCTCTCAAGCATGTAATTAGTGATAGACATACATGTGTACAATAAAAATGAAGTTATCTTTCACTAGTCACTTTTAAAGTTGAAATAAGCTGAGAAGCCATTATCATAAAATTGTGAAGCTAAATTAAGTTATTCTAGAAGAAAAGTATTATTTATTATTGGGTGTAAGGACATAAAAGTAATTTTCAAGTTGGCAGGTAAGACATTTTTAAATCAAAGTATTCTTTTATACATAGCAACTTCATGGATAAGAAGTTAACAAATTTGATTTTAAAGGACACAGAAACACATGATAACAGATGGAAGAAGTTTCCAAATAAGTCAAAAAGTTGAAGACAAAAACTTGGTTTAAGAATTCAAAAGCAAAACCAGCAGCAGCGTTTCGTAGGCGAGCAGTGCTTACTGTGGGAAATGAAAACATTCTCAATGCTGTCAGCATAAGCAAGGAGTCCCATCCACCTACCTGGAGCATCAGTGCATGTGGGGAATGTACAAATATGGATGCATTTTCCTTTGGGGAGGACTCCAGGCAAAGCTGAGCATCAGTGGCCTTGGCATTGTATGAAAAGGCAATACTACTTGCAAGCTTCCCATCGTACAGAACTTGTTTGTGATGTTCTGCCAGATGAATATCACTCTCAGATTTAAACTTGAAGGTACTCTGTAAAAATAAAGCTTCATAAATATAGTAAACTCTCAATCTTTAAAGCAGATGAACAACTGCATTAATGATTTATTATGTTCCTGCCATATATCTGGCACTAGATAGTAGTGCCGCATATCTTGCTGCTCTCATTTCAGTTCTATGCGAGTTGTTTGCTTTTTTAACATGAAATGTTTTTTGTTTTGATTTTTAGAATAACTCAATTTTTAGATTAATTCAAATACTTACAAACACTGCAGATCAAGTATGTCTGGCCAAATTCAAACAATGTCTAACTGTGTGCCCTGATTACTCTTTGTAAGTCTTTTTAAATCCAATCTGGATGCAAACCACTAATTATCAGATGTGAGTCAAGACAAAGGCAAAATGAACAATTAATCATATGTATCAGATATTATGCATGTTATGGATGGCACCTTTACATTACAATATATTTTGTTATTTCAATACCAGAAATAATTAAAAGTGCCCTATTTGGATCAGACGTTTCATTCTCTACTTACTTAAATGAAACATAGTATATTACTACTCACCTCAAAGCTTCCAATTTTAATTACTTTTTAAAACTCACCGCTTTACACTTCTCAAGATAAAAGTAACAGTTTCAAAATATGCCATTTCAAAATTAAAATTTTATTTTTGTTCCTACTATATACTACAAAAGAAACTTTGCAACCAGAATTTCTAAAAACATTTAGTGAAATTATGATTTAGGCAAGTAGTGATGCTGCCAAAATAAAGCTATCTAATTTTCTTTTTTCTGGCTGATTTTGTGATTTCATAGTGTAAAATAACATTTGCATTTTAATAAAATTATAAATATGTAAAGGGCTAGTATTTTTATTTAATCTAGTTTATCTTTCTTTTTGCCTTTCCAAGACATAATTTCTCTGTCGCAACTCTGACTGTCATGAAACTCACTCTGTAGACCAGGCTGGCCTCGAACTCACAGAGATCCACCTGCCTCTGCCTCCCAAGTGCTGGGATTAAAGGCGAGCATCTCCGCTGATCAGCTTACTATTAATTTTAAACTACTATTTAATAAATATGTTAGTATATTAACTTCTGTTGCAGACCACCAATCAGAGAAAACTTACTTCAGAGGAGTAAAGCATGAGTTAATTTGTAGAAACAAATTATATTATGGAAGATAAAGGAAATCAAAGCCACCAAAGTCACCCAGGTAAGGAAGAAGGAATATTGCAAGGGCTGAGTGAACAAGAGCAGAGCTGGAAAGTAAGCTGGTAGAGCAAAGCTTATAGTTCTGGCTGAAAAGTCACAGGAGATATTGGGAGCAATAGCTGCTGTTGGAGTAATGTATGTCCCAGCTTGTTAAATGAAGAAAAGATTTTTAATAACATCTGAACAGCAGACTAAGAAAGGGGAAAGTCCAAGACTTTACAAAAAGGGGTTTAACTGGGGCTGTATAATCTTGATATGATCTCTCACTGCTATACTTCCGTATTCTCCGTAATCTTCCCCCCCTTGCTCTTCACACAGGAAAATTGTAAATGAATCACCACAACTCTTGTCCAATATACAACCTAAATCAACACAAGACATATGTATGATAAGCTCGTCCCCAAGCACCTTAGAAACATTCCCTCTGAAGCATGTTATAGCCTGCATCAGATAACCTGACTGATGATGAGGTGTGTTTACACTGTTTTCTTCTGCTTCCTAATTATAGAACTTTCTTTTAATTCTTCTTATAAAGCATGGATATTCTCTAAGATTATAATAGATTCTGTTGATTTTTCAATTAGAAAATCATGTAGACATAAAGCCCCAGCATGAGAGTTTCTGCTATTCTCATAAAAATCTTGAAAACATATACTATTTTTTCAATTGCAATGGATACTCATTATAGCTCCATGAGGTCAGTGATAAACATATACTCACAAATATTTATTAGGAAAGTACAATCCATGAAAAAGTGATGAAGTAAAATTCCATGCTCACTAATATATACCATGTTTACCACCTTCACAATAACATTGTGAAAATGTGTCTTAAATATAAGAGACAGTTGCAAAATCACAAAAAATAAAACTTCCTGCTTGTTTAAAATGTACTAAGATATTTCAAAAAAATAAAAAGAATGTACTAAGATATTTAAATCATCCACATGAAATTAAAATGTTAATTTTTCCCCCAAGAACTTTCAAAATAAATCTATTTTTAAGAATTTTTCTAAATGAATGATAATATAAATTTTATAAAATAAGAACTTAATTTTTTGGCCATCTTACCAAAAGCAATCCACAGATTCAATGCAATCCCCATCAAAATCTCAATAAAATTCTTAACAGATCTTGAAAAGGACAATTCTCAGCTTCATATGGAAAAACAAAACACCTGGGACAGTTAAAACAAACCTGAAGAATAGAAGAACTTCTGGAGGTCTCATTATTCTAGATTTCAAGATGCACTACAAAGCTATGTTAATAAAAACAGCATGGTATTAACATTAAAAAATACATTGATCAATGGAATCGAACTGAAGACACAGACATAATTCCATACACCTATGGACACCTGATTTTTGATAAAGAAGCCAGAAATACACAGTAGAAAAAAGACAGCATTTTCAACAAATGGTGCTGGTCAAACTGGATGTCTGCATGTTGAAGAATGAAAATTGGTCCATACTTACCACCCTGCACAAATTCAACTCTAAATGGATTAAGGAACTCAACATAAAACCAGTTACAGTGAACCTGACAGAAAGGGGAATAGCCTAGAACTCATTGGCACAGGCAAAGATTTTCTGAGCAGAACGTCATTAGCACAGGCACTAAGATCAACAATTAATAAATGGGACTTCATGAAACTGAAAAGCTTCTGTAAGGCAAAGGACACCATTATTTGGACAAAGCAGCAGCCTACAGGATGGAAAAGATTATAACAAATACCACATCTGATAGAGGACTAATATCCAAAATATATAAAGAAAATAAGAAACTAGACATCAAAAAAACAAACAACCCATCACTTAAAAACAGGGCACAGATTTAACAGAATTCTCAACAGGAAACTCAAATGGCTAAGTAACACATATAAAAATACTGATATCCTTAGCCATCAGGGAAATGCAAATCAAAACTACTTTGAGATTTCATCTTAACACCTGCCAGAATGGTTAAGATCAATAACATGAGTGTTATCTCATTCTGGTGAGGATGTGGAATATAGGGAACACTCACCCATTGCTGGAGGAAGTACAAACTTACACAGCCACTGTGGAAATCAGTATGGCAGTTCCTGAGCATACCTCAAGATCCAGTTACACCACTCTTTGGCATATACCCAAATGACACTTCTTCCTACCACAATGATACTTGCTCAACCATGCTCACTGCTGCTCTGTTAGTAATAGCCAGAAAATGGAAACAACCTAGACGTCCCTCAACAGAAGAATGTATAAAGAAAATATGGTACATTTGCACAATGGAGTATTACTGAGCTGTTAAAAATAATAACATCAAGAAACATGCAGACAAATGGATGGAACTAGAAAAAAATCATCCTGAGTAAGGTAACTCAGACCCAAAAAGATAAATATGGTACATATTTGCTTATATGTTGATATTAGCCTTTAAATAAATGATAATCAAGCTGCAATCTGTAGACCAAGAGAGGTTAGGTATAGAGGAAGGGACTAGGGACCTCCCTGAGAGGTACACATGGACCCCCCTGGGAACTGGAAATAGAACAGACTTTATGGGTGACTGGGGACCATGGGAGTGGGGCTAAGAATAAGAGGAACAGGTGGGGAGGGAGAGGGAACATGGGGTTGAAGAAGGGAATGTGGGGCAAGACAGCTAGACCTGAGGGGCATTAGAGGGGTGGTATGGAAACCTATGCAGTGGAAACCTCCTAAAATATTTGAAGGTGATCCTAATAAAGTCTCCAAATAATGAGGAAGACAAAAGTACCAGGTGGAAATCCCTTGTCACCAAACAAATCTTCAAATACCAAACTGGGTTACTTCCAATTGAAGTACTAGCCAAAGTGGTCCCATGGAAATCTTCAAACAACCCAGGCTGCTGCCAAGATAGCAGGTTGCTTGCCACAAACTGATAGCAAAGCCCCATTGCTGAAGACAACACACAACTTGCTGAACATGGAGAGGAAGAGTTGGTGCCTACATAAAATTCACCCATCCATTCTAGTGTATTTGATAAGGGAAGGTACTCTATGGATTACCAAAAGAGAAATTTAAACACCAACTCAACCACAAAACCTTTGATCTACAATTAAAGCAATGGTGGCATAAAATTTGTGGGAGTAACCAACCAATGTCTGATTTAAAGCCCTCTCCACACGATGGAAACCACACCCAACACTGACTAAATATAGATGGTCCAGGGACCTAGAGGAAAAACAACTACTACTGGTCTAAAAAAATGTAATAATAAAATGACTCCTAATGATATTCTGTTATACTGATAGATCACTGCCTTATTCAGCCACAATCAGAAAAACTTCCTCCTGCAACAGATGGGAACAAATACAGAGACCCACAGCCAGACATTACTCAAAGAGAGAGACCTTGGAACACACAGCTCTAAAATAGTATTTCTCCATCAAATCCCTGTGGGAAAGGAGGCAGAAAGAGCATAAAAGTAAGAGGGGATGGAGGACACCAGGAGAACAAGGCTCTCTAAATTAACTGAGCAAAACTCTTACAAACTCACAGACTGAAGCAGCACACATCGGGCCTACCTGGGTATGCACCAGTTCCTCTCCACTATGGCTTTCAGTTTACTATTTTTAATGGGACTCATGAGCATGTGAATGAGTGGGTCTCTTGATTCCTGGGCTCTTTTTCTTCTGTTGGTTTGCCTTGTCCAAGTCAAATGGGAAAGTTTTTTGTTTCATCTTATATTTTATTTTATTATGTTTTGTTGTTATCTCTTAGAAGCCTGTTCTTTTCTAACGAGAGACAGAAAAGGAGTGGATCCAGATGGGAGGAGAAGTGAGGAGGAGCTGGGAGGAGTAGCGGTTGGGGGAACTCTAATCAGGATACCATATATTGTATGAGAAAGGAATCTATTTTTCAGAAAAATTAAAAGGGGGAAAATTAATTTCTCTCAAAATAACTGACAAAATAGATTCGTATTTTAATCATTTTTCTAGATAAATAATAATATAAATTTTATAAAATTAGAACTTAATTTTAATCTCAAATGTCCTGGAAAAATACAAATATACAAATATACAAAATATAATTATAGAAACTGTCTACACAGACAGCATACGATATGTATTGCTTGTACACATTATCATTCCTATGAGACTGCAAATTATCTATTAACATGCCACAATGAGAAGACCTGATAGAAAACAGAGTTTTTTAATACAGAGTACAAAACAGACTGAAAGAAGTAGGTAAACAGTATACAATCACATACATTTTTAACATTTTGAATTTAAATTTGAGTTCTTTTCTTGACTTAGATGTATCAAACACTCCTCTGAGAAACTCATCTGAGAACCTGAATTTAAGGCAGAGGCAATCAGATTTAGTTGGTGCCTTCAGTGAGACAACTTCCAGTTTAGCATGAATTACATAGAATTATAAGTGGAACTGTGGACACAGTTTAAATTTTTTATTACTTATCTATTGCTTTATAGACTAATCTAGTGACATTGTTGCTATGTTGTGGTAAATAATGCTTCAAAAGGAAGGGCTGGTGTACCCATCTTTGTGGCCCTCCATACACTGAAGGAGCAGTTACGAGAAGATGAATGAATTCTCTGACACAGCACATTACATCATGTTATATCCAAGAAAATAAATCACATCACACAGAAAGGAAAAATGTGCAAAAGGACTTGTTCTACAAAACAAATTAGTTAGTATTCCTTTATTCAAACACTCATGTGCAAAGGATATAGATGTATAATATAAACACATTATTATTCATCATGTGACATATTTCTCCATTTTAATATAATCTTTTCTTAAAATAATACTGGCAGTTAGCCTTCACTGAAGATTGACTATGCAGTGCTAAACAATACCTCAAGTCAGTAAATGACTTTAAAGAAAAGCATAGAAGATATCCAGCAAGGTACACCCTTTGAATGTCCCCTATTAAGTCAACCTATAGACTCTTCAGCTTTAATGTCCATGATAAATAACATACAACATGACTTTCAAATTATGTCAGTGTTCAATCCTGTAACCAACCCAAAAAGCATTGTTGTATTATGAAGTATCAAAAGCATCTAATCTGAGTCTCTTGGACTCTGAAATGAATAACCAAAGTGAGCATATATTTTTCAGCTGACTACGAGGAGTTTACAAATATCCAGTTTACTCTATTCTATTGCTATAGATCATTAAACATATGATGACAATTTTATCTGTGGTCTTTCCTTATACAGTGGTTTCAATTTTTGCTATAGAAATAAATCTTTGAAAGAAAAATATTATTTTTACTTTTTGTAAATCTAGCATTTCTGTTTAATAATTATTTGTGATGCATTCATTCATCAGTTAGGTACTAATAACTACTAATGAGCCAATCCATAATTTTTTTACTTCTAAAACCTTAAGATCACAGAGAATTTTTAGTACAATTTATATATACATCTTT
Organism: Cricetomys ansorgei; assembly: GCA_026225945.1. NCBI lineage: Eukaryota > Metazoa > Chordata > Mammalia > Rodentia > Nesomyidae > Cricetomys > Cricetomys ansorgei. The sequence continues at coordinate 14,269,582 of JAMJFZ010001133.1, forward strand.
TTACTAAAATGAAGTATGAAAACTAATAGATAAAACCTTGCAGATATAAAAACATACTATATTAAGCAGTCAGGTGTATGTGTAAATGCCTAAAATCCCAGTACTCAAAAGACCAAGAGGATCATAATTTTGAGGCCAGATGACATGCTAATCCAATGTGTGTGTGTGTGTGTGTTTGTGTGTGTGTAATATATATATATATATATATATATATATATATATATATATATATATATATATATATTCAAATTATAAGATAGCTGCTAAAGAAGCAGGGCCTCATTTACTAGAACCATAAACACCTAAATTGGATCATTTACCTAATGTAAATATACGAAAATGTATAAAAATGCTGTTTAACTATTAAAAAAAACTTTAAAACGTCTAACTGCCACAAAAGTAACAGCATAGTATTTTGTAATACTGATCTCCAGAAACTATCACTAATATCAAGAACATAGGCATTTTGTTTGTTTGATAGCTTGCTTTTTGAGATAAGCTGGACTCAAACTTGCAGCAATTCACCTGGCGCAGCCTACTGAGTGCTGGATTTAGAGATGTGAGCCACCATGCCTGGCTGGCACATTTATATAAAGACGTTATGTACTACTCTCCCCATAACATATACTGAATGTTGCCAAAAAAATATTGTAATGACTCTACAATACTCAATAAGTATGTCCTAATGCTAGCTCTGTACTGTACAATTTTCCATTTAAAGTGTAATATATAATCCATACTGGGACATTAAAAAAAAATCACAAAGATCCTAAAAGGTGCATCTCTAACCCTATCTTGAAAAATATAAAATATGATCAGTTCATTTCTTTGCTACAATGTTTTGATAATTCAACTTGAACAGAAAATATGATCCAAATGTAGTAGTTTAATACTCAAAGCCTTCAGTAACTTAAGCTTACCAAAGGAATCCTGGAACTTCATCATAAAACTGATCTTCCCACTAAGTGTTCTAGCATCAAGTCACACCTAATTATGGGTCTATCCACACATATCTTATACACCTTTGTCTCTATCTTGTCAACCAGGTCCTCTATCTTAAATATCTCTGAAACTGACTTATATTCTAATAACTCTTAATCTTCCTTCTCTGTAAGATTTCCGAAATCCTCTAGGCTAGAATTAATCATCCTACCATAAAATTCTGATCACATTTGTATTTTATTCCCATTCTAATACACATAATAACCTTTAATTATAAATGTATTAGCTTAACCATATTAATCCCCAAAGCTTAGACTAGTTCCTTGAATTTAATAAATACTCAATATATTGAATTTATTCAATTGAATGCCCTACAATCAGCATTATCACTCTTAAACATATAAGGGTATTGGAAAGATTATGGAATAAGGACTGTAGTTACAAGCTTAGCAATCAATGGCAAGACTGGCAAAGAAAATTTCAATGCATGCAATGAAGTCAGTATTTTCACATAGCAGAAAACAACTAAATCAATAAAATGTGAAGCTATTAAGATAATGACATATATACAGTTTACCTATTGTACCAAGTACTGGTCCCATAATCACTAATATTTCATAAGTAAAAAAAAGACATTGCTGATACAATGTCCAATAGACATACTATTCAACACAATGATATTGTCACTACAAAAAGACATAACCAAATTAAGTTTCATTTGCCAATATTATGCAATTCCTGAAACTGGTTCTTCTACCATAGTGGAATATTTTAACTAAGTATTTTATAGTTATATACTATAACTATGGATGAGATTTCTGTGCAGTAAGGGGAAAGAGAGCTTCCTAATAATTTGCAGCTTGCTTCATTCTAAAAGACTCACTTCCTGCACTTGTTCACACCTGTGTGCTAAAGCAATGGATGTAGCCCCCTAAAATCTCCACATAAACAGGTCATTTGTTTATATTAAAGCAAATGAAGACTCCTTATAGCCCTTACAGGTTATGCAGCTGGAAAACCAGATGTTGTGGGAGATTTTAGTTATGGATAAAGTTCCAGTAAGCTGTCCTTGAAGCAAGTAAAGGATTCACTTCCTACCAGTAAACAAAGGAGTGGCTATCTGGCTCTCCACAAGAATAGGACATTCCTTAGCCTTAAGGCAGATGAAGTTTAGGTTCCATTGATTTGTATATTGGAGGGCTGGGTGGAGACAGAGAGGATTTGGAATAAAAAAGAACTAGGGCAAGGGCAGAGGAAGGAAACAGCAGAGAACAAGGAAGAAGAAGCTAGGGATCAGGAGGCGAACTAAGAGGAGAGCAAGGGGTGAGGAAGCCTTGGAGTGAGCTCTCTGCCTTGCTGTCAGGGTAGAGAATTCCCTGAGATTTGACATGGTTTGTGATTAATAAAGAGCATTGGAAAATTTAAAGATGGACTCTCCTTAAGCGCCGAACTTTAACAACTAGAGAAGATTCTGCTTTCCTCAGCTTGGACACCAAGGGGGAAAGGAACACTTCTGCTGGCAGATCCTGAAAGTTGTTAGGTTCTATTTGTTTGTGTAAATAAGGCCTTTGTTGGGTAAGAGGGAATTTTGAATGATTAAAGGACCTAGAGGCTGAAGCAGAAAGAAGCCATGTGAGGCAAGACCCTTACCTAAGCCATCCATGTATTTATTGCATCTCAAAGAGCTGTCCTTGCTCTTTATTAAAATCATCCCAGATATTAATATTTCCTTTACATTCTACTATAAGCAAAGATTTTAAACCTGTCTGTAGTGCTCTGGAAGGATGGGTATTTTAGTAGACTGGAATTTACAAAAGTCAGACTGAAGAATCATTTAGTATTACAATAAGGTAGAGATATAACGTACAGAAATGCCTTGAATAGAAAGAAATGTGAATTTATATGAATACGTATTTTATATATTTATATACTCAATATACACACAAATAGATGAATGTAGAATTGCCCTGTGTGAAAGCTAGGGTCTGCATTTCCAGGACTACATTCAGAGGCCTCTGTAGTCTGGATGGAATGTAGACACACCTTTAATCCCAGTATTCAGAAGTCAGTGGTGGTCTATGCCTTTAATCCTAAAACAGAAACAGTTTGGAGGCAGACAGGAAGCAGAGCTCAGAAGGAGTGTCACCCAGGAAGTGACCTCTGAGATGAGACAGAGTGAAGGACAGACAAAGCGGCAAATCAGAGGGAGAATTAGCAGAGTGAGTCCGAGTAAGGACATGACCAACTATCATGAGAGAAAGGCAGGCTCTCAGCTTAGAGCTACAAAAGAGTCAGCTTGGTCAGTGGGTTACAGAGAAAGTTAGAGTCAGTTTCAGCAGAGTCAGTTATAGAGGCAGGATGGAGCAGTGAAAGTTCATGGGGAAAGACACAGAGACACAGCAGAGCTCAGCAGAAGAAGTCATTATCAGACCACAGAGTGAGTGGAACCAAAAGAGTCCAGAGTTGAGAGCTAGTTAAAGTGGCTCAGTCAGCAGGAGGTCTAAGAGCCTGAGGCTGAAACCCTCTGGGTCTGACCTAGCATCTTAAATGTTCTAGATTATACTAAGGCTGAAGCCTTCAAATTCAAGGATTAAGACTAGATTGCAAAGAGGTCAAAAGGCTTTAGGGCTCCAGAGCTCTGAGCAAGAACTGGTGATTTAACTAGACAAAAGAATAAACAGCTTTGCACTAAACTGATGTCTACATCTGGTGAATCTACACCTGTAGATGAAAGCTCTACAATATCTTCCCAAAGTACTGTCATTCATTTTTGTAGCAATTACTGAATGTCTGTGGATATAGACATAAATCTATTCTCACTGCATCAAAACTACATAATTCCCAACAACAGTAGATACCCTGGTATCTCTAATATACCAGTGACAATAGCTGCTTTTTCCTAGAGCTTCTGGAGTTACGTCATGCTCATCTTTACAAAGAATCTTCAAAAAGGCCTTCTAGCTTGGCAGACAGCTCTTCACAAGTCCTAGATGTGGTCATATTGAACTCTAATTATTCCTTGTACTTCACTACAAATACTGGCTTTACAGAATCTTTATGACAACAATACACTGACTCTCTACAATACAACTGTACATAAGTTTTAATTTATATATGATGTATAATCAATATGTATATCAAAGGTCTGTATGTACAGAGATTTTAACTGAATTCATCTAAGTATAACCTCCCATTAATGTTTTTGGAACATGCTCTGACTGAAGATAACTGAAGCTAGAAACAACAAAAACACATATGAGGTACACTATGATATGATGTTCAAGGTAAACAAAAAGCATTCAGAAGTTGTCAAAAGGAAAATAAATCAAGGTCCCACAATGCACTATCTGTAGGAGGCACATTTTAAACCCAAAGAGAAACTAAAAGGCTTCTGTCTGCACAGAAACAGAATTAAGAAACAACATACACATTTTTTTTTAATGTGAAACTTAAAATGGAAAAAAAAAGAAAGAAAAAGAAACAACATATACAATGGAAGAACATACTGGCAAACTACATCTTTTACTGAGAATTATATACACAATACATGAAAAACACCAAAGTTAACAACAGCGAACTAGAAATAAAATAGCCTAGGTAAAAACATACAATAGGTCCAAATAAGCATTCTTCACAAGAAGGCATGTACATGAACACCTAAACTGATCTCCAAGAAAATGCAAATTAAAACTACAAGAGATACTACCTGACTCCAGTAACAAAAAGACCCAAGTTCTGGTGATAATGTAGAGAAAGAAATCACCCTACTTGATTGGTATGGGTATAAAAGAAAACAAACAGTAGAGAATAAAAACAAAACTTCCTTATAGGGCAGCAATCCCACTATAGGTAAACTAAAAAGTACTTTATCTTCCTATTCCTCCTCCCCTTGTAAAGTTTGCAAAGCTACCCAGTAGGGCTAAGTAAGGTCAAAACACTCATGAGTCTGGGAGGTGATGCTGCAGTCTGGAGAAGTGATAGCAGACCCTCACCTAAGTGAGGACTGTTAAGACATAAGGGAATAGTAGGGTGGAAGGGGTGGTGCTCATACAGAAGCTGACAGTGTAAGGAAGAGATGCCTGAAAAGGAAGATAGACCTTGCTCATCACATTTTATCCACACACACAAAGCCAAAAGAAAGAACAGGAAGTAAGGCAAGACTCCCAAAGTCCACTCCCAATGACAAACTTCCTTCATCAAGGCTCTACCTCCTTCCTCAAAGTTTTGTAACCTCTCCAATAGTGCCATCAACTGGGAACCAAGAATTCAGCAGCACAAGCCTATGGGCAACCCTGTTCATTCAAACTATCACAGATCGCAAGTACAAGTTAACCAGAAATAAGAGCTCCTAGACTGGTGACAAAAGATGAGTAGGGTGTTGAAGGGAACCATACAAACATAGAGAAAAAAACAGAGATGAGGAAATTCACCACATTATGTCACAGAGGGAATTCACATGGCATCCCTGGGATCAATTTTGGATATCAGCATTATAAATGATAATCATCAACTCAAAAGCATGAGAGGAGTGGGTTGGGATCTTGTGAAATCAAACAAGCATATGAAGGTAAGGAGGCTGCCCACATGGACTGAATTTCCTACATCAGGAGGCGGAAAACAATGAGAATAAAACCAGAGAACAATGAGGATGAGAAAAGCAGTTACCCAGAAGGTAAGGAAGGAAGGAAATTGATCCAGACAATGTTTTGGAAAACATGAATTTAGAGTGTGACTTGCATGGCTGGTAAGATGTTCAATGGGTAAAGGCTATTATCACTAAGTCTGAAGATATAAATTTGAACTCCAAAGCCTACAGAGTAAAATGAAGAGAACCAATTCCTTCAAGTTGTCCTCTGACCTCCACACATGTACCTTGGCATATGTATTTACATGTGTACACACACACACACACACACACACACACACACACACACACAAATATAATTGAGTGTGGTTTGGTTTGTTGAAGCCTGAGCAGGAGGGCTGCGGGCATGGGTGGCTAGAGTCTGAGGAAGGTGAAGAAGACAGGTACAGAACCTAGTAAGGGATTACCAGGATTGTGACCAGTTTGCCTAAGGGAGGTAGCTAGAATGGGTGTTAGAGTTCCAGAGACATCTGGGTAACAAGGCTGTGCAGCAGATCTAAAGGAAACCCAAGGTATAAAACAGGTGAGAGAAGGTATCTGTCTAACAGCCTGGACCAATGTAGAGAGGGCTGAAGAACTGTTAAGAGATACCCATGAGGAAATTGGAAAAGTCTCAAAAAGAATGCCAACATTTGCCTTAAGAATAATCATATAGAAATTATGAAAAGCTGAGAAACTGTTCAGTCAGTGGCAAAGGATACTATATGATATAAACAATCTGGATTATTTTCTTATAAAAAGAAAACATTATGGGGAAAATTAACAAAAATTTCATCAGTTCTAATGAATCTGGATCTAATGAATTCATGGGAATCAGACTCAACGAAACATAATAATTTGGCATAAGAATGTTCTTGTCTGTAGAAAGAAAACAATCAGAAATGGGGAGACATCATACTAGCAGTTATTTTCAAGTGATTGTGAAAAAATATTGTAGTGTTTATAAGTTTTCTAAAATTTTTATCTTTAGTTTTTGAATTAAGAAAAAATAAAACACAAATTAAGAAAATATTGAGCTGGGCGGTGGTGGTGCACAGCTTTAATCCCAGCACTCGGGAGGCAGACGCAGGCGGATCTCTGTGAGTTTGAGGCCAGCCTAGTCTACAGATTTAGTTCCAGGACAGTCAGAGTTTCAACAGAGAAACCCTGTCTTGAAACAAACAAACAAACAAAAAACAACAATAAAACAAAAGAAAAAATTAAAAAATAGCAAAAGTAAGCAAAGTAGATCAAATATCAAATATGAATACTCAATTCTCTAAAAATGCCAGGCCTGGAGAAGCAGATTTGTCATCTCAGGAACTCAGGAAGCTGAGAAAGGAAGACTACATATTCAAGACCAGCCTGGATTACAGTATAGTCAACACCACCTACACAATTTAGTGAAGTCCTGTTTCAACACACTATACAAATTCATTATGAGGAATATGCTCAGTATAGATTTCCTAGAAAGTATATAGCCCCAAATTCAATCTCAAGTAAAGGAGGGGAAAAAGAAAAAATTTTCAAATCAAAGAGGAAAAAAATACAAAATAGCATTACGATAAGTTTTTGAAACAAACATATATAAAAAAATCTGCCTATCTGCAAAGCAAAATTAATCACCTCAAGACATAGCAACGTTACTGAGTTTTAAGAAAAAGAAAACTAAAACCAGACTTGGTGCTGCATTCCTTTAATACCAGCATGAGTTCTGAGGCCAGCCAGGGTTACACAGTCAGGTCCTGATTTAAAAAAATAATAAATATATATATTTATATACATAAATTTATATAAATATATATATACACACACACACACAATTGTTCTATATTATGACAGAGAATATAAGTTATTTATCCTGTAACTATATCCTGTAAAGTTCTCTTAACCACTTATCCAATATTTATAGAAACAATAAATGAACTGAATAGTAAATATAGTAAATGTTCTTGTTCATATTTAGCTTACCCTATCCATTACCTGACATTTCTTATTTCATTCATTCTTTCAATTGAGTAACTGTTACCTTTCAGTTGAAAGAGATATCAAAACACATGTTGTAAGGAAATGTCTGATATTTACAAAGCACAAAAAAAGAAAAGCATGTAACTTTGACTTTATTCATTTCTAGTGAGCTACTGAATTGTAGTCAGTCTCAAGTTATTTCTAGAACCAAAAACATGGAAATTATTCACCATATAAGACCATTTCTAGCCCCTCTCCAGATTTCTGTTATCAATTTTATGTATTACATATAGACATATATTTTACATGAAGAAAGTTTGCTTTAATTAATTGTATACATTTAAGAGAAAGAGAAATTTTCTCTTATCTGCACCTTTTATTTGTAGTGTTTGTGGTTTAGTCCTAATGCTCCATGTTTCCCACTTTGGTCACTCAAGTGTGCCAACATTTCTCATAATTTCTGTCATTTCTCACACCTAAAGATACTTTCACTGGATGAATTCTGGTTCAGAAGGGTGTTTTTCTTTCTTAACTTTAAAAAATTTTGTTCCATTTCTATGACTTCTTTGTTTCCTGATGAGAAGTGGTTTTTCCAAACCATTACCTCTGCAATCAATTTCTGATTTTCTCTGCTTGTTTTCAAAGGTTTTCTTTATTTTTGGTTTTCCATTTTTGTCTTGCCTTTTTTTCTTTGTTCAGTTTTTTGGATTTTTGTTTTACTTTTTATGGGGTTTGTTTCATTGAACATCTGAAATTGTTTATTGGACATCACTGCCAGACTTCCAAAGGAAAGGCTCAAGATTAAATAAAACATTGAACACAGACCATGAAGGACCAATATTCCTTTGCAGGGACACATGTCTCCAACCTGGGGTACTCAATTTGTGACTTTCCTCCCTCCCTGGATCCCTAGGATTTGGGTACACAGATGAGAGGTAGATATGCAGGTAGTTGAGCCATCTAATTCAAATAGCTTGGGACAGGGTCAACAGGGACACAGTACAGGCTTTCTAGCTAGGGTGTGAGAAGCAGCAGAAGCAGAAGAAGTTAAAAACTAGGGATATTTTCATTTTCAGGATATTGGCCACAAGAGGCCTACAGGCCAGTGATGGCAGAGGCTGGGATTACAAACTGACTTCTTTATTAACACCTCCATGGCAACAGCTACCAGGAACAGGTACCCAGGACCTATCTCCTCCCCTCCTGGTCCAGCTGGGCGTTGAGGAACCAAAGGCCAGAGTAGATACTACTCTGGTATTTGGGGCTCATGAGATAAATCCTAATGATGGCTCCTGCAGCATTTATAAGTCCACCCTCAAAGTACTTCTGAAGATCTTTATGAAGGACCGGACTTTCACAGCATCCAGTCTGCAAGCCCCAGCCACTTCTTCTGGTCCTCTTCCTGTGCTTCCTCCTTGCCTTATGGATGATAAACAGTTTAGCATAGCTCCAGGCTCTTGGCCAGCCAGCTCCTAGTTGAACAGTATCAATATGGGTTGGTAGGCCATTTCCTCAAGGAGTACAGATTTTTGTTCTATTTCCAGGATGAAGTATAAGTTGGCTGTCTCCTCACACACCTGGTGAACACTGTCCAAAAGGTACCTCTGGCTGTTGTCCCAGTGATAAAGTATGAGGAAAGGCTCAACCTGTTTTTCACACTTCTCCACAAAAGTCTTCTATTTTGTTCCCTTACACCCTCTTCCTTCTTAGGCTTGGCACTGAGCGTACACTTGCTGAAGGCATCACATAAAAACTAAGCAAACCAGTCTTATAATTTCATTAAGCACAAGAGCACTAAACAACAGCACATGCATACCCGAAAGTGAACTCCCTGAGCATTTCTTCCAGCTGCTGATCCAGCTGCACTCCTCACAAAGTGCTATGTTTTGCTCCTCAAAACATGTGCCTCATCCATCTCTAACTCCTTTAATTAGAGCAGGCTCTCAGGCACCATGCACTTGCCGCAGCCCCAGGCAAGCTGTTCCATCTCCTGGAAATTCATCCAAGTGCTCAACCCTCTTTAAATTTATTTTAAGTAGAGTTACTAAGATCTGTCGACCTATCACATCTGAAACATTTTTTCCATTACTACTTCAGATATATCTGTCATTTTCATTTATGCCTAATTAATATATTAGACATTCCAACACACAAAAGATCCATGGTAACCAGAGCAAACTTAAGGAAAAAGAATAATGTTCATATCTATATCAAGTTATAACACAGAGCCATAATAAGAAAAATACCATAATTCTGGCACAAAAGCAGATAATCCAACTACTATGGAAATCCTTATGGAAATTCCTTAGCCAATGAAAACAGATATGTGGGTCTCTGTTTTCTGGTCCGTTCCCCAGGACAGCCAAGCCATTGCTCACCAGCCCAGCCTCAATGAGGGAGACACAGCCAGAAACCCGCCAGGGCAAGAGGATCTTGGGCAGAGGCTGAGATTGGTGAGAAACAGACTTCTCTGGAGGCCATGTTACTGAAAAGCTCAGTTTATTTTAAGCAAGAGTTATATATATAGTTAGAGGGGGAGAGGAAAATGCCTTATATGGTGGTATGTTATTGGTTGGGGCAGTGATACTAGGGGAGCTCCATTTACATTTATGGCTCACAATTAGGCATGGTTGGTCAAGTGTCATTTGCTGGGACCAGAGCCTTGAGGAAGCCTCTTTTGCATAAGTAGAGTTTATAAGAGCCAAGAGTGGAAGATTCTTATAAGGTCATAGTCCACCTGCGGCTGGAGGAAGGGGGAAGTCCAGCCCCAGGTCCTCCAGCTTCAGAGGTTAGATAAACAGCAACCAGGCCACATGCCTTGGAGAGGCAGGATCTTATCAGTGACAACATGACCCAAGGCATGTTAGTACCTGGGGGAGCTTTGCTAGCTGTTAATGTTAGCGTCTGTCAGAGTAAGAAAGAGGAACAGCCAAATGCCTTACACTCTCAGGATGAGAAATCCAGGATTCAAAGTACACTTTAACCCCTTCTCATTTCTAGGCTACCTCTACACAGATGTACCTTATGACCCAGCTATACCACTCGTAGGTATTTTCCCAAAGGACTCCAAGTCAGGACATCACAGAGATACTGCACATCAATGTTCACTGCAGCTTTAGTCACAGTAGCTAAGTTATGGGATTAACCCAGGTATCCTATAATAGGATAACTGTTAGGAAACTATGACACATCTATACAATAGAATTCCTTTATTTAGCCATAAAAAAGAATAAAATTGTGTCATTTACAGGAAAGTAGATGCAACTAGAGCTAATCACACTAATAAATTTATGTTAGTTTCATAAAATTAAAAATAGTATGTTTTTTTCTGATTTGTGATTAATGTATTTTATAGAGATTACAGAAGTTATGCTCGTGTATGTGAGATAAAAGTAGAAGCAAAGCTGCCACAACTGTGTCCCATCCACATGAACAATTACGAATATAGCTAAATATCCTTAGTTACAGTATTATGAAAAATTTTTCAAAGATAATTGTGTTCTTAAATGTGAACTTTGTAGATGACAATGATGTGTCACAGTTGAAAACAGGTAGGAAATCCTTCTTAGGGGTGCAAAGAGATATGGGGGGTAAGGTTCCAAACATAGTGGAAATGGGAGGTAAGGCCATCACCATAAAATGTGCTCTTGTGTCAAAATGTAACTTAGAACAATGCCAGTTAACTGTTCCATCCTCAATACTCTGCACAGTCTAACTACAGCTCTCCTGCAAGCAGTGACTTTGCTCACTTCCAAGAGACTGGGGTGAATGAAGTATGTGAATGTTCCTGTCAGAATGTGGCTTGGTCTCCTTAGCATCTTTTCTTTCTTTAAAATTCCTAGTAAAAACCTGACAATATTGAAGAATTTTGCAGATACAAATTATTGAGTAATAAGTGTACTTCGGTATTTCCAATTGAGAAAACTCATTTGTGCTCATTAATTTACAATCTCCATTAACAAAGAGCCATGTAGAGACTTTTAGAACTTAATATGATACTTTTTCATATCACGTCAGCAAGTAGAGGTGTTTCTTGTATAAATATCAGACTTTAGTGTAGGCACTCCATGCCCTATATAAGGACACTACTTATAGACTTAAGATTCCTACTCATTTTTTTGGGGGGGAAGGGGGTTCAAGACACAGTTTCTTTGTTTTAACTCTGGCTGTCTTAGAACTCACTCTGTAGAACAGGTTGAGCCTCGAACTCACAGATTTGCCTACTTCTGCCTCCCGAGTGCTAGGATTAAAGACCTGTGCCACCACTTGGCTGACTCCCATTCATTTTTACCAATGTTATAAAAGAACATGACCAAGAATGAGTCAAATGATAAATTTCTAATTTGCAAAGCTGTTCAAGACAATGCTGGCTCCTTTCTGAGTGGAAGAACTATGTAACATTTGTCCTTTCCCTTATGTGCTTCCAAGAAATTCCTATTGATTCTGAAAATTACTTATACTGATGATACTTATACTGATAATACTGCATATAGTTTACATTATTTACCAATTTCTCACTTTTATTTATATTTTGTTGTCACTTTATTTAATATCACTTAATTAGTGCTTAAAAGAAGTTACTTCACAGTGTAGGAGGATGGTTCAGGAGTAAAGAACATTTGTTGTTCTTGCAAGAGTCCTGGGTTCAGTTCTCAGAAACCAAAGAGCAGCTCAGAACCATCTGCAGTTCTAGTTCCAGGGGATCTAATGCCATCTTTGGACCTCTATGGGCACCAGAAATACACACAGCACACATACATACATGCAGGCAAAACTCATACTCCGTGCTAAGTTAACACAATACAGAACAAGAATTAAAAGGACGGAGTAATAAAAAGAAAATGAAATCATGAAAATTTCAGGTGAATGAAACTAAAAACAACAATAAAAAACAAAATAAAATGAAAAACATCTCAAGTTAGGTACCCCAGACCAAGAAAGACAAATATGGACAAATATGTGTGTGTGTGTGTCACATATATACATACATACACACACACACACACATACATACATATACACACACACAGACACATACACATTTATGTGGATATTAGCTGTTAAGTCAATGATAACCAAGCTACAATCTATAGAAACACAGAGGTTATATATAGAGTAAGGGACTTGAGTGGACACATAGATCTTGTTAGAAAAGGGAAATAGAATAGGCAGTTATGGATGGATAGAAAGGCTGTAACAGGAATGATCAGTGGGAGGGAGAGAGAAATGGGAGATGAAGGAGGAAATGTGGGAAAAGATAGTTAATATTAAGGGCCACTTGAAGAGTAGTTTGGAAATCTAATATGATAGAAGCTTCCTAATATATATACACATACATACATACATACACACACACACACACACACACACATATACATGAAGGTGATCTAAATAAAATTGTCAAAGAATGGGAGAGACAGAGACACAACTGGCCATCTCTTGTCACCCAAGGAAGCTTCTAATGCCAGGATGGGTTACATCTAATTGAGTTGTTGGCAAGCTATGGAAACCAAATCCCCAAACAACCTAGGCTATTACCAAGACTATAGGTTGCTCTCTGAAAACTGATACCAAGGTCCCATTGCTGAAGACAACATCCTCACAACTCATTAAACATGGAGGAGTCTAATGATCCGACATAGAGACTTCATCCATATGTTCTAGCAACATTGATACAGGAAGGTACTCTGTATGCTATCAAAACACAAATGCAAACTCCAACCGAGCTACAAACCTATGGATCAACAATGGTATCCTGCCTGCAAGATATGCTGGACAAGGGTGGCAAAAAGCTTGTGGGAGTAATCATCCAATATCTGATTAGACTTCAGAGCTACTCCATGAAATGGAACCCACACCCAACACTGATTGAGTGACTAAGAACCCCAGACTAGATAGTCCAGTGTCTTAGGAGAAAACAAAACCGTGTGTGTGTGTGTGTGTGTGTGTGTGTGTGTGTGTGTGTGTGTGTGTGTAATAGTAATAAAATGACTTCTAATGACATTCTGTATACTGATAGATCAGTGACTTGCTAGACATCACCAAAGAAGCTTCCTCCTACAGTAAATGGGAACAAATATAGAGACTTACAGCCATACATTATGCAAGGAGTGAAAGACCTTATAACATTCAGCCCTAAATGGAATGTCTCTATCAAATCCTTCCTCTCTGGGCTCAGGGAACCCTAAGGAAGAAGAGACGCAAAGACTGCAAGAGCCAGAGGAGATAAAGGATGGGGACACACACACACACACACACACACACACACACAGTCCTCTAAATCAACATGATCAAAGCTCACGTGAACTCATAGAGATTGAGGCAGCATGCATAGGGCCTACATCAGTCTGAACCAGGTTCTCGGTGTTCATATTATGACTTTTAGTTTGCTATTTTTACGAGATGCTTTTATGAGTGTTTTCTGTGTGTGGAGCCAAGTGGGTCTCTGAGACTTGTGCCTTCTCTGGGGTCCTTTTCCTTTTGTTTGTTTGTCCTGTCCAATTCCAATTTTGCTTTGTTTCATTTTATTTTATTATTATCCCTTAGAACCCTGATTGTTTTCTAATGTGAGACAGAAAAGGAGTGGATCTGGTTGGGAGGGGAGGTGGGGTGGACTGGGAGGAGTGGAGAAAGGGGAATCAGGATATATTATGTGAGAAAAAAATATTTTCAATAAAAGGGAAAAAGGGTGGGAATTGGTGTAGAGGGAAAAATTCATATCTAGGCATAGTGAAACAAATAAAACAAAATGGATACAAGATAGCAGCATGTAATGTCACTGTGACACAAAATAGCAAACTCTTGTAAGCATTTTGGTTATTAAAATCACTAGGAACAAACAGATCTTTTTATAAGAGTAATTTTGCTGCTTACATGTCTAACATTAAACAAAATAATAGAACAGAAATATGATTACAAAAAGGTTTTAAAAGAATATTTTATATTTAGTGTTCTTCCATAACAATCTTCCTAATAATTTAAACATTAGACTTAAAAAAAGCAACACCTTAACACAAGACACATGCTCTTCAAACATTATCAGCTTTAATTAATAATGTATAATTTTGTCTCACTTCAAAATAGTCTGAAATTGTACAAATCTAAAGGTGATTTAAATAATCTACCCATACTTACCAAGTGTGCTAATTAATAATTAATTTATATGTATTAATGCTGTTTCTTGCTTAAAATGCATCTGTCTCAAAAGCTAAATAGAAATCAGAATACTATGATAACTCAACATCAGTGGTTTTGTGAAATGAGAGTACCTCTTGCCTTAGTCTATACCCACTGCAAAGGACAAGTAAGTAAATGCAGATGCATACAATGAGTAATTGGACACAATCTCAATTGTGAGCCACCATGTGGGTGCTGGGAACTGAACTCAGGACCTCTGGAAGAGCAGGCAATGCTCTTAACCATTGAGCCCTCGACAAGTCATTTTGTATGTTCTTAAGGTCTTGTACATATTTCAAAATCTACTATTTCAAATACCACATTAGTAAGCAATGTACTGCTAGAAAATAATTTTTAAAATATAAGTAAAGACAAGTTTTTAACATCAGAATACCTTTGTGAAAAATAAGCTCATGATAGGACAATAGTTAAAAACAGAAAGGACAGATGAAAAGGAGATCACAGTAAGGTTCAAAAAATTGGAATGACACTTAACCACACTGAACAAATAGTTTCACCAGAGTATACAACAAGACATTTGCAGGGAATTTGTAATAATGTGATCATTCTTACCTTATAACCAGGTCCTAACTGATGAACTGCAAATATCTGCGCTGGGTTAAGGGCTTCACTGAACACATACACAGCCCCAAGCTGGCCACAGAATACCCTATTGGCATCAGCAGTTTCTGAAGATCCAAGAAAGCACTTGTCATAGCTCTATTTTTAAAAGTCACAAAAAATAGATTATTATTTTGTAATGACAGAATATTTAAGAATACATTTCTTAATTAACAGAGGTATTTTAAGATAGCAATAATAGTGTAAACTACTGTATAAGCTATTTTTCAAGTATTTCAATAATAAGTCAATAAACAATTTTTAGAGAAAATAAAGTCAGATAAATAGGTAAGCATACAACTATCCATAATAACCGAGACTTGACCAATTTTTCAAATTGTAACACTAAGAACAAAGATGTTATAATTGTGGATAATTGAATTATGATTCCCTAAACAAACTATAATTTGTTTACTGAAGAAAAGCTAATTTTAAATTGCTAATAATTCATAACTGCTCAAATTTAGAGAGGTTAAAGTGAATCATAAGAATGACTTTGAAAGATCTTAACTATAAATCCATGGAGTTAAATATTTTAAATTCTGCTTCGTTTCTCCACATGGATATACCACCCACTTTGTCTGCGAGCAGCAATGATGAAGAAAAGCATTTTTTTTCATAAGTAGGGATTATACAGATACAAACACAATGATGATCCAATCCGCTGAGAATATAGTCCCTAAAGGATTTCCCATCTAGAAAGCCTGAAATGCCCACATCCTTTATACGCTACCCACTGTAGCCAGGCATTGGTGGCCCACATGGCAGAGACAGGCTGATCTCTGTGAGTCCAAGGAACTCACTACAGAATGAGCTCCAGGACAGGCAGATTTACAGCAGAGAAACTCTGATTGGAAAAAACAACAACAACGAAAAACAAAAGAAAACAAACAAACAAACACACAGAAAACCACTAAGGACTGAAATCAGAGACATTAGTTACTGTCTCTCTCATCACCACAGGACATACCACACCTTCATTCACACAAGCACACCAATATCCAGCTATCAATCTAGACAAACAGAGCCGGAGAGAAATCAATCAAAAACTAGACAAACAGATGTATCAAATATGAAATCCCATCTATGTTTCAAAAAATAACAAAAAATGTGAATGGAATACAAAAATAAGAACTCACCATTAAATATGCAAGTGTAATTTAAATTATAGAAACTACAGGTTCTACTGCATAAATAATGTGTACATGCCCAGGCTTCTGCATTTCTTGAAGTACTGTCACAAAGAATTTAAAATCTTTTGTCTTGTTTTCTTAATACTGTCTTTTCAGCTAATGTCAGCCAACCAAACTACAGAAGTTTCCCTCATATGTTAGCAATAAAGAGACCGCATCCCCCTGCAACACCAGAGAATAGACAGAAAGCAGAATGCTATGTTCCATTTGACCATGGCTCCACTATGAGTCTATTGGACAGTAAAGCAAGGCTATTCTATAAAAGCACAGGCAGGAACTTTCTAAGTTTTGAGTGCTTCATGAAGCTTCTGTGCATATTCATATTGATTTGCTCTGTTGTTGTGTCTTCTAAAAATTGTTCTTAGTTCTGGGCAGTGGTGGCACATGCCTTTAATCTCAGCACTTGGGAGGAAGAGGCAGGTGGACCTCTGTGAATTTGAAGCCATCCTGGCCTACAGAGTGAGTTCTAGGACAGCCAGAGTTACAACAGATAAACCATGTCTGGGCAAAAAAAAAAAAAAAAAAAAAAAAAAAACCTAAAAGAAGTTCTGAGTGAAAATTCAAGAATCTTAGCTTCCAGATCATATAAAAATAAGGTAAAGTCAACCTGGGTCAAGGCAGCTTGTCATCTACAGACAGACTAGAGACAATGTAAACAGGTAAATAGTACTGTTCATTTAAGAGGAACCAGAATAAGAGAATATGGCATAACCCCTGCCCTCAAAGAGATTAAAACTAAAGATATAGATAAAATTTAGAAGTAGATTTAGTTTTTTTGTTTTTCTTTAAAGCAAGTCATTATTATTGCAACCAGGTAGTCTGGGTAAATACCTCAAAGATACTTTAGACACTATAAACCATGTTTTACTTTAGCCCTAAAATGCCAGGAGGAAAGAGAAAACCCAAACTACAGAAATAGCAAGCTTTCTTGAGATGTCAATCCTATGACTTTCCATCTATAATCCAGTGACACCAGCTCCAACACAGACACACCAAGTGAAGCAAGGATCTTTGTGTTATGGCAGAGCACCCTACATGTGATCCTCCCAGGACTGTCCCAGTTCTTTCTGTCATGGAATTCTCAGAACAGTAGCCAGATTGAGTTTTTTTGTTTTTTGTTTTGTTTGCTTGTTTATTTTTGCTTTTGTTTTTGGATATTTGAGACAGGGTTTCTCTGTGAAGCTCTGACTGTCCTGGAACTCACTTTGTAGACCAGGCTGGCCTCAAACTCAGAGATCCACCTGCCTCTGCCTCCTGACTGCTGTGATTAAAGTCATGCACCAACCAGCTAGATTGAGATTTTTTACAATATAATCTTGGGAGCCTTTTGTTTTGGGTCAGATGGCAAGGCCAGAACTGTGTTTGTGTATAAGGTATCTACATGACCTGACCCCAGGGTATCACACAATTTTACATTTTTAAAACTATCATCCTATTTCTAAATTTAAAAAAAAATCATTAAATCATGTGTCTGAAACAATTTACATATTATATTTAATAATTAAATATAAATTATATTAATATAAATTAATTAATTTCAGAATTAAATAGAAATAAAACCTTTCGAACAAAAATTTGCATGTTTCTACCAAACGGCCATTATTTAAATTACAGTGAGAGACCACATTGTAAAATACATTTAAAAAACTTAGACTTACATCATTTGTGTTAACATGCCAAGCCATGTCACCATAGGATACCAGCTGGCCATTAACATAACAACGGATCTCACTGTTCCTCCATCGATTGTAGATGTGAACGATGCTGATCATGTACCACTGCAATACAACAACTAAGTCAAATGTCACGTGAAGTTACCACTACCTAAAATGCATTCATAGCCTTTGTACTTCCCTACAAAAGATCTCAAAGACATCCTATGTCCCTTCCTCCCATTTCTTAAGTCCCTGGTGAAAGAACAGGCCAAGGAGCTCCCAGCCCCCAACACTGATACAGAGGAAAAGAAGTGTCTACTTATGAACTGATGGAAGGCAGACAACATTTGAAGATCATCATAGCAAAATCACTAGGTGGATAACTTCACATAGAACTTTCAGAATGAAAAGGAAATGCTGAAAGAATGCTACAAGCAAAATGCTTATAGAGTTCAGCACAGAGGCCCGATGTGTTGCAACATCTGTAGCAAACTGGCGTTTTGCTTTTGCATAAGGTTTATTTCTAAAGGATTAAGAGAAACATGAGATGTTTACCATCATAGTTTAAAAAAATAACTGGCAGCAGTGCAGAAGAGTAACTGCCAGGAAAGTGTGAATGCAGACCGGCCCACAAAGCTTCAAGTAAGAAACCATAAGAGCAAAATCTAAGACAAATGCACTGATAAGGAGGGGAGGAATAGTTAACTAATGGCACTAATAGAAGCACTGAGTCGGAAAATTAGGAGTTTTCCATGATGTCTAATATTTCACTTAAATGGATTGGTACTATTAACTTATTTAATAAAACATGATGATCAGGTCTATAGTTTTGAAACAGAATTTATATTGGGTCATAAATATAATAAATAATAAGATTGATGAATGTATGAATGCATAAATAACTGAGTAAGATAATCTCAGTTAAGTTATATTTATTTTTCTGTTTCATGGGACCATCAAAATGTAATATAATAAGTAAATTTTCACCATTTCAAAGAATTCCAATGTTTGGCTTTATATTTTTAAGTTAAAGATTTGGATACTGCATATGCATACTGACACTAATCATATATATTGTGGCCTACATTCAATTTGAGTTCCAAAAATTGATACATCAAATTGTACAACAGGAATAAGAAAAATACATACACTGATAATAAGAGTTCCTGAGGTACATATCACAGCTTAAAGAAAATAAATGAGAAGGAAAAATACAACATAATATTTACCCATACATCACTAGGCGCCATGCACTAAACACTTTCCACAAATGAGACGACATGCTAATGGTTACACTCATTTTTATGGAGTCAGGCACCTCTTAAGTGGTGCAGCTAGGCAAACAAAAGTTTTAGTATGCAGAGAGCTCTTTTTAGGAAAGGCCAATAACCAACTGAGGAACAGTTTTCCCTATGTAAAGCATAATAATAATTTAACTATCACATCTCCTGGAAAATTAAAGAAAGGAAAAAGTTTTAAATGACTTTTTCTGTAATAATAAAGAACAGTAAGATCAAATAATTCTAATTATGATTTTCATTTTCAAGGCTTATTAGAATCTTTCCAGATAAAAAATTGTGAATCTGTATCACTCCCTAGGCCCTATTCCTCCCAAGACCCTTTGCAATCACTGTATTTAAAAATGCTATGAGAAGTGTGTTTTCATAAGCAAAAGTTTAGGAAAAAATAAAGTGAGAACAGATGGTTTACTTCACTAATAACAATTCCATTTCTATGTTTTTTTATCTTCTAGCTAATTTTTGTTATTGGTATGCTTTAGAAACATTTTTTAAAACTTTCCATTAAAGATTGGGGTAGAGCAGAGCAATGGTGGCACAAGTCTTTAATCCCAGCATTCAGGAGGCAGAGACAGGAGGATTGCTGTGAGTTCAAGGCCAGCATGACCTACAAAGTGAGTTCCAGGACAGCCAGAGTTACAACAGAAAACCTTGTCTGGAAAAACCAAAAAAATTAAATTAAAAAAAAAAAAGTGGATGGATGGAGAGGTGATAGGATGTGGGAGGAGCTGGAGAAGGGGAAACCATGATCAGAATATATTGTATGAAAAAAATATTTTCAATAAAAAGAAGCCTATTGTATTTGTTAAAAATATATATTCCTATGATTTGTAATTCTAAGAATCTCAATTTCTATCCAGATTAAAGAAACTTACTTCTATAAAAAATAAAAGCCTGGGTTTTTTTGTTGTTGTTGTTTAAGTCATTTTTTTCTTGTTTGTTTTGTCTGCATGCATGTCTGTGTGAGGGTGTTATAACCCCTGGAACTGGAATTAAAGACAGTTGTAAGCTGCCATGTGGGTGCTATGTGATCTTCCAGGTACTCTGGAAGAACAGCCAGTATTCTTAATCTCTGAGCCATCTCTCCAGTCCCTGTTTAAGTCATATTTTCATATACCTATCCAATATACTGGCAGTGTACTGAATTTAATGCTCTTTCGTGCATTTTAGGGAATAAAAAATAAATACATCACAGATTTTAGTCTCAACAATCACTAAATAAACAATTAAGATTTGAATAAAATAATTATAAAAAGAGAGGCATCAATTATATCTGAAAATAATATACATCGAGGAGGATGGTTGGAGTTACAGCTCTTTGATACAGTGCTTGCCTAGCATGCATGTGTCTCCTTGATTGGATTCCCAATAAGGGAGAGAGGAGGGAGAGAGAAAGAGAGGGAGGGAGGGAGGGAGGGAGGGAGAAAGGGAGGAAGCAGGGGAGGTATTGCACAGAAATGTTGCATGAAGTAGAACGCTTTGATAAGATGTGATCTGAAGATCTAGAGCTGTCTGAAGAAGAAAATGTAATCCATTCAGATCATAAAGCAATGGATAAAACTTTTAATTTATTTTGTAGCTACTGAAAGTAAATCATTAGCTTAAGAAAATGAGTATCACCAGGAAGATAAATCCAGTATTTGTGCATAAAATATTTTAGAAAATTAACAAAACATTCAAGATGAAGAGAAAGCAATATGAAGAAGTTAAGCAGCAAATAATGGAATTTTAGAGGAAATAGATGCATTTCAGAGATATGATACATAGTACTAGAAAATTAATCAAAAAGAAAATGAAAAACATGTCCCAAATATTATAAAGATGGCAGACCTCTAAATCAGAGGCTTTCAGTGGGTATATGGATCTGCAGAGAGGCAACTCGGTGTTTTATAGTCTGAGACCTGGGAGTGGAAAGGCATCCAAATGGCAATAACTCACAGTTGGTGAGAAACCAAGAAACAGAGCAGTGAAGATTAAGAGTAGAAGCCACTACGAAACTGAATAAAAATCCCCAGTAAGATATAAGTGGCAGGAAAGTGAGATGTTTCCTGTTCTGTCCACGGTCACATCCCTAGTTCCTGGAGGTATGGCACTAGGTAAATATTCAGCAAGTACTTCCTGGAAGAATGTCACAAATTAGATCAAACTTAAGTATGACAGAAAAAACACAAGAGGTTAAAAGACAAAAATCAGACATAAAAGTAAAATGAAACTACAGAAAGGTAAAAAGAATCTACATTGAAAGTCAGGAGGAAAGCAAAAGTATATTACAGAAGTCAAGCCAAAGGAGCAAAGCCCTGGGACAAGGTGAATGGCAACTGACATGATTTCTAAGAGAAGCATCTACTCCATCCTACCTTGCGGGGTTGGAAATCATACTTCACACAGTGCTGGAAACCTTTTCCTTTTGACTTCAAAGATGTGACTATCAAACAGTTGCCAACAAAATGAGCAGAGTAACCAACTCCTTTACTAGTACGAAAACTGCATTAATAAAAAAATACAAAAACTCTGGTTAAAAGTAATACATCAATGCCTACTAAAACCCAACATGAAAAAAATTAATTCTCCATACAGTCATTGTTAATACACTGACCAAATAAAAACTAAAACATAAAAAGATTACAATAAATAAATAAATAAATAAGGAATTTAAATCAAGAAGAAATAATAGAAGATGATTTTTTTTATATTTAGATATAAATTACCACAGACATAAATTAATTTTCAAAATGCCTACTAGGCAGACTTCATCTACCGTGAAGGATCATCTCCTCCACCTAACCCATTCAAAACTAATTTCAACAGAATTCATACTGTCAATAACAACTTGGTCTGTAGTCTACTATGCTTGTCAAAAGATCTTACCAAATAAAGAGCTAATTTTAATAATAATGTGATTGATCAAATAAGTATATATATTTTAATCTACATAAGAACACAATTATTAAACAATCTTATTTTATTATAAATTCTTGCACAGCTATTATTATTTAAGCCCCTATAGCAACTATACTTGTAGAAATTAAAGAAAAAGTGGACAGACTGTAGTGGGAATTGGTGTCTTATCTCTGACATCAGACACTAGTAACCCTATGCTCCTTCTAACAAACTTGTACTAAAGCAGACTCAACAGGGAAGATCTGTAATTTCTGATTCTTACACTCACACTGTAAGTGTAAGTTCATTTACACGAAGACAAAAATCCTAAAATTTAGCATATTATTTACCAATAAAGATACGGTTTGTCCTTATCAACATTAATGTTATTTAATGGATCCATACGAAACCAAGTATTGAGAGTGAAGCCATTCTGATAAGGCCACTTTGCAATAGGAGGCAATGCGATTGCCTACAAGACAAGAAAAAAGGTAAATTATTTATCAGTTAAATGAAATAATCACTACAGTCAAACTTCTCTCAGCTCCCAAATCAAACAACTACAGAAAAAATTATTATTTCACATAAATAATCTCTACATGCTGATTGTGGAAACACATAATGGGTTAAGTATCATTTTCAGCTGGCTCAGCAGGTTCCAGATTATTCCCCAAATCCCTCCTGTAATTCCCACAATACAGACACAAGTGACTAACAAACATGCCTCAGAATTATCTGACTCTGATGCCTTATGCTAGTTCTTAGTAGGACTTCATTTTCTTAATGGAACTGGAATAGTTATAGCTGAGAAAACATGTCCTGGAGAGTGTTAATGGAGTCAGGGACAAGCTCTAAAGTATTGTTAAGCAAAACATAATGCATAAACAGGGCACGATGATGCATATCCACAATCCCAGCATTAAGAAAGCTGAGGCAGGAGGACTGTGAGGTAGAGGCCAACAGGGGCTACATAGCAAGATTGTCTCCAACCCCCCTTCTCAAACAACAACAGAAGATCCATTAACACATACCATATGGTTTTATTGTTTTATTCATAGGCCAACCTAGAATGGACAAACTAATGGACACCAAATAAACTAAGGTAACACACAGGTAAAAATAAATACATGTATTTAAAGCTTACCGCGGCACTACACCCAGGGAAATTGAAAAATGTATCAGGACCATGTCTTTGTGGCATCTGATTAAGAACTGACAATAATTTTACTGCATGTCTTGGCTGAGAAAACAATGAAAGAAACAGTCATGTGCAAAGTTAGCAATGATATCTAATATACCACTTTTAATTAATGGACCACTTTTAATTAATGGAAAAAAATTACATTTAAATGATTTACTAAATGTACATAGGAAATAGTTATCATTACCAATTCAATATATGACTCTCCAGGGACAATGTTTTGAACATTAAGTATTAATGGACTGGTATTGAAGACTGCTTCCTCTAACCACAGCTTACCCAGATTCCACTTTCTCCTCGAAGCATGCTGAATAAAAGCTTTAGCTCCTTGACAGTGATGCTGTAGCTGGCAAGAACCCCCAGCATATCAACTAGAAGATCTGCAGAGGAGAAAAAAATTACTCTCTACTCTAGGCATGAGCTCATCTGTCAAGGTACTATATTTTTGAAGAGACAGAAAGTTACCAAATGTTACTTCTACTTACAAATCTAATATAGCTAAATGTCATCATGAGTACCTATTCTGATTCATAATGCAAAGAAATTTGTTAGAAGTAGGAAAAGGGAAGTAAAAAATATTCAAAGATCCAAAGATAGCATTGTACACTGGCTATTTTCAAATGAAAACTGGAAGTTGACAATAAAACATGTTAGTGAAATATTTAGTAATTGGGTAATTATCAATTGTCAGTATTTACTCTACACGGGAGCACTATTCCAAGTGCTTTATACGTTCTAGTATCAGAAACCCTCTAAATCAGACTATGAGTTTTTAAATACTATCATTTCCTTTTTAAAACATCTCCAGATAACTTAGTCACACTGCCCCAAAATGCATGCCCAGCAAATAGAGTCAGTATTGAAACACAGGCAGTAGGAATGGTTCCAGAACTTGCACTGCCACTTACTAATCTAAAAGTGGATCTAATTTAAAGACAAAGCTACTGATATTCATTATGCTAATATGAATGTTTATGAATGTTTAACAGATGTAACTCACCAAATAATGAGAAAAATTAATCTTATGTCTGATTACTTTCTCTATACATTATAATTAATATTTCTTTCAATACTCTTTGTAAGAAATTAAACAACTAAATATTGATACATCTCATATTCTAAAATGCTAATATCATATGCAAGTTAATACAAACACACACATATATTCATATATGTGCATATATATACATATATATAAGCTAAAATTTATCACCAATTAATATAAGAAGGATAGATTAGGGTAAACAGAAAAAAATTCCTTTTTGTTATAAAATCTATATTGTCAAATATCACAGATTAATAACTGAAATTTGGAAAGAAATTATTTATGTATTTTATAATTCAATATAATTATCAGCAATAAGTAATTGATTATTTTTTACTTATTAGTACAATGAGTAACCAATCTCTATGGCAAATTTTTCATAATGTGTATGCCATTTTTGAGAGATTAAATGAAACAAAATTTCTCATTATTTAAATTAAAATGTATGAAAATGTTAGTACATAAAATCAGACTTCTTCCTAAGTGAAAATTCTACATAAAAATCTGGCTAGTATATGCCAGGTAATGTCCATGATCAGGGCAGCCTTCTGACTCTAAAGACCATGGTGATGTTTGTGTTCTACACAAGCTCGACTTAATTTTCTTTTTCTTTTTTTTTTCTGAGGGCACAGAGGTGGGAGGGTGGAACAGGGAGGAATAAGAAGAGGGCATTATCAAGATACATTGTATGAAACAAATTACTAATAAAAGTATTATAAAAAATAAAATAAAAATTTTAAAAAAATCAATCTTAAAAAGTGGAACCTTTTAGCCAAAATAGCCATCACTGAAGATTTCTTAATTAGTTACATAAAATGTTTTGTAAAAAATCAATTTGTATTTATAATCAGGTTGAATGAAACAAAATTTATATTAGGTTACTTTTTAAATTTTTCTTATATATTATATCTTATAACTTATAGATGACCCATAACTAAGTGGTTCAGTTTAAGATTACGGCAGATATTTTTTCACAACAAAATTTTTAAGAGAAAAAAATTACTATTGCTATAATTTTTTCAATATATTACAAATATTTAACCACATTTTAGTGATATGTTAAATTGTTAGCTTAGCTTTACAGGACTTCTATGAACTTAACACACTACAACACTCCAAGATGGGAATTTAATAGTATGCTGGTACTCATTAAAACTTTCAGTAAAGTATCTAAATTTTAATTTCTCTACTATAAGTAGTTAAGCAGCATGGTTTTTTCAATACACTCATTCCCTTTTCTCATACCCTTCAGCTATAAGGACCTCTGCGAAGGAAATGCTACTGAGAAGAAAAGATAAGAGAATAAAGACTTCTCACATATGACAGTAAATGTCTTAACATGTTCTCTTGCGGTGCTGTTCCCTCACTTCTTTCTTATTTCAATGCTGAAGAGTTAAGTTCCAGTAACTACTATAAACCACTATGCATGTAATCCTGGGCACTCCTTTAAAACTATTCTGTAAAGTAGTAGCCACTTTATGTAAGGATTAAAAAAAAAATAAAGGTCTTAAGCTCAGCTATCAGGATTGAAAGAGCATACACAATATTTACTATACACACACAAACACACACACTGATTCGCAGATACTTATACAAATTCCTGTAAAATAACTCTAGAATCTATAATGGTGTAATGTCTTCATTAGAAAAACCTATAAGTTTAATCTCATTTTTAATCACGTTAGTATTAGTCCTCTAAAACCCATGCTCAACAGAAATATATGCCACTTTGTAGTAATTGGACATGATCTCAAAATAGTAAGAAAACCAAATTTTCAAAACTTTATTTCAAAATTAAAATCCATTCTTGTTAACCCTACTATTCATTTCCTTCCTTCTTAATGTTTTACTCTGAAAATTTAAAATTTAACTCCATACATGAAAACATTAAAAAAATTTTCTGTGTTCCTAACTATTTGTAAGGACTAGATATCATACTGATTCGTCAAGTTGGGACTTTGGATACTGTGGAAATATTATTGTATCTGAATATATTTAGACTAAACATCTACTATTTTTAAAAAACAGATTTTTTAAACTGCACTTATATTCTAGAAATAACTGCTGTTCTTGGATCATCAGTCAAAACATTTGTATTGAAACATATTTAACCACAGAGGAGAGTCACCTTGCATGGAGGTAACATGGTAGTAACAAATCCAAGATTTCAAGATTATTATTTCAAATAATATACAATAAGCAAAAATTAATAATAACATTTTATATACATTTTATTCTTTATTCCACAATATGTGCTATAGTGGTTTGAATGAGATTGGCCTCTATATTTGAATTCTTGGCCTCCAGTTGGTGGAACTGTTTGGCAAGGATGAGGCCTTGTTGAAGGAGGTGTGTCAGTTGGTGTTGACTCTGAGATTTCAAAGAGGGGAGGCCATTGGTGTGCCTCTTATTTGCAAGATGAGAGCTCTCAATTGTTCCTGCTGCCATGCTTTTGCTCTCTCATCATGAACTGTAACCTTTTTAAACTGATAGTCCAATTAAACACTTTTTCCCATGAGCTGCCTTGATTGTTGTATCTTATCACAATAATAAAATAATAAAAACTCTAAGATTAAGTTTAACACAGAAGCATCCAAAAAATATGAAGGGAAAAATAGGTACTTTGAAAAGATATACCTTGCTGATTCTTCAGATTCTAGGTGTAGCAGATTTGGTAGCATGGAGCTGGAGTAACTTGGTAAATGGCTCTGAACTACATATTGTGATACTTTGAATATGTTATAGTTTAGCTATATGTAACATAAAAGACAGTGTTTGTTTTTCTGATAAATTTCTATTGTACTTACTCCATAGGAAGAAGGTTCTTCTAAAACTTAGGTGGGGGAGAGATCTAGTAATTATGTTTGCCCAGTAAAATTCTGTTTTCTCTTCTAGTCTGTACATTATCACTAACATAAAAGATAATTTGTCAGTATATGCCTATTTGTCCGTAAGTTCCTATTTATTTATTTTAAATCGAGGCAAATTCTACAAACTGTTCTCACTGTAGAATATAAAGAGAAACACATGAAACCTTATAACTATTTAAATCTTATTTTCTGTCAGGCCACACCATACCTGCTATCATGTCATCTACTGCACTCATTTTCAGCAATACTTGCTCAATCAACCCCACTTCTGTGCTGGTCTGTAAATTCCGAACACTTTTTCGTAGGATGGCTGTAAACATGCTCCATATTTCTGCTTGACATGTTACATCACAGTGTTCCAAAAGCTCTGTCATGCACGTTATACTCTCAGCATCCTGGATAATAAAGTTCATCTCCAAATCAAATTCCCCACCAACCAGCTGAAAGTAAACAGGAAAAAAACAGTAAGTGGAAATGTCATAGGAGGTTTTTCCAACATTAACAGAGAACAATACCACACAATTAAGTATCAAGGAAGCATGGACACTGAAAATTTTCTAAGTCATCTTATATAAAGTAAATCTCCATCAAAGTTTGTTATAGTTATAAGAAATAAAATAGGCAAACAGAAGTCTGATTTTTTTACATAGACAGAAGGAAATTGGTAAATTCAAATCTAGAGAAAAACAAAAACAAAACAAAAAACCGAAATGACTACAGGGTGAGATTCAGGATAAATTCCCTTTTAAGAAGATAAGAATGGATACAGTATCTAAAGATAAATACTAAGACAAAATTCACATTCACTTTTATATTACTGAACTTAGAAAAAAAGAGATGTAATAAAAAGTAGGTTGGTTCAATTTCTACATGGAAAATGAAGAAATACGAAACTGATGCCAGAACAACTTGTAGTAAGTGTTGAAACATTAAAAGAATAAAATATGGAAGTCTTTATAATACTTCTAAATCATAAAAATTAGAAAAGAAGAAACTTGTTTTACTTCAACATTATGACTATGGCAAGTGACTCAAAAATTACTACTATTACCATCAACATGCTACTTTGAAGACAATTACCAGTCCCACTAAATGCAAAATAATAGATGAACACCCAGAGAGTAAAATACTATTACATGCTTACTATTGTTGATCAAATCACATAAATTATTACTATGGTGGTTTGAATAAGAAAGGCCCTCATAAATTCATATATTTGAATGCTTAGGAAGTGGCACTATTTGAAGGGGTTGGGATGTGTGGCCTTGTTGGGAGGAAGTGTGTCACTGGGGGTGGGCATTGAAGTTTGAAAAGCCCAAGCTAGGCCCAGGGGTTTTCTCTCCCTGCTGCCTATGGATTCAGATGTAGAACTCTCAGCTATTTCTCAGCACCATGTTTGGGAAAGCCCCAATTAAATGCTTTCCTTTATAGGAGTTGCTTTGGTGATAGTGTCTCTTCACAGAAATAGAACACTGACTAAGACAACTTCATTCAGCTAGAAGTATTATTCTTAGTGTACAATGATAAACTGGATATCCTTCTAGTCTACAAAATGAAAGATTTAGGAAAAAATAACGCTTTTTTTTAAACTTGATATAGTTGAAATATTTATTTGCTCATTCAATATGCATTTTATGTCTTAATTGTTTTAAGAACTATAATAAACCAGTAGACAAGAAAAAGTTCACACACTAACAGTCGTAAATTTCAGGATGAGGGTGTACATGTATATACTCTATCTTACTCAAAACCAGAAAGTCCATAAAATATACAAAGCATAAAGGCTGGCTTTAAATAAGGTAACTGTGAAGGGAAAGCAAAGGAAATCAAGATTAAGGACAGACAAGAAGTAAAACTCAAGTTAATAAACACATTTCCTACAACTGAGAAGCATTCCCTCTATCTAGATAAATATTGTGAACAGGGCAATGAAGATAGCACCCCCATATCACCTAGCACGGCATTAATACTACTTAGCTACTTTACATCTTCTTAGAGTCTATTAGCATCTTTACTTTAGAGACAAAGATCTCAGGCCCAGAGTTAAATAATTTGAAGATAGTAATAACATAGGTGGGGGCTCCAGGGTCCAGCTCCAAGAAGATTGTCTTCATGTGAGTTTATATAAACAATAAAGTCTCATTTGGGAATATTCTAAGTCTTATAACTCAAAAATATTTCTCAAAGTTTAAAATTTTATGTTCAATAAACATTTTTAATTTATGATACAAAACTCAATTTCAGTAACTAGCTAAATGTTGACCTTATATTGAACTATTCTCCAGTTTCACTTTTGCATTTGAAATAACCTTGGCTTTATTATTTCTGGTTTGCTTATGAAAACTGATGCAAAAGTGATTAAGCAATTGACTTTTAATTCAAACTTCCCATATCCAAATTACTAGCTATCTGACCTTGGTAAAGTTACTTCTCTAAACCACAGTAATCCAAAGGTGCTTGGAGCGCTTGTCTAATGGGCCCGTTCTGAGAGTTACATGAGCTTGACTTTGCTAGAAGTACTTAGCATGGGAGCTAGGGAGATGGCTCTGTCACTGAAATGTTCAGCACACAAACATGAGGACTTGAGGACAAAATTCCCTGATTAAAAAAAATAAATATCTGAGCATGAAAGCCCCTGTCTATAATCGCTGGGAAGGTGTAGACGTGAGCATCCCTACAACTACTGGTCAGCCAGTCTAGATAAATCAGTGAACCTCAAGTTCAGTGAAAGACTTGATTTAAAAAAAAACAAGGAATAGGGTCCTGTGTAGAATATTTAAACCTAGCACTCAGGTGGTAGAGATAGGAGAATTTCTGTGAGTTTAAGGCTAGCCTGGTATACAGTGCAATACATAGTGAGTTTCAGACCAGCCAAGCACACATAATGAGCCCATTTAAAAAGAAAAAGGAAAAAAAAAGTATAAACATAGATACCCAAGGTCAACATCTGGCTTCAGCATCCACATACTAATATGTGTACATACACACACACACACACACACAAGTACATGGCACAGAAAGCATTAAGTTAAGATCTGTTATTGAGAGAGCTGGAACAACCTCAACTTTTCATCTAAAACATGGACTCATCTGACCCAATATAGCTGAAGACCCACAAAACTGAGCAGCCGGTCTTACGTTTCCAGCCAACAATGTACTCACTGAGCTATGACACTATCTTCTTCAATTACCTATCAAACTCGACTATCATCTCATTATTCCATACAAAAAATAACACCTGTATGTTCATTACTGTATATCTAATTAACCTGAGTCACCACTGTATGAAGCTGTTCAGGAGTCATTAGCAACCCAGAAGAGGTTTTCTATCTCACTGATATGGATATTTACTGATGAAACTAACAACAGATACCAAAGCTGTACCTATGACCCTGTATATAATTCTGTAGAAGCATGTGGTAATAAGAACATGAAAATTAAAAGGACAGCATTAAATTTTTTAGTGCTAATTTTTTAGACTAATCTGTTGTAGTGGTTTGAATAAAAATGGCTCCTGTATATCCATAAGGAGTGGCACTATTTGGAGGTGTGGCCTCATTGGAGGAAATGTGTCACTGGGGGAGGGCTTTGAGTTTCAGATTGTCAAGCCAGGCCCAGTCTCAATCTCTCTTTCTGCTGCTTGCCAATCCAGATAAGTACCTCTCAGCTTCCTCTCCATGTCTGCCTTCCTGCTGCCATGCTTACGGCCATGATGACAATGAACAGTTTAGTTTAGTTTAGAGGTTTATCTAAACTGTAAGCAAGCCACAATTTAATGTTTTCTTTTATGATCATGGTGTCTCTTCACAGCAATAAAAGCCTAAAAGAGCTGTTAAATCAATTTTAGTACTATAACAGAGCTTGGTGTAAATTCATCAAGTATATAAATAAATAACGTAGTTAAGTATATAAGAAGGATTCAGATAAAAGAGAAAAGGCCTGCTTTAAACAGAACTAACGCTCACAATTCTAGTAATTAAGCTCTACTACATGAAATCTAAGTTTCCATCTTTCATAGTCAGTAACATAACATCCTTTTATGTATCAATTAATTACAAAAAAGTACAGTCAAGGTTCCATAATTTCTTGGTCCAAATAGCAAAAAAGCTATTTGTAGAGTGTGTCTATTCTATTTAGAGAAAGCTAGTCTTTCTAATCTGTTCAGTGATCATTAACACACTTGTATTAAAGAGATTGTTGTAAGAAACTATCCTCCCAAATTAGCAAAATACTCAACCCTCTATTTAACAAGTGGTTCAACAGTTATCAGCAGCTAACCCATATAAGTAAAAGCAGCTGCCTTATTATTCAAACAATAATCTACCACTCCTGTAAAGAAAAGGTATAAGTGTTTTTACAGAATGAAGGTGAAGACAGTGAATTAAATATTACCTGGGTCAGAGAGAAGTGGAAGATTAGGGTTTCCTATTTAGATAGAAAATGCACTTTACTATAAAATCAGAGGAGTAGACTTGAAAAAATCAAAACAAAACAAACAAAAAAAAACCAAAACCCAACAGAAATAGCACAGGTACAGTAACTATGAAGAAAGACAGATTGTTGTAAGAATGTAAACCACAAACATAAAATCACTGGGAAAGTAGAAGTTATTTGGTAGTTTCTGGCAGTTTATTTGGCTTTAGTAATCTAAATTGGCCAAACTCTTTTGACTCAGCCTAAAAGTGCTGGAATTAGAAGCATGAGCCACCACACCTACCTAGAAAGTAGAATTCAAAGGTTCAATTACAGGACAACCTACAGTTCTTTTTAAAAGAGAAAAATCATAGAAAATATTCTGAAAGGCAAAGGATGTGGCACAAGAAAGTCTTAAGCCCTAGAGCACAGCCCCAGTCAACATTGGGAAGTAAACAAACAAAACCAAAGAGGTGTGACTAGCAAGTCCCTGCAGCACAGAATTCACGTGACTGGTGAGTGAGTCCCTGAGATTGAGGGTTCTCAGGGCACCACTTTGGCGGTCTGTTCTCACAGGCACATCTGTTCTTTTCCTGCAGGCCTTACCCTACTCAAAAATCAGTCAAGTGAACTAATATAAAATAATAAGCAAAGCTTTTCTTTGCTTGCTTTCTTTCTTTCACACTGTCTTGTGAAAGAATTAAGATTTATAATTACTGATATTTTAAGTATCTTATTTATGAGATTTTTTAGAATCAGACTATTGAGATAATATGAAACAATTCAGTATTAATTGGATCAAAAGGGACAATTATAAACCATTTGGAGTTCTTTGCAATTCATTTATTACAATAAATTCTAAAATTATAACATTGTTCATTTAATCTCAATTTGCTACTCATGATTAGTCACCTTCCTATTCCTAGATGCTGATTTTTAAAAAAAATACACAGTCACCTTTCATCTAAAACTCCGTATACATTTAGTTCCTATACGTGGCATAGTTTTCTCTCAAAACTTTGATATTTTAACTTTCATTATGTCTCCAATCATAAATCTCCAAATATCTACCAAAACCAATGGTTAGGTACCACTTAATCCAAAAACTTTTCCCAGAAAGATTGCCTTTCTCTAAGTTTCCATTATAAAATATCCACATGTCAATCATTAAATAATATTAGGGATTAAACATGTGCACTCTCCAAAACCCACTGAATGAGGTCTTAATCTCCAGTGTGATGGTATTAGAAGCTAAGGTCTAACACAATTAATTGAGATTGAAATCAGGAGAGCAGATCTCTCAATATGTAATTAATGTTTATACAGGAAGAAGAGACACCAGACCTTTGTCTCTCTGCCATAAAATAACACTATGTATGAGAGGCAGTTATCTGTAAGCCAGGAAATAGGTCTTCATCCAGACCCATACATGCTAGCAACTAGACTGTAAGAACTCCCAGCTTCTAAACTATATGGATTGGTAGGCTCCACAATATGTAGAGCCTATGGGCTACCATGTATGAAATTTGTTTTCTAGACTGACAAATACGCTATTATGTTTTATGGAATTGCTTTCCATCTCGCATATTCCAATAAGCTTTTTAAGAATAAAGAGCCTGTCTTATTATCAACTAGATTATATATACCACCTGTATACTGCCAAGCATATATAAGGTATTCAATAATTAACAGAGAAAGAGAAGGCCACAGAATGGGAGGACAGAAAAAAAGGAGGCAAGATAACAGCATGCTTTATTTTGCAGGTCAGTTCTCAAGCTGTCTGCCAAGCTTTGTATGAGATATTTCCATGTCTTTCAACAATGAATTACTCAAGTTGCCATATAATTTTTTTAAGGCTCCAGAGTTCATTACAGAACCAAAGATACTTTTTCAACTCTTTATATACTTCTGTTGCCTTACTGTTTCTTCTGCTACGAAGGTTTCATATGAAATAAAATTGAAGAAACATATTCTTGACTTAGGATGGGTTACTTGAAGAGACCAGACACCCCATTTTGTGTATGTGCTCAGGCCCTCATCCTAGGCCCGATTCAGGCCTGCATGTACATGCTCAAGCCCCCAATCTGGGCCTGACCTTACAGGCTAGTAAATCCTAGGGACAGGCCATAACCCTCCCCACCACCCACCCACACACACACACACTCTAAGGGCAATCAATCTCATCTGGCCAGATAGCCCTAAAGGCCATAAAATTATCTCCTCCAGCCAGGTAGCCCTGAAGGCCATAAAACCAGATGTCTTAACTCTAATGACTAACCAGGAATAGCCCAAGAATGTGGACAGTTAGCCACTCGATCACAGGCCAATCAATAATAAACATTTGTAACTGCATCTCTGTTCACCAATTAAAAACCAGGCTACCTCACCTATGTGGAAACTCCCTTTTTCTGTAGATAAAAGAAGCTGTAATTCTTTGTTCAGGGTAGGCCATTTTTACATGGTGCCTGACCATAGCATGCTAGTTTGCTATGCAGAATAAAAGTGCCTTTGCTTTTTGCATACATGGTCTCCCTGGTCCTTGGTGGGGGGGGGCAAATTTTGGACTCAATATTACTACTGTAATGAAATACCATACCTAAAAGCAACTTGGAGAGGAAAGGGTTTATTTTTACTCACAGTTCCATTTAACTGTTCATCATCAAAAGCAGTGAAGGCAGTAACTCAAGCA
The DNA here is from genome assembly GCA_026225945.1 of Cricetomys ansorgei. NCBI lineage: Eukaryota > Metazoa > Chordata > Mammalia > Rodentia > Nesomyidae > Cricetomys > Cricetomys ansorgei. Next base: position 14,304,157 of record JAMJFZ010001133.1, read on the forward strand.
GGGCAGAACATGGAGGAAAGAGCTGATGCAAAGGTCCTGGAGGGCTGCTGCTTACTGGCTTGCTCCAACAGCCTATTTTCTTATAGAACCTAGGACCACCAGCCCAAGTGTGGCCCCACTCACAGTGGGCTAAGCCCTCCCCCATCAAACACCAATTTAAAAAGCTTGCTTACAGCCTAGTCTTATGGAAACATTTTCTCAATTGAGGCTCCCTCCTATCTGATGACTTATGTCAAGTTGACATAAAACTAGCTAGCACAAAAGGACAAACTTCTCCATTTAATTTGCTAACTATATTCAGTATGCTATGCTCAACTGTCAGTTGTTAAAATCAGACTAAAATGTTTCCATTTTCAACTGAAATCAGTTTGTAACACATTCCTTTGAAAAAGCAATCTGGGGAATGACCACACACACTGACAGACTGACAGACAGACAGATAGACAGACAGACAGACAGACAGACACACACACACACACACACACACACACACACACACAGTGGCATACTCAGTACTATACTACTCCCTCAAAAGCCAGCAAAAGTGTAAGAATCAACTTTCAGAAACGTCTAGATTCTAGTAACAACCAAATAAAGAAGCTACTGCTATTTTTAACAACACAGTGGAATATTAAATCCCCTGCCGACCATCCCACGATTTCCTACACCCTAAACTGGCAGCAGTCCTAAAGGCTTTCTAAGTCTTTAGGACTGCTAGTCCCAGAACTAGCCATGCCATCCCTACACAGACTTTTGCAGCTATCTGTTTGACTACACCTTCTAAGAAAGCACAAAGAATCCCCTTTTGTTTCCACTACCACAGCTTTCCAAAGCTAGCTGACTGCAGCTGACAACATCTGAAGGTAAAAGGATTGGCCTTAAGAGCCTAGAGCAAGAGGTAACATTTGTGACAGGAAAGACAATATTCAAATGGAGGAAGGAGATTTGCGAGGCTATAAGGTCTTTTAAATGCTCCCAGGTACAGAAGAGAATTAAGCAAACCATAAACATGCCCAGGGCAGTAGCACATTCAAAGAAAAGAAGTAGTAAGACTCAAAGCTTTGACTTCCTGGTCCTTAGGCTCTACAGGATGCAGAACCAATTCCTAGGACTGAGTATTTTAATTTTTCCACTTTCCATTTTTTTTATTCTAGTCACTTACAGTAACTGTCAAAATACAAGACAAAGAAATAAGATCAGAATTCAATGGTCACAAACAACAGAGAATGCAAACCTTTAACACTTATGAAAATCACTGTAAAAATAAAACCAAAAAAGTCAAAAAGATCCCCAAACAAAAAGATGGGTGAGTCTCATACCAAGTATTTCTACACTATACTTTAAAAAAATCACCAATTCCAAAGGTTAAAGGAACTAAATAGAAGAATGACTGCTGAGGATGAAGTGATACCCTGGATCTAATTCCAACAGTGTAAAAAGATTTAAAAGTTAAGTTTAAAAAAATCTAAAGCCTACAAATACACAAGTATTGTCCACCTAGAAAGAAGGAGAAAGGTTAACAGAGCAACTAGGAGAAAGCACAGGCATGGCTTAGCCTCACTAGACAAAGATTTGAAACCAACTATCTTAAATGGGCTCTAATAAAAGAAATCATGGGGCGGAAACTAGAGAGAAACAAAGACAAATTAAAAGTTTGTGAATTGACTAGAACAATGCTGAAATGCACATTAACCAACAGGTCCGAACATGCAACAAAAACTTATATTTTGATAACTTCCTTTTATTTATTAATTTTTGCAAAGTAAAACTACAAATACATGCTTTTAAAACACTCATAAGACATCCAAGTGTCTTCTGAGTATCTTCCCCTCATGTGAATCAGCAAGAACAAGCATTTTTTTTAAAGGTCAGTATTATGCTACCTGAGCTACTTAAAATTTACATAATTTTTTATTTCTTAGCAAACAAAGTAATGAGTTTCATTGTGGTATTTTCATATATGCCTTGTTCTTTTGTTTGGACCTTTTAAAATTACATATTCTTTAGTAATTTCATACATAAATACAACATATTTAGATCATATCCACTCCCCATTTTCTCCCTTCAGCTCCTCCCAGACCTCCCCTCACTACTTCCTACTTACAACTTGATATCTTGTTTTTTCAAATAGCTCGCTATAAACAATCAGTGACAATTGTATGAACATCGGTGTAGGACCATCAACTAGAGCTTAGCAAACTACCAGAGGACAAGCCACTAAAGAAAACTGACTCTCCTTTAGCAGCTATCTCTTTCCAAGTGTTCTTCTGTTAGGGGTGGGGCTTAGTGAGCCAATCCTTTAATCAGTGTTATCTTAGTTTCTTTTCTACCTCCTTTAATAAATACCCTGACAAAGAAATTTAAAGGAGAAAGGATTTGTTTTGGGTCACAGCTCAAGGGCACAGTCCATTATGGCAAGAAAAACAAGCAGCAGGAGCTTAGAGCATCTGCTCACATTGAATCCACAGTCAAGAAGTAGTGAGTATTAATGTTTGTCCTCAAATCACTCTCCTTTATATGCAGCCTACAATCTCAGCCCAGGGAATGGGTCACTTATAGTGAATGAGGAGATCTTCTCACCTCAATTAAAACAATCAAAATGATCTCCCACAGGTATGTGCTTAGAAACTCTCAGGTGATTCTAAGTCATAACAAGAAGACAACTGAGATAAACCATCACAAGTTTATCCCTTGTCAACCTAACACACAAACATGTCACTTTAAATCATAACCTCTCCCCTCTTTTCCCCAAAGTCTCAGTTCATCTCATAATGCAAACCACAATTTAACTTCAAAATCCTTCATAGTATAATAATTCTAAGACTTTAAAACTTCAAATTCCACATCTCATCTGAGACTCCAGGCAATCTCTTTACTGTAAACTCCTAGGATATCAAAAACATGTCAAAGATGTGCAACATACAATGGCACAGAACAAACATTCTGATTCCAAAATGGAAGAATCTGCATAACAAGACCCAAAACAAGACCAAAGTCTAGCAGAGCAAACATGAAATATTGCAGCTCCATGTCCAGCATCTGGAGCTCATAATATAATCATCTGGGTTCCAAAAGGCTTATGTAGCCTCACTACTTCATCTCTGCTACCTACAGCGTATACACAGCCCCTTTCCTGAGCCAGCTGCATTCCATGCCTGCTGCTTTCCTTGGGGATCATCCAATTGTCCTAGCATCTCTAATATCTGGGGTGTCTCCATTGCAAATTAGGCCTTACCTTCACAGCTTCATGCAATGGCCTTTCAGGATCTTTTTATAAAACACACAGGTAGGAGTCAAGGGAAAATTTGCAGGGGCCAGTTTCCTCTTTCCATTATGTGGGTTCTGGGGCTCAAACTCAGATCATCTGGCTTGATGGCAAGAGCTTTTGTCCACTAAGCCTTCCACCAGCCCCAATATATACATATTATTTTAAAATCTAGATTATGTACATGAGATAAAATATGGTACTTGTCTCTCTGGGTCTAGCATATTTCACTTAAATGATTATGATTCTAACCATTCTTCGTCCTTATTTAAGGACGAAGAAAACACCCATGGTATAAACATATCTTATTCCTTTAATCTATTAACCTAGTTGATGCACATCTAGGCTGGTTCCTTGGTTATTATGAACAGTCCAGCAATAAAAACAGATATGCAAACACCTCTGCAGTATGCTCACTTAAATTTCTCTGGGTATATAAACAGGAGTGGTATACCTGGATTATATTGTAATTCTTCAATTTTCAGTCTTTTGAGGAATTTCCCCACTGATTTCCATAGTGTCTACACTGATTTGCATTTACACCAGCAGTATATAAGAGTTGTTTTATCCTACCAGCATTTGTTGAATAGTCATTTTTAAAATGAAGGAGTTCAAATGTCCAATTATTTCCATTACAGGAAATAATGTTCAAGATATTTAGATACTATAGAAACAGAAATCAAAACATCATTTGGCTATCATAAAGAAAACTAAAAGTTCATCTGGTGGCAAGAACACCAGAATAAAAGACTACTTAAACATTGGGAATGTTTGATGAGAATGAAAATTAGATGACCCACCTGGAAAATAAGAATACAGTTGCCACAAAAAATCAAACTAAAACAATATGATTGAATCATACCACTTTGGGATATTCACCTAAAAGTATTAAAGTCAGATTACTATAAAGTTATTATGTAGCTATCATCCATGTTCATCAGAGAACTAGTCACAATAGCCAAATTACTGACCCAGCCAAGGTACGCCAAAATGAATTAGGAGAGTAAAAATGTGGTACACGCACATGATGAAATTGTATTCAGCCTCTGAAGAACAATATGATAGGGCTGTGGTGATGGCTCCATAGACAAAGCCAGAGTACAGATCCCCAGATCCCGTATAAATGCCAGGCAAGCAAGAAGCCACCTGTAATCCCAGCACTCAGGGAGCAGAGAAAAGATCACTGAGGCAAGCTTTCTAGCTAAACTAGCAGGAATCAGTGAGCTCTGGGTTCAGCAAGAAACCATGCCTCAGTAAATAAAGTGGAGAGCAATGGAATCTTCTGCAATGAAGACTTGGGTCCTTCACAAGTACAAGTGTACACACACACACACACACACACACACACACACACACTCAAAAAAGTAGGATTATGCTATTTTCAGGAATCGAATGAAACTGAAGATTATCATGTTAAATGAAATAAGGTAATTTCACAACATAAATGTCACATATATTCTGGAATGTGAATTTATAGGTAGAGAACAAGGAGAATAGGGATACAAAAAATAAAAGGAGGACTATCAAGGATATGGACAGAGAAAAGTGAGAGGGGAAGGAGAAAATGAAAGGCTAATACAAGGGACGAATATGACCATATGCCTTATATAGATACATAAATGTAATTATGAAACCTACACACTAAGGGAAACACTTGCAAACTATATATTTAACAAAGGACCCATGTATACAGTTTATACAGCACTCTCAAAACTCAACAGTAAAATTCAACTAAATCACAGGAAGACATAATCGATGGCATAAACCCACATACTTTTTTTCTCTCATAAGTCATCTTTAGGGCATCGGCTTAATTTTCACCTCCTCAGAAAGTCTTAAATCCTTTCAAAGTCAAAAGCATCCCCTTCTCTGATCCCATGATACTTTCATAAAATCTCTAATCACTCTACTATATGTGACATTTAATAAGATTTGAGATACAAAAATGAAAGCTATATGAAAGCCCTCTAAAATACAAGGAACTTAAGAATGAGGTACAAGACAGTAGTATAATTTCTCATATTTTATGCCTGATCCATGGCAAAAGACAAAGAAGTAATTTATTTCCTTCAACATCTAAATTTTGTGTGTCTTTCATCATATATTATATTGGACAATAATCCTATAGAAAGAAAGAAATTATAGAATTTGGAAAGAGTGTGAAGTACAGGCAGAACTTAGAATTTTTCTCCTATTAAGCAGTCAGGCAAACCATCATTTTACCCCATTAGGATCATCTCATTTCCCGTTGGCCACCAGGAAGCAAAAGAATAATTAAATGATCAAAATTAGGTAGCTACATTTTTCTTAATAATCTTCACCCTCTAGTCTTTAGATACCTTATACTGCAAGTCAACTTAAGTCAGTCTTAGAAGCAGGTATAATATAAAGGATAAAACTCTTCCATTATTAACTTCTGATAAAGGATCTTCTTCAATCTAAAAGTGTATCTACATGAATTCCACAGATATAATAATGCAAGCAGAAGCAGGATAATTTAAAAGTAACTTTGTGAATTGACTGTATGCTGAGTATTGTGAATGCAATATTCTCTAATTCAAAAAGTCTGAGTGATGTGCATCTCACTGCGGCTAACAAGAGTAAGTAACCTGCTCAAGACCCAAAGCTAGTGTCAAATTAGAATTTAAGCCCACGTGTTCTCCCCTTCTTGAAGGGTTAATGCCAGAGAAACCACACCTCAGGACACATACATGCATCTCCACTAGTCATCAGACTCTCAAGATTTGCCACTAACCACTGGCATACGTGATAAGTGATTTTATATGACTATTTAGTAAAAAGAAATAATACTTTTTAATTTTGGCGTAAACATAATAAAAATTTGTGATGTTTATAAAACAAAGTCAAGCAAACAAACAAATAATAATAAAAAAAAAGACCTGCTTTCCAACCTGCTTTCCAATACTGTTATCTAGAAGTAGCTCCTATTGACAATCTTTCTGTGGCATAGAAATAGTTATACCCAAATTTGTAAGAGGTACCCCACAGAAACTCTAGGGAAGGACAAGAAAACAGAGGAACAACTACTAAACAATAAATGCCTACTTTAGATATAGTTTTGATATATATTAAACCACATGTGGCTTATCAAAAGCATTATGACCACTTTTATGTATTTTACAACAATGGATTCTAACAACAGATACAAACGCTGTCTATAACACAGATCAACAAGTGACATTAGCAGCAGATATAAGTATACTTTAGTACTCACACCCATTCTAACAACTATAGTGATGTAACAATGGCAATTACTGACTGTAAAACAACCATGCCTTTAAGTTCTAACTCCAACTGTAACAGTAAAACTCCTATTCCATTTTACAAATAAAAGCGAAGCAAACTAAAGACCTTTACTGATAAATAAAAACTGAGTATATTCACTGTTCATAGGCTTTTGCTATTGGAATTATAAGTCACTCAGAAGAAAAATGATGGAAATTTGAACACACACACACACTCATGAAAATGGAAGAATAACAGAAACAGTAAGGATTGTAATAACACTAAAGACTTTTCTTTAAAATATACATACCCAGGCACATGCATTTAGGAATTGAACATAGGGATTAAACCAAGGTAGACAAGCACTGAACCACTAAGCCATATCCCCAATGCCAATCTCTTCAAAACAACTAGTATCTAAAGTTTAAAAAAAAAAAATCTCTTTCTGCTTCCACTCCCACAACAAGATGTTTTCATATTGTAAGGAACCATGTCTCCTAGCCTAAAGACTTCAATTGTTTTCCAATGTTCCTGTTGCTGAAAACAAATGTGTCCTCACAGTCTACCAAATCATGGTAATGTATACCTAATTGTGTTATCTATGTCCGCCTTACCAACTTACAGGCTCACATTTTTCTCCTCTTTGCTCAATAAGTACCATTCACACATATTTGGGTCACTTCCAAAATAGGTCTGGTCTATCAACCCATCTCTCCTAACCACCAAGTCTTCTGTGTACTTTTCTGTGTGTCTACCACGTTTTTCACTGGCTTTCTGTATGACTGCGTTTCTCATACTCCTTTTGTCTATTCAATAATGTAGTTAATGATGTTGTATAACTATTTTCTCCAAATTGAAATACTTCTTCTTAGTAGAAAAAAGGGAGCAAGGCTGGAAGCCTCAAGAAGCTAAAGAAGCTCAGAAACTTGCAAGACTCAGAAAGGTCACAAAGTTATGATGCAACATGATTCTCCTGGAACTTAAAAAGCAAAAGCCACTTTTCAGTGGAGCTGCCTGCAAATATTGGGCAGCAAGTAACAAGAATTCAGAGTGCATGAGCTATCATCCACACTTGAGCAAGCAGCTGTTCAAGAATCACTTGTGTTCCAGTAATTAACCTCAATAAACTAATGTTTCAATAAGTTACATTTCAATAAAACTCTTTCTTTGGTTTGTAGTTAGCACACTATCTGAGCTGAATAAATATTTGTTTACATCTTCCCAAGACAGCCCCCACATAGCTGAAAACTCAATCTACATCTACGAAATTTTTTCTATATCAAAATATATTATTTCAAGGTTGGTGAAATAGTTCAAAGGACAATTCTTAACTAGTACTGCAACAAAGAAGTATTATTTCATTTACAGGATTATGCCTAACCTATACTTGATTTAGACACATATTATCCATTTCCCATAAGAAGACCATAAGTTCTGAAAGGTCAGAGTGTTAATTTTGCTTTCCATTAGATTCTCCAATTTCTTCTTCTGTAATTGATTCATGACATTTCAAGTACCATGTAAAGAAAAAGCAAATTGCTTCTGGGGTAGAGATGCAGTTCAGTGGCTAGCGCTTGCCTGGCCACCTTGAGGCCCTTGGTTCAACCCCCAGCATGAGGCTTGGAGGTGATGATAAATCTCATTTAAAGATCAAACAAGCTGCCAAAGGAACAAATAAAATAAAGTAGATAATAAATGAATTATGAAAAGTATTATTTTCCAATCATATGAAAATCTAAGATTGTAATACAAATTTTAAAAATTCCATTCCTTTACCATAACACTTAAAAACCCTTTAACAAATGTTGATCCAATATGACACACTACACATGGAGCATGATCTGTTGGAATCTCCAGGGGGGAAATGGGGAAGTGGAGTAGCAGCTATAAAAGATGGATAATGTTTAAAATCAAAGGAAATTATGAAATTTTTAAAAGCAGAACAGGAAAAATACAGTCCACCTCAGAGAGACTGATGCAGAGTCAGGGTCCAGAGCCATATTTAAAACAGAGACCTGAACCTCAAAAAACTGGTATTATACCCTCAGTAACAAAGCTGCAGGGTGGTGATAGTGTGTGCCTTTAATCTCAGCATTTGGGAGGCAGAGGCAGGCAGATCTCTGTGAGTTTAAGGCCAGCCTCGTCTAGAGTGAGTTCCAGGACAGGCAGAGTCACAACAGAGAAACCTAGTCTTGAAAAACCAAACAAACAAACAAACAAACCCCAAAACAACACAAAACAAACAAACAAAAACCCAAATGCTTTAATGAGGAGCAAGGAGAAAAGGAGGTCAAAGTTGTATACAATAGCAGCTAAGAAATAAAGGACACTGCCTGGGAAAGTCCTCTCTTTTTAGGTACTTAACCAGAGCTTAAACAAGATGCTTTTGTTGTTTTGTTTCATTTTAAGAATTATTTTTATTACATTAGTGTTTTGCCTGCATGTATGTAAATGCACTGTATATGTGTCCGGTGTCTGCAAAGGCCAGAAGAGGACACTGGATCTCCTGGAACTGGAGTTACAGATGATTGTGAGACATCATGTGGGTGTTAAGAACTGAACCTGGGATCTTCTGTTAGGGCAGAATGTGCTTTTAACTGCTGAGCCATCTCTCCATTTCCAAAAGTTGCTATTTTTCAAATTCTTTTACTAAGTCAAATACTTGGCAATCTAGATCCATTCTTAGGAAATTCAGAGCAAGTGTTAGGGGACTATACACAGAACCTGGGCTAGCATAAGATCTCTAGACTGCTGGGAAGAAATTTTGCATTAGAACACACTACTCGACAAGATAAAAACATGGTCAGAAACAGTCTGCAAAAGAACTAAGACACAGGATCAAACGCAGATATACAACATTGGGAAGAACAATCCAGAGGAAGGGCCAGCTTTAGCAATTAGACTCCTGAATGACTTCCCAGAATGTGACAAGGATTTGCGACTAGACTTGTGAAAGACCACACACTAACAGAACAAGCATCTGTGACCTAACCTCTGACTCTTGAAAGACCTGCCAGAAACAAGAATAGCATTCACAACCTGATCATGGAAGGATAGAAGGATGGAAGGACTACACAGAGGTGAGACCATCACTTTAACCTAGTCAATCATAAAGGGCCAGCTAGAGATGGGACAGGCATCTGAGAGGTCAGGAAAAACTCAGTAATTGAGACTGCATCAGACTCTATACAGCACTCAGAACACTCCCTGCCATTTATTTCATTTAATAGTCAATAATGATTTAGTATTTTATCAATCTAGTTCTATATTGTTCTAAGTACCTCGCCCTCCCTCTTCTCCACTCCCTTTCTTTTTGCCCTCATTCTCACTTGAACAGGCTTTCCAAAGAACACAGGACAGATTGTCTTGTAGGGTCTCCATGTCTCCGTCTCCAGATACACATGACATTTTATTTTATATGATTATATTTCATTACCACTCTCTTCATTCTATGTGTAGTCAAACTGCCTCATCCCCTACTACCACCGCCTGGTGACTACTACTTCCCCTTTTGATTTACATTTCCCCCTTCTACTTTCTATCAACCCAATACTATTGCAAATCTTACTCTGCATTTTTTTCTTTCTACTCATACCCACAATAGATATCAGCTGATATCTTAGTGTCTACAGTGCTATCAATGTTCCTTTACTTCCTAAAGTGATTGAGTTTGAGAGATGACTGATTTGAGCACTACTATGTTTTCATGGTGGTCCTACACTTTGATATTGTTACCGAATACAATATTCTACTTTTGATAGAGTAGTAAGCTTGGTATCCTAGAGACCAGTATCACAGAGAAAACAACAGTTCATTTTTCCTACAACCTTTTGAACACTACAAACACTTCAACTGAAGAATAGGTAACTTTTTTTTTTAATGCTACCAACAAATTAACCCAGAGTATGCAGGTCTCAGAGCAAAAACACAAGAAACATGAAAAATCAAGTCAACATGATTTCTTTAAAAAGGGAAGAAAAGAAAAATTACTTATTAATGTCTTCTAATGGGGGATAAATTTTAGATTAAATTCCAGACAAAGAACTGAAAAGAATGACAAAAATATGTTCAAAGCAATCAGAAGACACAGCCTGTTGAAAATTCCAAAAGAACACAAAGAAATATCTGAATGAAATGAATACATGTACACATACAGGATATTAAAGTGGAATTTGAGTCCTGGAAGACAGCTCAGTGGATAAATTTATTTGACATACAAGCATGAGGACCTACGGTCAGATTCCCAACATCCATGTAAGAAGATAGGCACAGCAACATGTGCCTTTAATCCCAGCACTGGAAAGCAGAGAAAACAGGATCCCGAGAACACACTAGATTAGCCAATTTGTAAGCTCTAGCTTCAATGAGATATACAGTCTCAAAAGACAAGGTAGATATCAACAGGGAAATATAACTAATGTTGATTTCTGGCTGCATACACACACACACACACACACACACACACACACACACACACCACCCACAAAGTAGAATTTAATACACAGAAATACTTGAGAGGGGAATCAAACCATACTGGAAATAAAATTCATTCAGTCAAGTGATTCAAGTGGCCCAGAATGTAGAGGTACTTTGCAGGTAGGCCTGAGTTCAATCAATAGATTGCACAAAGTGACAGGAAGAACCAACTCCTGAGAGTCACCCTCTGACCTCCATATGTGCATTACGGCACCAGCATACTTGCACACTCACATACAAAATAAATAAATAAAATTTTTTTTAAAAAAAATAAGACTGAAAACTTCACTGAAACTTCAATGGATAAAGAGGGAGGGAAAAGGTCAGGACTTGACAACAGGTAGAAAAACTGAAACACTCAGAAAATAACAAGAAGATACAAACACAACATTCAAGAACAAGAGATTATGAAAAGACCAAACCTATTAATCAATGACAAAGAAAGAGGAGAGCTTCATACTAAAGACACAGGAAACATTTCAATAAAATTATAACAGATTTCCAAAGCTGAAATAAGGAATGACCATCCAGATATTGGAGGCATTAGAATACCAAATAGAGAAGATCAGTCAAGTCTCCCCTGTCATTATTATAGTCAATACATATACATACACAGAACCAAGAAAATATACAGAAAGCTGCACAGTCACACATAAAGGCAGGTTCATTTGAATAACGGATTTCTCAACAGAAACTTTAAAAACCAAGATAGTTTGGAATGACATATTTCAAACTCAAATACAACTGCCAATCAAACTAGTATATTCAACAAAGTTATGTGCCATCATTGAAAAGGAAAGAAACTCTTCATAACAATAAACAGGCTAAAGGATTTTATGATCATCAAGCCAGCTCTCCAGAAGATACCTGAAAGAATCCTTCAAACCAAAGAGAAATATAAACACATTCATGGGACTACAAGAAAATATAAACCATATTAGGATATGAGGAAAAGAAAACACCAAAAAACAAAACCAACAAGATGATAGGAATAAGTACACATATTTTAGTAATAACTCTGAATGGTAATACTCTAAACTCACCAACCAAAAGAAATGGACTAGCAGACTGGACAAAAATAAAAGGAAGGGAGGGAGGGAAAAGAGAGAGAGGGTACAGGGTAGGAAGGCAGGCCAACCAGGATCTATTTGTCGCCTGAAAGAAATGCACTCTACAAAGACAAAAGCAATCTTAGGGCAAATGGACAGGAAAATGGGGCTAGAGAGATGGCTCAGCAGTTAACAGCACCTCCTTCCTATTCTTGTAGAGAACCAAGGTTTGATTCCCAATACCCACACAGTAACTCACAACCATCTATAACTCCTCCCCCAAGAGACCCAATGTGCTCTTCAGGCCTCTGTTGGCACCAGGCACATATGTGATACATTTATGTAAGTAAACACTCATACGCATAACAATTTTTTTGGAAAAAAAAGGTTTAAAAGGAGTGTAAAAGGATATTCTAAGCAAAAGAAACTAACAAATTACAGAACTATCTTCCTTATAGATACAAACCATCCAGCAAGTACATCTATCCAATTTTCACTTTTCTCATTCTGAACGCCAAAAATGTCAGAATTATCCTCAATTCCTTTCTCACATCTCCACACCCAAATTAACACATCAGAGGATCTGTACCAGTAAAATATACTTAAAATCCTACATTGTCAACACTCTAACCTGAAACACCTTTCCCGCCCTCCTTCCCCGATTACTTAGAGAACCTCCATAGTTTGTGTCCAGCCTCATCTCCCAACATTAACAACAGGTATGAAAAAGAAGCGGTGTCAGCTGAGTCTTTCCTCTGCCCAAATTTATGTGTCATACTGTATGATGCTTAGACATGCTCAACTCATTCTTGACTCAAGGTTTTTAGACTTGAAGTTTCCTCTACATAATTTCCATATGTCCCTCTCCTAGTTGCTCTCCAGATGTCATCTTACCAAATAGGTGTTTCATAAATATGAAGGATTTAGACCTCACCTAAAATGGCATTCAGAATCCAGGAATATCCCCTATCCATCTTTCCTATTTTATCCTGTTCATATGATTTTTCATTTTTGACATAAAATATACTTGAAATACATGCATCTATCTGTCCTGAAAATGTAATTTCTATGGCTGCAAAAGCCATTGTCTGTTTTGTACAATGTAAAATATCTCTAGCTAGTACCTAGCACATATTCTCAATTTACATAAAGTCTGACAAGCAAATCTGTTTACCAAACATTTAGAAAGTCTACTTCCAATGAGCTCCCACTGAAAATTAGAAAAGACCCCAAAAAAAAAACAGCCGTTACCTTCTTTGTACGGTGAGTAACGAAAGTAACACTCTGTACTTTTTATCCAGCAATAAAAATGAATTGGAAAAGAAAAAAATTTCCCAAAAGAATCACTGTTAGTATATCTCACACATAGCCCCAGGATGGCAATGGGTCACAAAAAGAGAGCCAGGCGTAAGTTCCAGCTTCACGCACACAGAACTGAACTGTCTCCCAAAAATTCCTCCATAGCACACCTGCCTCTCTCCCAAAAAGTCCACATGTCCTCTCCTTTGTTCTCCTCCCAACCAATCAGAGACAGCCATCCCAATCCTTCTCTAACTGTACCTCTCCTTTTCCCCTTCCTGCCTAGGACCCTTTATAACCTGCCACATACTATATCCAGATGCAGTTCTCTTCCCCCCTTTTTATCCCCTCTCCCTTATTCCCAGCCCCACCACCCACCCTTTTGTCTCTCTGGGGCAAATACAACTCCTTTGTGCTAAGAATCTGTTATCTGGATGTGTTCTCTGCCAACTCCAAGGTCCTTTCAATTTTCATGACAATATTTAGGGCTGGTGAAGCAGCTCAATGCCTGGCATGAGTGAGACAATGAGTGTAATCCCCAGTCTTACATACACTCAAAATATTTTAATATAGAAATATGTGTGCATAATAACTGTATATGAATTTTAAGACTCTTTATGTAATATAACAATATATAAATATGTATTTATAATATATAATTATATATTATATAAATAAATAAATAATAAACCAAAGACTCAACTATATGCATATAAGAAATGAAGAACACATATCTTGAACATGAGGCAACAGCACATAATACATATCATTTCTTATCACCTACAAGAATTGCTTCCCAGATGTGACAGGTGCCTCCAAGGGCACTAGCAAATCAAATTCATCAAGAAATTTACCTCAGGGGTAAATGGCATACCAGTCTAGTTGTTCAGAGTTGTTTTCCCTTTAATTTCCTTTTTGATCAGAAAAACTGATGTCAAACATTTTGCAATGTGAAATGTCTTAAATGCAACCTACATTATCTGTATTAAAACATCAAGCATCTTACAAGTCTAAACCAGATCCAAATTCAACTTAAAGACAATGAGTGGATGAAATGTCAATGTATAAACACACCCTGACTTTAGGAAAAAATACAGACAACTACACAACTGGAAAAATCCACTTAAATCATCCCCATATGGATGAACTGAAATGCAACTTTAATTTTGTGATGTCTTTATTCTTTTAGCATTAAGACAATTTCTGTAAATTTTTTTTATAAAGTTCTCTGCTGATTACAGGAGAAGGACTGAATTGCTATTTGCCTAGCTCTGATTTCACTCTTTTTTATTATCACATATGTGTCTCTTAGCTTTTTTCTTCCTACAATACAATCTTACTCTTTTAATGTTAAATAGTAAAATACATGCCACCACCATTTATTTTGATTATTAATGTATCAGAAACTTTTACCACCTTTGCATTTTTTAATTTATCTGTTTCTCTGTATTTAGTTTTTCTCCTTACTGTTTTTGGATTGAGTTTGTTCATTCCTAGTTAACTGTACTAGAGAAAGCTGTTTTCATTGTATCTGTTCCCTGACTTACAGTCATTTCATTTATGACTTTCACCTTGTGGTGATATGAAGATAACAGATCTTTGGTTAAAATCATACTCATAATTTGGAATTCTGATCTTGTCCCCATCTGACATGTGCAGTAAGGTATTCTCCCAGTGGTCTAGGCTGAGCAGTGATAGCGCCCAGTCGGCCATGTGATCACAAGAACAGAGTATCAACATGCTATCGCACTAGAGTGTGCAATAGGTGCATTGAATACACTTTTTACATTTTCAGTGTATAAGGGTTCAAGATAAGTAGAGAAATATTTGTATGCCTAGTCTTCAGAATGTATCGGAACTTAGTTAATCTATGGTACATTAAATGTTCATTATGTCAGATGCAAATAAATCAGCACTTCTAATCATGTTTCATGAATCTGAGGCATCTGAAATGATCAGTGTTAAAGCTTTCAATTACCAATGTCTGATTATTCTTATATATTCTGCAGTTTCTCCTTTTTAAGAGCTAACTTTATATATAAGGTTCACCAATAATTCTCATATCTTCACTGTGGATTATAGCCTTCAGTATACTACTGAGCTTCTTTTTTCATTTAAATGTTTTATAATCTGAAATCCATACTGCTCAATACCAAAGCTTTTTCCTCCTGTCAATTTATTTACATTTCCTGTAACTGTTTATGAGTTTAAGTCACCGCATACACAGTATACACATCTGCCACACAACATGCAGATTTGTAATCTGTCCTATTGGCCAACTTTAAAATTATAACTAATGAAATAAGCTTATTTTTATTAACAGGAGTAATACACTCTCTCAGTTGAGCACAGTTGTCTCACAATAACACCTTCATACAAACCTGAGGAATATCAGGTTCCAGTTTGTTTATTACCTGTAGTTCTTTTTTCTATTTATTGCGGAACTCATAAAGATTTACATTTTTTGTTGTAGCAAACTCTTTCATCTTAATACACCCAATCTTCTCTCAATATTCCTAAGGATGCTACTGTGAGCACTCTTACAGCTGAATAGTAGCTCCACTTCCTGTTCTCGGTACTCCCAAGACACCATTTTAAGACAACATCATTCGTTCTCAAGTATCACTGTAATACAATAATTGAGTCTGCACCCCTTTCCCTGCACTTTTCTTTCCATTTTTGTCAGAGCACATATTGTGCCTCAAAAGTTAATCTCAGATTTCAGTTTAGTATGCTCAGCATTCACTAATTACCAAACTTTGTAGCTTAACAAAACTTTGATTTTTTTAATTGAAAATGTGTAGAAGATTGTTTACAAAAGACTCAAGGGCTATGCTCTCTGACTTCTTTCATGCTCTTTTTTTATAATTACTCCCACTCCAGTGCCACATGTGTGCTTAATTTAACCATTATTTGTCATTACATGATTTCATCATTATTGATGCTCCTAATATAGTTTGGATATGAAGTATCCTCCAAAAGGTTCAAGTGTTGAAGTCTTGGTTCCCAATTCAATGTTTAAATCAATTTTCAAAGGCAAGCCTTTTGGGAAGTGATTACATCATGCATGACAGGTCAATTCAATGCACTGCTGGGAGGTGGGGCAAATTATGAAAAATGTCCCTGGCTGACGTCAGGTTGCTGAGAAGGCTTCTTTTCAGAGCCTTTTCCCTCTTTCTTACTGTCCTTCTCCCCCTCTTCCTTTCCTTTTCTCCCCTTTATGTCTGCCATGGATGAAATCATACTTTTCCTCTGCCATGACTTTCTGCCAGTCTAAAAGGACCGACCCTGCCAAACATGAATTGAAATGTTTGGTACCATGAGTCAAAATAAACCTTTCTTGACTTAATTTGCTTATTTCAGGTATTTTATCATAAGAAAATATTAACAAAGATATATTTGCTATGAAATTTCTTATAGACAAAAAGCAACTAAGAAATATGCAAAAGCATTTTTTTATTTAAAAGCATCTATAAAGACAAAGTTCAAATGCCCTCTTGATTTTCACACTTCCTCATCTCAGTCCTCCCTCCAGCATTTCCTAAAAATGTGCACCAATTACATATTTAATTTTTTTTAGTTTTGTCTTACAAAGTTTGTGTCATTCAGCAAAGTCTAAGTTGTGGGCAGTAGTATTAGCAGTTTATATTTGTTTATTTTTCCTAGTAGCTCTAATGTCAGCAGGAATACCAACCTTCCGCTAACCAAGAATACAACCTAAGCTTACTTTTGCTCTCCTTTTCTTCCCAGTTAAAAAACTGTCAATTTTATTTAAACTTAACATTTTTTGTGCATCATTACATCTTCTAGCCCATTATTTTATCTTGGTTCCTGCCCTTCTTGCTAGAGTTTATCTATTAGCAATTTACTCAACAATAATCTCTGGACAGGATACTTTCTGAGTCCCTGTGTGCCTGAAATTGTCAAAATTTATATTATGTTCTAAAATATTAATTTGTCTGAAAGGATATTACTGGATTCAGATTTCCCCCTAACCCTTTAAAAATATTAGTTCAGTGTTCTGAATCCAATATGGATACAGATAATTTGTTGGTATTTTTAAATATATATGAATATATGTACATAGAAAGGTAAGTACAGACAGGCATCAGAGTTTAATTTACATTGCTTTGATTAATATGAAAGTGAACTCTGGAAGAATTAAGAATCTGGGTTTTGAGACAGATTACCTAGGTTCAGAAATTGCCTAATAGACAAGAGCTATCTTACAAGACTTCTAACAATACTACCAAGTAAACCTGTGCCAGTACTGGAACTCTGTGTGTATTCCTGACAATTGGGGCAGTATACCCTAGTCCTCTGTACCCAAGTTAAGTCTGTCAGACTCTGCCTTCAGTTTTAATCATCTACTAATACAGTTATCAGGTACCTTATGATATGCTATTTCTGGTACTAATCGTAGCCATAATAATCTACCATATGCTTTATTGCTTCTACATGGCTTGGTGTCTTGAGTTGCAACCTTTCTTCCAGATTTCCTTCAAATAACGACCTTCTAATCTGCAAGCCCTGACATTCTCATGCCCACTTCAGATCAGGTAGAACTAAAACTTTTAATTCCTAGATAGGTAGAGCCGGCACCCCTGTTCAGGGTGGAAAAAGTTGGAAAATAGAACTCATATCTCCAGCCACCCTTAAGATTAAGGAATTAAAATCTCAGAGGAGGAAACTGAGCCAGGATAGAAAGAGAAAATTGTGAGGACTTGAAAAGATAAAGGAGTTTAAAAAGCAAAAAAAATTCCCACACAATATTTTCTGTGAATGCTGAAAATACATAGATAACAGTCCTTCTATAGAGAGATATTTTGTTTTAAAATAGAAATAAACCAGATTTAAGACTTGAATGTATTATGTAATACCTTAGGTAAGGTATCATGCCTTTCCTCAGACATTTTCTGGGAATCTCAAACAAGATCATTAACTTTGTTTACAGTAAAAATGTCCTACCTTTCTGAATCTCTGTGACCTTATCAACTGTAAGTCTGTCAAATACCCCACAGGACTCTCCCTGCAATCTCATTTAGGTTTTTAGCAACAGTTAGAAGGTAATAGCTTCAAAATCCTCCAAAATCATGTTGGAAAGATGGCTCAGTGGGTAAAGGCACTTGTTGCAAGCCTGATAACCTGAGATTAATCCCTAGGTGTATCAATAGTGATATGGCTTTAATGCTCAGGATTTATATCCAAAATGGTAGATAGGTACTTCTATTGATAACTTACTGAGGAATTTTCATACCTTCTCCACAGTTGGTGAATTAATTTATATTTTTCACTAGCAATAAAGGTTCCTTTTTCACACATATTTCTGACAACACTTATCTTTTTTCTTTTATTTTCTTAATGAAAGCTATTATGCTTGGGATGGGATCAAATTTCAGTGATCCTTATTTGCAGTTCCCTCATGATAAAGGATGATGCACAGCTTTTCATAAAATTGTTGGCCATTTAAACTTACTCATTCAGCTAAACACAATCATATTTTCTTCTTGTATTTATTGGGCAACTATACTTCTTAGATAGAAAAGTTATTTGGTTTTTTGTTTGTTTGTTTTGGTTTTTTGCCCATTCTTGATTGTATTATTTATTCTTTTGATGTCTGACTTTTTTTTTAGTTCTTTATATATTTTGTATATTAGTCACCTGTCAGATGAATAGCTGTTAAACATTTTCACTCATTCTGCTGAAGTTTCCTCATTTTGTTAACTAGCTGGTTTTCTATACATAAGGATTTTTATTTAATGCAATCTTACTTGTCAGTTTTTGCTATCATTTCCTGGGTTATTGAAGTACTATTCAGGAAGTCATTGTTTATGTCTAGAAAATTGTTTCTAAAGTTTCAGACGTTACATTAAGATCTTTGATCTATTTTGAGCTTATTTCTCAACAGGATGAGCAACAGGGATCAGGCTTCAGGCTTCCAAATATGGATCTACAGTTGTCCTGCCACCACTTGTTAAAGAAGGTTATTTTTTCTGTAACTGCATGGGAACTAGGGTTAGGGTACTTCTACAATATTTCGGGACTGATACCATACTGCTTTTATTACTATGTTCTGAAGTATGAAGTCAAAGTTTTGTGATACTTCCAGCACTGACCCAAAAAAACAGGAGTTCAACAGCGCTTGGCTAGTTAGACTCTTTCCATATGACTATCAAGACTGTCAGATTTCTATGAAGAATGCCACTGGAATTTGTTAAGATATTATATTGAACCCACAAACCATTTCTGCACTGTCATTTTAGCAATGAAACATGACTATACATCCATCAGATTGGGTGAGTATATGAAATCCTGAACGAATTAGAATCTCTCTCACACTGTTAGAAATATAAAATGTTTTATCACTTTGGAAGAAAGTATAACAATTCTAAGACCCAATAATTACTTTGTTGATACAACCTGAAATATTTTTTTAAATCCTAAAATGATTTGTACATGAATATTCAAGGAATTCTCATTCATCATACCCAAAACCTGGAAACAGTCCAGCGATCTACCAACATACCAACAGAATGAATAAGCTAACTCTAGTTATTCATTCTACAATTTGAACCTTATCAAAAAAAAAAAAAAAACCTCTTGGGGATGGAGAAATTGTGCAGAAGATACGTGCTTGATGATTTTTCATAGTTTATAAACATAGTTTAGTACCTAGCACCCACATTGAGCAGCTCACTACCACCTATAACCCAAGTTCCAAGGGATGTGATGCCCTCTTCTGACCTTCTGACCTTAGAGGTCACCTGAACACATGTGCACATACACATATACTCATATATATGCAACACAAAAATAAAAACCTTAAAAGAAAGAAAGAAACTGTTGAAGGGCTGGTGAGGTGGCTCAGAAGGTAAAGCCAAGCACAAGGAGCACAGCCAAGTGAGCACCACAGCCCTCCTGTAATCCTGGTATGGCTGAAAAAGGAACAGAGAATTTCCTAAAGCATGCTGGCTACCCAGACTACTACCCTCACCCCGCAAAAAAAAGTTCTATGTTCAGCTACAGGTAGTACCTCAGTATGTAAAGTGAGAGCAATTAAGATAGATACCCAACATTATCTTTAGGCCTCCGCACATGCACTCAAACATACATGTACTCCTATACGCAAACATAGCACACACATATATATGCAGAAGAAACTGTTAATAAAATGAGGAAATTGAAATTTTTTTCATTAAGTGAAAGAGACTTTACTTAAGAGTCCACTTAGGGCTGAGGACATACTTCAGACTGAAGAGTACCTCCCTAGAATGCACTAAGCACTAGGGTGGATGCCAGCACCACATAAACTGTGTGGACGTTCCTGTCTGCCACATCAGCATTCGGGAAGTGGAAGCAAGATTATCAGAAGTTCAAGATTATCTTTATTTAATAAGATCAGAGAAGTTCAAGGTCATCCTCTACTACACAGCAAGTAGCTTTCAAATGAGTTCAACTTTTAATGTCATTTATAGAAATTCTATACTAGCCAATACTATTCAATAGTAAAAGAAAAAAAAACTGAAAAGTGGTTACATCAAAAGTCTGGGATAGGAATGAACTGGTAAAAGAGGAATAGGAAGAACTCTCTGGGGCAACAGTAGCATAACAGTTGGCAGTGTGAAGCTGGAAAATAAGGTGGATTAAAGTCTCATGCAATGGCAAATTCTATTCAGAGCATCAGGCAATTCATTTTCTGAGGGTTAAGAGTCACATGAGTAAAGTTGTCCAATCAAAAAGATAAGCCACCTGTGGTGGGTAAGCCACATGGGAGGACAAGCCACAAAACATCTTTTTCCATAAAGTCATATAAACAAATAACCATAACCAGTTGTAATGAATAATCTGAAGTAAATGCATTTCTATCCACTAAACTTGAGGGAGCATGAAAACATATTCAAGAATAATTTTGTGTCTTTGAAGAAACTGAGGTCACAAGATTCTTGTCTTGTTTTCTTGGAGTTTTCTCATAAGCACTCAGAATTCCCTTATACAACTCCATTCTTGAACTGTGTTCTAACAGCATACCATATCTTAATAGGGGTTTGACTGACTCAAGCTTATGAACTTGTCAAAACTCAGAGTTTAAACTCAATACTTACATTTTCACAATATGTTTTAGAAGGCTGATGATGTACCTCAGTTGTAAAATGTTTGCCTAGTATACACAAGGTCTGGGTTCAATAAACCAAACATTGAATTAAAATTATTAGGCATCTATGGCTGCAACATACTTTGAAATACATTTTTAGTGGACTGGCAGATGCAAAAAAAAATGCAGGTATGTAATTAAGCCAATTTAGTAAATTATAAACTACATGTATAGATGGTCAATTAAAATGTTCTACGTACTCTCAGTGAATACTATTAGAAGCCTGCAAGTCAATACTAAATTGTGCTATTAACAAATAATGCCAACTTAAATCTTTCAAAATACTCCTCAAAGTTACTTTTTGATCAGCATTGCTTAGAATATGTCCACTGTATTAGTTACATATCTTATTTCTATGACAAAATACCTAAAAAGACGCAATTTAAAGAAAGAAAGGTTAATTCTGAGTTATAGTTCAGGAGACACATTTCATCACGACAGAGAAAGCATGGTGACAGGAGCCAGCCCTACTTCATGCACAGTCAGGAATTAGGAGAGCGGATATGAAGTGATGCCAGGCTACAACTCCCTGAGGCCTGCCCCAGTAGCCCATTTCTTCTAGTGAAATGCCATTTCCTAAAGATTCCACAACCTTCACAAAAAGTGCCAGCAGCAGGAAAACAAGTGTTCAAACACAGGAGCCAAAGTGAGACATTTTACATTCAAACCACACACCCATTTAAAGGTTAAAAGATTGTTTCTCAACAACTTTAGGGGATGGAGAGATGACACAGCAGTTAAGAGCACTGGCTGCTTTTCCATAAGACCCAGGGTTTGGATCCCAGCACCCACATAGCAGCTCACAATCATCTGCCACTGTTCCAGGGGTTCTCTTCTAATTTCTGTGGACATTCCATACATGTGGTGCACACACATACATGTAGGCAAAACACTCACACACATAAAATAAAATAAATTAATTTAAAAATTGTTTTATTTTCATCCATTTCTTCTCACTTTCCATCAGTGAATGTCTAGTCTGTACACCAGACATAAGAAACATGAAACAAAATCCTTAACACTGACTACTATGAGCCTTCATCCAGAAAGGAGATCATCCACTGTTATTTAAGACACTGACGTATAGTCCATGTCCATTTGTTCTGCCACCAAAGAACACAAGTCTAAATGAGCAGCAGCCTTATATGGTTTGCTGTCGACCACAATGGAAAAATCTACACATTTATGACTTTAATAATGCCATAATCAAATTCATTCACCTTAGATACTTGCTTCATCCTCCACATCTCTCTTCTGTGTTTTCCCTAAACGTCTACACTTAAACAAGATGAAATCCATCTCTCCTCAAAAAGTCCCTACTTGTTTATATTTCTCTTACAACACTTAGAAAATCACTAATAGGCTTGGGTTCAAAGCAACTCTTTCTAAAGGGTTAGCCTAGGCAAGGAAGTTAGTTGGTGCTGCTTCTTCACATGTAAACTATGGGTGAACTGCAATTACAGGATTTTACTTCAAAGGTTTATTGTAAGGATTACAGGCTTAGCCTCATGCATAAACTACAGGCTACAAACTAGTAAGACTGTTATCTTTTCTCCTAATAGATCTAATAGTACCAAGAACATTTAATATGTATCCAATTTTTAAAAATACATACTTCAAATGAAAAAAGTAAGTGAAAAGCTATTTAAATACTTGCCTTTTATGTTGAAATACTTTTATGATAAAGATATTACTAACTCCCTGTGGTCACTAGCAGAAAGAATAAACAAAATTTTGTTTTCCTTTGCTCCAATACCAAAAATATTAATTTACTACCTTCATGTCATCTTCACTTCTGCATATCCTCGTAAGAAATCCCCTTTACTCCCTACTCTCTGGTTATGGGAAAGTGAGCAGCAGTAAACCTAAACTCACCTTGTCCCAGTTAAAATATTCAGTTCTGGCCCACTGCAATGTTTCACTTGGTTAAAGCCCTTTTAAATATTTGTCTCTGTGACAGGAAATCTCTTGTATACTAAGATGCAAAGATTAAAAAGAGAAATTGATAAGACAGGATTATTCATTCCATTGTAAAAACTATAGGCAAAAATAGAAAATCACTACTAGTCCATCAAAAAAGAACACTTAGAAGGAAAAGAAGAATGGGAGCCAAAAAATTGCAAATGCTTTGATTTCCATTAACAGGAAGTGTGGTGTTCCTTATCAAACTTCTATTCCCTATCAGTTATCAGAATATGGAATTGTGGAATTTAACTAATCTCAAGTCTACTTAATTCACAGGAATAAAATCCAACCCAAAGCTCTAATTCTCTCTCTGAAAACAGGACTCAACACTGATAGATAATAAACAGAATTCTAGAAGTAATGTTTTCATCCAAAATAAATAAAAGTGATAGAAATCTTGATCACTCAGCAAAACAGAACCTGTTAGTTATAGCTTCAGTATGTAACAGTGAATTACATACTGGATTCTGAATCAGAGGTACAAAGATGAGTTAATGAAAAAGGAGAACTAAAGTTATCTCAGTTGATACTGAAACACATTACTAGGTGGGGCACCTAGTAAATAAGTGTTGATAATTTTCTGTAATCACTCAAAATCACCTTTAAAGAAAATTTCTAAGGGTAATGCCAAAGAACCAAAACACTTTTCTCTAAGATATACCAAGGTTTTAAGATGTCATTTTAAACAATTACTCAGCTCTGGACTCTGTGCAACAACACAGAACAGCAAGGTAAGATGAAGCCTACTCATACAACAGTGTCAAGTATTAGGGGACTAACCAATCATTTTCTGACTGAATTTGACACCTGTTCCACAGAAGGGAATTCATGTGTAACACTGTGAACCCAGTCAAATACCCACAGGCCTTAGTGGGAAAGCTACTGCTATTGTTTTGCTAAATGTTCATATGGTCATCAAATTGGCTTTGAAATAGTTATGTTTGTGTCCACAGATTAGTGCTGCTGTCAATGTTCATCAAAGAAATCTATTTTGCAATGGTCCATGATGACTAGACTTATAACTGATCTCAAAGAAGTAAGAATAAATGAATGTTGGATGTTCAGCCATCACTGGGACATCTACATCACCTACTTCAAGGCTCAGAAAACATTGCAAAGGAGGTTGAAAGGCTTTAAGAGTAAGAGAAAGTGGGGTGGGGTAGAATACTGACTTCTCAAAGTGACACAACCCTTGAATTCACAACCACTGTGATTTTCATGAACACTGAGCTTTTCAACACTCTATTCTGGAAAGGGAAAGGGGCCCATAGAGCACGGCTTCTTCTGGATGATTTATATAGTAAATGCTTGATGAGGGGATTGTTTTTTTAGTGGT
This sequence comes from Cricetomys ansorgei, assembly GCA_026225945.1. NCBI lineage: Eukaryota > Metazoa > Chordata > Mammalia > Rodentia > Nesomyidae > Cricetomys > Cricetomys ansorgei. The sequence continues at coordinate 14,328,945 of JAMJFZ010001133.1, forward strand.
ACAATAAACAAATTCTCACCCATATTCCTGTAAATAACCCTAATAAATTTCATTGAGTCACACAGACCCCATATTCCTATAAATAATCCTAATAAGTTTTATTGAGTCTCAGTCTCTCTCTCTTCCCCCCTCCCACACACACACACTAATGATACAAGTAGAAGGAGGTGCTATCTATGCAGGAGAGGGAATAATAAGAGTAGGATGGGATATGAATGAATATGACAGGAATGCATTATATACATATATAAAAATGCTAGAATGAGATCCATTATTTTTAGTATAATATTTAAAATATATACAATACCACATAGCATCAACAAAAAGCTTAAGAAAAATAGAAGACACAGCTCAAATGTCACCTTTGAAAATAATTTCCCATTTCCCTAGGATAGAAGCCTGCAAACTAATGCCTACAAAACAAGTCTAGCTTGATGCCTTACTGTAAATAGGGTTGTGTTGAAACACAGTCACACATTCATTGATATATTAATAATATTGCCTATATATGATTAGAAATAAATATTTGCTCTTTGTACCCTGTTCCTGGCACAGAGCTTCAAAAGTGCTTGGAATTTGAAGAATGGCAGTAGCCTGTGCTGTTCACTAACTCATTGAAAGACTCTCAATTAGACGTAGTTCATGCTGACACCATGAGTCCTTGGATAGTTTCATGGAAGGGCCTGTCACATCAAAAAGAACAAGTAGATAAGTGAAGCTTGAGTTCAGTTAGGTCTTTGATGACTCAACAAATATTACTGAACACTAAGGTGCTGGGCAGATGGCATGACCAGACAGGGTATGCAAACTCTGCAGCACACTCTTAATAACTTGCCTTGTATACTCTCCCGTGTGCATGTCCCTAGAGTGTACCCTTTATAATAAAAATGTAATTCTAAGTATGGCACTTAGGAATCCTACCAATTATTAAGCCTGAGGGAACCTCTGAACTTGTAGTCATCGGGGCAGAAGTAGAGGTAGGCAGTCTTGAAGTGTAAGGACTTTAACTTGTGGTATTTATACTAATTCTAAGTAATTAACTTGGAATTAGAGAATTTTGCCCTTAATTTTTAATATTCTACAATAACTTCAGTGAGTATCAGCCCTACATTAAATTTCAAGATACCTTTGTGTCAGAAAATTAGCATTTAAAAATAAAATAATGGGTTCTCATTTGTAAAACTGCCTGTGTACTACCGTCACAGTGTTGAACAACTGCAATATATACCAAATCTACAAAGTCTGTATCTTTACAGAGAGTTTGCTGTTTGCAAACTTTCTCCTAGTCCATGTAGTTTGGCCTACATCTCTAACCTGCTGCCTATTATATTTACATATAATTTTAAACATATTTGCATATGTGTAAATATAGAGTCATGCGTCTATCTCCCCTAGCATATTATTGTTTACTAGGATTTTAGTGCATGGACACCCTCACCCCCAGCTCAAACCTTAATTCCTCCATGCAGCAGTGCTAGAGAGGTGAGGCCCATTGGGAAGGTTTTGGCTTACAGAAATGGAGCCTTCAGGAATGTGTTAATGCCATTCTCTGCTCAAGTGTGTTTAGCTCTCAAGGAATGAATTAATCATCAAAACAGCATTTGCTTTACAGTGCTGTCTTTGACATACACCCTCCTGGTAGTCTACTATGCAAAAACTGAAACATGAGGCCTTCACCAAAAGCCACACAACCTTGAACTTTCCAGCCTCTACAACTATGAGCAAAAATAAACTTCTATTCTGTATAATAACCACCCAAACTCAACTACTCTGTTATGGCAACAAAAAATGGATTCAAGTCACTACTTAAGATCATAAGCTGTAGTTCAATAAATTATGTTTAGCACAACTATCACCTAACTCAACTTCATTTCTATGCAGGCAAATTTTTAAAAGGCCTAGAATAATGCAAGGATTTACCCAATGAATTAGCAGCAGACTAGAATACAGATCCAAATCTATTATCTTATTACTAAAGATAACAAACATTTCAAATATTATAAGTCAAAAGAAAAGTAATATAAATAAGACTAAAGCTTTGTTTAAATGTATGCTATTTGAGAGTGCCAAACTCCCAAACTTGGGTGTGAGAAGACGGTAGTAAAATAAGTCAACATACTACCTCCTTTATCAAGAAAGTTCTGGGATGTGTGGTTGGAGTACAAATTCAAATGCAGTGTGCTTAGTCACACAGCTGACTTGAATTCTGACACAATCTTCCTATCTCCCTTAGGATCATAAACACCTCATAAATATTCAAACCTCATAAAGACCACATTTTGAAAAGCACTGCAATGTGTATTCTGTATAGAAACTGTTAAATATAATCTGTATCTCTCATATACACAGTTTCTACTTGAGAGAGGGAAATAAAGTAACTTTGCTGTTTTCAAATGAATGAAAGATATGTACGTATGTATGTATGTATACACACATTCATATATACATAAGAGATCTACAAAGAGTGAGAGAAATAAAGGCTTACAGAGGTGCAATATTTGGCTCACAGGAATAAGGCAAAGTTAAGACAGAATCAAAATTTGAATTCAGATTAGTCAAACCATGAAGGCCACGCTATTTATAGAAAACCAAGACACAAAAATAATTTCATTTGGAAGAGTATTTACACAGTGATTTATAAATACAGAGAATCAGATATATTAGTTCCTAGTCGTAAAGTAGCTAAAAGCAACAAATGCAAGATCAAGCCAGAAAACACTCCTGGTTAATTACAGAGAATTCAAGACAAAACTGTCTTCTCTAGAAAAAAAATCTATAGCACAGAGAGAAGCTTAAACTCAGATCTAAAGGATAGACTGGGATTTGCTGAGAGACAAAACACTTGCAAAAAGACAATGCGAGCTGAGTATTCTTTAACTGAAAAACCTGGAACCAGAAATGAGTCCGATTTCGGAAGGGTTTTTCTTTGAATTTTTTTTAGTTTGTTTTGTTGTTTATTGTTATTTTGGAATATTTACAAAGACTTGGGAGTTGAACACCTCTAGTACAAAAACTACATAAGTTCTCAAAATGCTTTAGATAGTGACACATCTAAGTTTTCAAATTAAGACTTTTCAACCTGTATTTGAATGAACTGTGTGGATGCACATTTCTTTCTATAGAATGCCTTTACTTAGCAAGGTCCAATTAATCCTTCCATTCCAACTTCAGGGGACTCCTCTATTTCCAGATCCATCCTTACTCCTCCAAGTAGCTAATAACTCTTTATGATGCTACAGTGTCTAATACATTCAATCAAGGTTAATAGCAAAGAGAAAAGGCAGAATCAGGAGTTGAATTCTGAATTTGGATTAGTTATACCAAAAAGCCTTAACATGATTTAGTATTCTTTAATTTATATATTAGTCTTAAAATACTCTTAAGACAATTGTCATATTTCCAATTTCCTGTACCTTCAAGTTTTGTTATCCCTGGGCTCCTGTCAAACGCTAAGAAATAGCTATGTATTTAGGTTAATCAGGAGAATTAAATCTTTGAAGAGAAATGGAGTTTGTAGGGGTTAGTATGTTTTTTTGGAAGAACATGGTGAAAGTAGAGAACTAACTCCTGTAAGCTGCCCTCTGACCTCAACAGATGCACTGTGGCATGTGCATTTGCGTGCACACATGACTGCATGTGCATGAACACACACACACCCACACACTCACACACACACACACACAGGCTCACACAAATAATAAACAAAAAATAAAATTTAAGTTAATCAGCTTCACTCCATCAGGTTTCTGGAGCTCTGACAGGGTTGAAGACTATCTAAGAATCTGCTGGTGCATGAACAACCAATTTAGGGGGGCGGGGGAAAACAGTTACCCAAATTACAGTGACAGTGTCCTATGCCAGATGGCTAAGGAGGACCAGCTCCCCTGAGCATTGCCAGAGAGCACTCAGATACTGCTCACCACAGTGTTTTGCCTGGACCTAACTCTTCTCCAGTACTAACCTCTTGGATCAAGAATTTACCTATAAACAAGCCCAGTGACCTAGATTCTCTCAATGTTCTTCCTTCACAACCTTGCTTCATTCTGCTTCCCTTCATTCAAAGTACAGATGGCTCAATACTAATAAGTGTTTGCAAGTTCTTTTTCAAAGCAGCCCACACCTGCCTGGAAACAATTCCTATTTTGTACTTGTCATTTTCTTTGTGGGGGTAGGGTGAAAAGCACTCTCACCTGTGCAGAAACAAAGTACACACACAACTTGAACAGGGCCAAAGTGATGAAAAGAAATACTGTGTGTCTAGAACTAAAGCATATGTGCACCCCAAGGAAATATGAACATACTCAACTCTAGGAAGAATAGAAGTTTAATACAACTAATATATGTAGAACCTATGAGAAACAATTAATTGCCAGTAGAGAGACAGGTTATATCATGACATGCTATATGCATCATGCTACTGATCTTGGTGTCTATAAGCTAATAAGAGGAGACACTGAATGGTATACAAACAGATTCTTGAGGGTTTAAATAATCAAAATTTTATTTTATTTAGATATCCATACCTAATTGTATGGATTCTTCCCTTAGGAAGATACTACAGTTGCCACAAATCTATTTCCATACCTTAATTTCAATGAACCACACAGCTAGAATTTGAGACATCAGCAAATCAAATTCTTAAGAATTCTATTTTCTTTTAAACTTTAAAAGCAATAGGGGCTAGAGAGTTGGCTCAGTAATTAAGAGTACTTGTTACTATTGTAGATGGCCCAGATTCAAATTCCCAGTACTCACAGGAGGATCACGATCTTCTGTAACTCTAGTCCCAAGGGAATTAATACCCTCTTTTGACCTCTGTGGGCACCAGGCACACATTTGGTGCACATACATATAGGCAAAATATACATACATGTAAAAATATCAAAAGATATATGTGTGTGTATATATATACATATATATACACACATACATACATACACACACATATATATACATATGTGTGTGTATATGTATATGTATATGTAGTAAACATAGTGAATGCTGCTCTGTATAATGCCTAAAGGGGTGGGGGCTAACTTCTTTTATTCTTAGTTTCCTTATCCATAAAACATTAGCCAACTTCAAGGCTATCGTGAAATTTAATACTGTAGAGCATTTAGCACAATGACTATATGATCTTAACAAAGATTTACTAGTAGTGGTGGTGGTGGTAGTATTAGTAGTAGTAGTAGTGTAGTAGTAGAGTAGTATTGCTATCACAAAAGAAAAGAGGTCTCCATTTTCTGGAATATTACAGCAGATATTAAAAAGACAGAATAATGCTCAAGTACAAAAAATCAAGACTGCTCAAAGTGATATCAATGAATAATGCCTTTGGATGTACAGATAAACGCACACAAGAACAAAGATGTAAGTGAGGAAAGAGGAAAAAGCAGAATGGAAAATGGAGATTCATTTTTAAGTGATAGTACAGTTTCAATGACAAAGATCTTACACTCCATCATCTGTTCCTCTGGCTAAGACCAGCTGTATGGGCTGTGTCATCTCAAAATTGCTCTGAAGTCCTGCCTCTCAGCATCTAATACCACCACTGAATTTGAGGATGAAACTTTTAAAGAGATCATTAAGATCCAATGATGAAGCAGATAAGAAGATCTTAATCTAATATGGTGATGTCCATAAAAGCAGAGATTAAGACAAAGACACACAAATGAAAGATTAGGCAAAGACAAACAGAAAACACCTGCCAAGAAGCATTCAGAAGAGCCCAACCCTGCAAATACCTCAGTCTTGGGCCTCTAGCCAATAGAAATAGAGGAAAATTAATGTTTGTCTCTTAAGTCACCACTTCTGTGGTATGTTTTGGCAACTCTAGCAAAATAATACACCAGCTAAATGAAAGATATCCTGATTAAGAAAACCGAAAATGTAAATTCAGAGGCCTGAAATTTAAAAATAGAGTTGCCTAATTTATATCAGTAGATTTTTCTGTGCTTTAAATCTCCACATCTAAAAATCCAGATGTTTGAAATCTTATGAAACAATAGCAATCCAACACTCTACAGTTTCAGAGGCCTTCTTCAAGTACAGTGTCCCTAATAACTAATACTAAAGTAGCAATATGGGTATGAAATGATCTAATGCAAAGTAGGTTTTTTTGACAGCCAAGCAAATCTTCACAAAATATTCTGTTTTCTAAGTAAAATTAGGATTTTTTCTTGACTTCTGGGTTTTGATAACAGCAAATACATGGACATCTATGAAAGTTCACAGAAAGATTTTTATAGTAGCTGAAAAAAAAAAGCAGGGTTTTTTTTTTTATTATTTCACTAAGAAACACATTCTAGCAAACAGTACAAAGAATATATGTTGGAAATAACTGTACTTTCATCCCACTGTAAAAGAAACTCTTTCACTTAATTCTATGAATTGCTTTCCATCAACTCTGCAGCAACATTTACAATTTGCCCACCACAGTATCTGCTGACAATAAAATGCATTTTAATTTGTTGCCATATTGATTTCCATGAATTATTTAGGCAATTTTTACCAGAGCAAGAAGAACAAGCTTTCCCCTGTGACATGTGGTTTTTAAATTGTGCTATTAAGTCAATGCCATTAGTTAGGATGAGGTTTACAGACACATAACAGGAAAACATAAACTATGAGTGGCTTTAACAACATAAGAATGTTGTATACATGTGTATACTCTCATATGTAGGCATATAAAGAAATACAATATTCTAGAAAAATCTGTGTCTTTATTTGGAATAGTTCATTTATTTTTAAAAATCTTAAAAACTTCAATAACTTCCTCTCCAAATAAATAGTATCCAATAAAAATGTAACACAAGGTACACACATCTACTTGAATTTTCAGCCTTGCAAAGAGAAAAAAAATGGGAAAAAGGGAAGTTTAATATTTATTTAATAAATCCAAATTCCCAAAATGTTGTTTCAACATGAAATTAGTATTGAAAATCCATTGAAATACCTTAATTTTTTTTAACCTAGTCTTCAAGTCCTCGCCCTCACAAAGACTTTTCTTAACTCCTTTTGAAGATTTCTTTCTTCATATGGCCTGCTATGAGGTATCTACAACCTGCAGCCCAAGGGGGCATATATACCCAGGATAGCTATCAAGGTGGTCCAACATAAAATCACATAAAGTAACTTTGTAAATGACGGCATCATGTCACAATGTAAAAAGGTTGGCTATGCCTATTTAGGTTAAGTTTTGTCAAATAATTATCATATTTCATTGCCTGTATCTGTCAATCCTACAGCATTAGAAACTCCAGGGATTTTGATGTGTGCATAGACTTAGAATATCTTCCAGTCCACAGGCTACATTTATGGAGTTTCTCTTTAACAACTAAAACCATGCCACAAGTGCAATAATGCTGATTATTATTTATTCTCATAAGTTCTTTCATCCTTCTACATATATAGATATTAAATTAACATTCTAAAGTATATTCTTCATTATTATTCAAACCACATTAACATTTTCACTGAAATCAAAACCTATACTGAAAATGCCTATATTCCATATTTTTTAAGCAAGTCATTTTCAATTTATTTCAGAGTTTGGCATCAAAATTTTCAGTGTATTAGGTTTAGTTGAGATTCTGAATGACAGTTTGCCATGCAGTAACTAAAATATATTAATTTATCTTTCAGAGTGAACATCAGTACAGGGTAAGCATTATTTCTAGTATGCGTACATTTTCTCTTCTAATGAAAAAATTCAGCAAACCTGACTAAAAGCTATTTGTTCAACATATCCTCTATGTATGTATTTGAGTATTTTTACTGAGAAAAAATTTTCACAGCTACTCAACCCTGGCAAATACCAACACTTAAAAACAAGGACAAATAAGGCAAGGGGGATGGCAGGGCACACCTTTAATCCCAGCACTCAGGAGGCAGAGGTAGGCAAGATTTCTATGAGTGCAAAGCCAGCCTGGTAACATGGCAAATTTCAGGACAGCTAGAACTACACAGTGTGCCAAAATAATTAATAATGATGATGATGATGATGACAATAATGATGATGAAAATAATAATAGACAAATAAATATATTACTATATAATTCATTGCTGCATTATTATATAATTTCTGACCTGATTTCCAACTTATTTTTCTGTAATTTTATACTCAATTTTATAAAGTGAAAAACTATAATTTGAAGAAGTTAAAATAAAATCTGTCCTTGAAGAAAGAATGAGGGAACATGATCTTCTTAGAGAGAAAAAAAGAGGAGTTGATAAAATAATAATCTTACCAAACCAGCTAAGAAAAAAAAATTAAGCTTAGATTGTTGTAATCAGAAATTAGAAATCATTTTTAAGTTCTCAGTTCATTTACTCTTTTCTCCCCTTATTCTTTTATTCATTTTTCACAAATGTTCAAGGATCTAGCTCCGACTTTCACAATCAATGATGGGCAGGGACTAAAAACAACAATAGCAATAACAACAAAAAGCTTAGCTCCAACCCTATATATTTCAACCAAAACTGTATGCAAGGGATAATATGCCTTCAACACGGCTATCTTCAAAACTTGACCTACTATTTATAAGTTGGCATTTAGTAAGTGTTTACTATGTACCATGCCTATCATCAGTAAATGGCTCAATGGGGATCTCTTTCCATTAACCCTCCAATCAAAACTTGATATCCTCTAATTCATTTTAAGAGCAAATCTTTTCTGCTCCGAAGGTAAAGAGTGACTCCATGACAGTTGTAATCTATAACTCATAAAACTATATAAAAGATATAGATTTGTCTTTCCAAGTCTACAAAGATAAACCCTACCAAATGATGAATTAGCTGCAGATCAATGATGGAAGGAGAGAAAGAGGCTCCCAAAAGTTGTCCTCTGATCTCCATATGCACACGCTCCCCGACACACATGCAAATTTCAAAATGTAAGTATTTTTAAATAATGATCAATCTTCAAAACTGTTATATAAAAATGAGTTCAAAAGGGAATAGACCATGCTTTCTAGAAGCTTGTAAGACAAATTTAAAATTAAAGACAAATATTTATTTTACCCTGTTCACTTTTAAAATGTAAATTGTTGAATGTAAGAACACTAACAGTCTCTGAAGTATACAATGAATTACAAGGCTTTTACTTCAGATGAACAATGAGTAGAATATTCAATGAATAACTGAAATCACTATGTATATACTATGTGTAACAATCTATAAGAAATTAACCAATGTTAACCCTAAAGTTTTTTAGGTGACAAAACAAAAATAATTAATATGAGAGTGTTCCTGCTTTTTCTTCCCTTTGTTGCCTCCTCAGGAGAATTCTAGCTTTCTTGTGCAGTCTTCACCTTCCCAACCCTTTGGGACTACCTTGCCACTCTGATTATTTTAGGCTTTGTAAGATAGACAAAGAAATACTATGAATACATAGGTTTGGACTGGTATTGTTGTATGGAGATGTTCCAAGACAATACAATTTAAAACACCTATATTAGGTGGAAAATATTTTAAAGAACTATGACCATCTATTAAACATAATATTTAAGAAGCAAAAGGAAAGAACCTGCATCTGACAAAAATTACTTGTTCTTACAGACCTGTCCATTGCTGTCTCTACTAGAACACTGAGTAGATCATGAGTGTCAGACATAACACACACAAGTACAGACCCAGTATCTCATCTTTACTGCTAACAGACACTGGTTGGGATCATAATCTCTGACTCATTGAAGACATTATTATAAAGGAAATGAGCCAGACACAAAATTACAAACATTATGTCTTCCCACTTTTATGAGATAGTCAAATTCACTGAGAAAGTAGAATGTGCCTGCCAAGGGCTGGGGGCATAAATTGTTCTAATTTTTATTTATTCATTTTAATCTTCTCAGGATTATGGCATAATCAAAATTATAGTCTTTATTTTTCTAGTATACCATTCCTTTACTTTATACATCATCCACTATTTATTGAATGCTTAAGTACTAGAGTATGTAATTAACTTGAAATAGTATAACAAAATATACCTTTCAACAGACAATGAAGAGGAGGTGATAGGAAAAATATCCATCCCCTGTGAGGATTAATTTATATGCCAACTAGACTGAACTATGAAATGCACAGACAGTGTGTCTATAAGTGTATTTTCAGATGAGATTAACATGTGAATCAATAGACTGAGCAAAACAAAATTTCCTCCCCCATATGGGTAACTAAGGTCAGTTAAAAGCCTAAACATAACAAAAAGGCTGGCCCTCTCACTCTCTCACTAGTCAACTCCTAAGTATTTGAGCTAGGATATGGGGTCCTACAAGCACGTCTTCTCTGGTCTTTGTGCAGAATTAACACCATCGGCCTAGCTGTTTCTCAAGTCCTTAGATTTAAATAGGTATGCCATCAGCACTTCTTATTTCAAGTTACCAATGTGTACTTTAGGACTTCATCTCCATAACTATGTGAACTGATTTTATTTTTTTTGCAGTAAATATATTAGCTAAAATATATAAAATCTCTTACTTGAGTCTGCATGTCAGAGATAACCTACAGAAATAGAGTTTCTGAATAATATAAATTGAGCCCTAAGAAATTTTGCCACCTACTGTGAGCAAGCTTGGCAAGATTAAAAGAAAAAAAATGAACTATAAAAAAGCTGATGAATAATATTAGAATGATTATGTATAATTTTTTTCAAGGAAAAACTAACTGAAGTTTGCATTAAGGGGCCCTGTGTATGCTGTCCTCTTTGTTTGGAGAGTTCTTCTGTTCCTGTCCTTTTATTTGTGGGGAACAGTTGGTGGCTCAAGAAACAGCTCACAAATCATCCACCCAGTAAAAACTTCTCCAAATGAAGTTTAGTCTCCACAGCATTTCATTTATATTTCTGCAATTTTACTTTTTATTGTTGTGATTTATTTATTTGACCTTCTAGTACCTGTGCTGAACTTTGAGCTATTTAAAGGCAGAGATTACAAAATTGTTTTTATATAGTCAATGAATGTCTTAATTTTGCCACTAGGACACTAGCTTAGACTATTCAGTAAATTATTTTATTTAACTATCATTTTTAGTATTCTGATCAGATTTGATTTAAAAAGCTTGCTTCTACTTCAAAGTTATAAATCAGAGCCACAAATAAACTAAAGCAAAAGGGAACTATAGTAATCAAAACAAACAGAAAAGAATGCTGGGCTGGATAAGGTCAACGGACTGGTTAATTCTTAGTCTGTGAGAGACAGTATCAACCAATATCCTCATCTAGTCAAGTGACAGAGTAGTCAGACTATTCACCACATCTGAAAGCACCATGGCTCCTTACCCATCTTAAATGTTTAAACTTTAACTTTACTTTAAACATGGACCATGCATATATAAACCTACATATCACTAGCATCCCTCTACTTGTAAAAGTAAACACAGAAATGCTAAAGCAAATAGCCAATAAAGAAATTAAAAGAATAGGCAAGTACAACAAAGATAATACTCATTCCTAAGTGGAACATGACCGAAACAAGCCAACTTACTGCATTCTATCAAAGGAGAAAAATACTCAGAAAAAAAAGTGAGATCACTATGCATCACAAAATGCCAGATCCTGTGACAAAGATAATACTCTGATCCTCAAGGGATTCTAACTCTCTAGGTAGTTGGACAAATAAACAAATAATTAGAATGTGCAAGTGTTGAATCTGAGATATAAACAAAACATAGAAGAGGGCACAATAGGAGGGACAGGTTTTAGGGGGACACCAGGGAAAGCTTTGCTTAATTAGCTAATAATTAATAACTGAGTCTTAAAACATGAACAGGCATTTTTAAGCAGAAAAAAAAAGACTATGAGATCTGAACAATAGTGATAATTTCACAGGTAAATTGCAACATGATGTAACTCTTAAAAACAGGAGCTATTCTTACATTAACTCATATTGCTTAAAAAAAATAACAAATTCTAGAACTGTGGAAAAATATTTCCCAATAAGGAAACTCAGTCTCTGTAAACATAGGAGGATTTGGTTAATTTGGAAAGACAGACGTTTTCTGATACCTTTATATCTCAGATGAAGACAATTCAGTCGTGAAACAAAGATTCAATACATGCTGCTAGCACACTGCCAGTATCATTATCACCAAAGAAATTATACACACTATTTAAGCAATAGTACACTTGGAAATGGAAGATCTAGTTTTGAGGGTCATCCCTGAAGCTAAGCAGCTTTGCAACCTTAGACAAGCCATCCCCTCCAACCCAGCCAGCCAGATTCTGTATGTGACAATTATCCCCCTTTACTCCAAGAACTGGGGAAAGTGCATTAAAAACAAAAGTGTGAAAGCAACCTATAAGTACCAGTCCTATCCCAAATATGAAAATCTGTGTATTACGGTAGAAATGTTTATGCATCAACTTTAAGCCAAGTTATTTCTCTCAGCAAAGGACAGAACTTGTTAAAAGGAGGCACATCTAAATATTTACAGTTCTATAAAATTTTGTATCAATGTTTGTGCTATATTAGCAAACTGAGAGAGAAATCTAAGTTACATTATCTGTTTCATTAAAGTAAGCAGAGTGGTTCAATGCATATTCAAGCACATGTATCTGATGGTTCTTATACTACCTCTAATATGCAACAATATGCTACTAATATGCTACTTTTTCTCCATAAAGTATTAATCCGTACCACTTATTCCTGTTCCAAATACTATTCAAGTGACCCAGTTTGCCTAGTAAAAGCGTAAAAATTTAAAGTCACTTATAATACTATATAATAAATCATTTTGAAACTCAAAAAAAGCTCACAATATAGTTTTGATATGAACTTTTTCATGTAAATCCATCCAATTGTCCTATATGCACTTTTATTTCTCTCTTCAGCTTGTTCTGAGTCACCAATAGAAAGCATACCCACTCAATGCCATCTCCTCACAGAATGGTGCTTTGGCGATAATCTCTAGGTAGCATATTTTATTTAGTAACTAAGAACCCTTATTTTAGAATCTAAGGATCTAAAATGTAGAAAAGCTATTCAGTGTCTTAAATAATATTGTCTAACTCCTTCCCATATTTGTAGTTTTCCTTTCTGAATTACCTGTAAAGAGTAGTATTTACAAAACAGTATTCTAAGGATTGGACTATGCATTTCAATTTCACAAATGTGAAATTCAAAAACTGTCACTCGTTAAGATATTCCCTAAAATTATTTTCTAAAACTAAGTTATCATAAAATGGTATTTAATCTTCTAACTTGCCTCTTAGGCTTGTTACCCAAGTAGTCTTCTAAATATTTAAGCAAATACTCCCAGAAGGAGGTATTATTTGCCTGGGATCATCATTCATGCCCTACTGTGTCTCCATGTAAGATTCAACCATATGAGGGAAGAAACAGATGCAGCAGGTTCCAGACCAAAAAACGTGTGCTACTTCATGCCTATTCCTTACCTATTTCCTATCTTTTTCAAAGTAGGAAATTAGAACAGAAAGAGAAAGAGAGGGAGATAAGGAGGGACAGAGAGTGCCAGAGGCACCATTTGAAAAGAGTGCAGGATTTAGAACATGAAAGGTGGGTACGTGAGATCTTTTTGATAGGTTCCCAGGCTCAAGTATTTTCAATGTATTTTAGTTAAGTCACTCTTCTTTCAGACTAAGAATATAAACAACAATAAGTAGTTAAATACAGTTATCTATGCCCTAAGCTTTTTTGCATGCAATAATTTCACTTAATATGCACAACAATCTAATCAGGTAGATAACCCTCTTTATAGAAACATGACAGAAAAAAGAGAAACAGAACATTTATAACGACAATAAACTATAAAATAATTATAATATAGCTGTGAAATTATTTAACTTTTTCCTATTACTGAATAGTTAGATTGTTGTTAATTATTTTATAGCATTGAACTCCATTTACTCTCTAACCTGCCCAAGGGTAAAATTTTCTAAGCTAAAAAACATAGGGCTAGGGATTTAGTTCAGTTGGCACAATGTTTGCTTAGCATGCTAGGTGCTTGTTTCAGTTCCCAGTACCACATAAACAGGGTATGATGAAGTACACTGTAACCCCAGCAATAAGAAGGTACAGACAGGCAGACCAGAAATTCATTCTGCTATATACTGAATTCTAGGTCTGCCATCTCAAAAATAATTTTTAAAAAACTAAGAATTAAGCAGAGGTTAATTTCAAATTAACCTCTTTCAAATTCTTGATAAATATTGCTAAAATGACATTTAGAAGAGTTATAACAAGTTTATCCTCAATAACAATATCCTTTTATACATTCCCTAAAAATCAATAATCATTTTGTTCATGCTACACTTCAGGTTCTTGTTTAGTTAAAGTGGATGCTGATAGTAATTAACCACGTTTATTTCTCCTTTTTGAAACATACCAAGCTCTTTAACCAACCCATACTTCTATTGTTTGTCTTGTAATACTTAATACTGCACAGAATTTTTTTTTCAATTTACAATTTAAAATATTAAGAGCCTTTGGCATGCCATCATTAGAAATAGAACTCAAATAAGCAAACTAGGAAAAGAGTTACCTTAATACACTTGAACAACTGAACATGTAACCTACTGACTTGATGTGTTTCAAAGATACTCTCCGCAATCCACCTCTTGGTGCAAGTATCTTTGTGCTACCTCAGTTATCAAGTGGATTCCACTTTTCACTATGGAGGACTGCCAGTCAATTCTACATTTACATTCTAACATTTTAACAACCCACTGAAATTTTCTGAAACAGAATAAGTTATCTAAAATAAGAATTTTATTATATTATATAATTATATATTATATATAGTATATATAATATTAATTATATTATATAATATATAATATAATATATATATTTATAACTATATTATATATATTATATATAACTATATAACTATATATATTATATATTATATAATACCTATATAATTATATTATATAATATATAATATAACTATATAACTATATATAATATATATTATATAATAACTATATAATATAATTATATTATATTATTACAGAATAAGTTGTCTAAAAAGTACAGCTACATTTTATAAACAGTATCTGATGCTGATGAGCCAATTTTCTGTTTTTGTGTATGGTCCAAAGAAACCCCAAAGTATAAAAAATAATAATAATAAATAAATAAAATAAATAAAAATGAGAAAATATGATTCCTCAAATGGGTATCAGAAAATCTGAAACTGTTAACAGCAAAAAAGACCGGATGCTGAGCAACCGAAGCCCAAAGAAATATGTAACACTCAGATCATATTATTCACACATAGTTAGATGGATGGATGGATAGATAAGCAGACAGACAGAACTTGCTTTAATACCAGTATTTTTACTGTCTTTGTCTGAAACAGAAAATGTACTCACCAGCTTACCACCCAGTCTAATTTTAATATTACAAGCATGATTTGGTCACCTCAAATCATACATCTTTTTAATGGTAACCTCATAAGCTGACAGTATGTGGCTATATAAGAAATTCAAAATTCAAGTATCTTCCATATAACTAATATGCAACAGTTAAAACACACACACACCCACACACACACACACACACACACAGAACCATAATTACTGACACTTAACCAAGCAGACCTGTAAAGCAAATCATGGTCCCTAATTCTAAGTGTATTCATGGTCAGAACAGCCATAATTCCACATCCTGGCAAATAGAATTATTCAGCCAGCTAATTTTTAAGCTAATTTTTAAGCATTCAGTCAGAAAACTTCACTTTTCCATTATCTCCCCAGAAGATTTCATTCTAGCAGGTATACTGCTCAGGAGACCAACTTCTTGGGATGTCTTGGAGACTTCAGATGAGAACTACTGAGAGAAAACTCTGGAGTGTTAAAACAATCCTGAATGATAAAAGAACTGTAGGAGGTATCACCATGCCAGACTTCAAGTTATAATATAGAGCTATAGTAATACAAACAGCATGGGATTGGCACAAAAACAGACACGTTGATCAATAGGATAGAATTGAAGACATAGACATAAATCCACACACCTATGAACACCTGATTTTTTTTTTATAAAGAGGCCAGAAATACACACTAGAATAAAACATCTTCAACAAATGGTATCAGTCACCTGGAGAGTTTCATGAAGAAGAATGCAAATAGATCCATTCATACTTATCATCCTTCACAAAACTCAACTCCAAATGGATCAAAGACCTCATCATAAAACAAGATACACTGAACCTGATAGAAGAAAGAGTGGGAAATAGCCTGAATGCACTGACACAGGAGAGAACTTCCTGAACAGAACACCATTAGTACAGGCACTAAAATCAACAATTAATAAATGAGATCTCATGAAAATGAAAAGCTTCTGGAAGGCAAAGGACACTGTCATTCACATAAAGTGGCAGCCTACAGTATGGGAAATGATTTTTATCAACTACACATTCAATAAAGAATTAATATACAAAATATACAAAGAATTCAAAAAACCAGATATCAAGAAAGCAAGTAACTCAGTTAAAACACAGGGTGCAGATCTAAACAGAGAATTCTCAACACAGGAAACTCACATGGTTAAGAAACACTATGTTCAACATCCTTAACTATCAGGAAAATACAAATCAAAACTACTTCCGAGATTTCAGCTTACACCTGTCAAAATGGTTAAGATCAATAATACAAAAGTGACAGCTCATGCTGGTGAGGATATGAAATAAGAACACTTATCCATTGTTGATGGGAGTGCAAACTTGCACAGCCAATATAGAAACCAGTATAGTAGTTCCTCAGGAAGATGGGAATCAATCTTCCTCAAGATCTAGCTATACCATTATGGGCAACCAAAGGTTGCTTTATCCTACCACAGAGACACTTGTTAAATCATGTTCACATGCTGATCCAATTCACCAGAAATCAAAACAACCTAGATGTTCCTCAACAAAAGAATAAATAAAGAAAATGTATTTCATTTATACAATGGGGTATCCCTTAGCTGCTAACAAAAAATGAAATCATGAAATTTACAGGTAAATGGATGGAACTAGAAAAAAAATTATCCTGAGTTAGGTATTCCAGACCACAAAAAAGAAATGTGGTATGCATTCTATAATATCGTTATATGGATATTACCAGTTAATTCAATGATAACCAAGCTACAATCTATAAAAGCATAGAGGTTAGATATAGAGTAAGGAACGAGGGGGAAAATTATATATATAAATTTAAATGATACTGCCAAATGATGTGGGAGAGAAAACAACTGACCACCTCTTGTCACCAACTGAAACTTGCAGTACAGGGACTGGATTACATCTAATAGAGTTGTTAGTCAAAGGGGTCCCACGGGAATCCCTTATAGGTCGCTCTCCACAAACTGATATCAAGGCTCCATTGCTGAAGAAAACACACCTATACAGTTCATTGAACATGGAAGGGTGGAGCTGTTGCCTACATACAGCCTTCACTCATACATTCTAGCATCTTTGGTACAAGAAGATACTCTACATGCTACCAAAAGAGAAATATAAACACCAACCCAGCCACAAACCTTTGGATCAACAATGGTGTCCTGCCTGCAAGATATGCACGGGCAATGGTGGCAAAAAGCTTATGGGAGTAATCTGATTTAAGGGCTACTCCATGAGACGTAATCCATAATTACCCAACAGTGGTTGAGTGACCAAGAAGCTAAGAGTATATAGCTCAGGGGCCTAGGGGAAAACCAAACACTAATGTTCTAAAAAAAAATTTAAGTGACAATAAAAGGACTCCAAATGACATTTTGCTATACTCAAAAATCAGTGCCTTGCTCAGCCATCATTGGAGAAGCTTCCTCCTGTGACAAGTGGGAACAAATATAGAGACCCACAAGCAGACATTATGCAGAGAATGGGAGACCTTGAACATTCATCCATAAAAAGGATGTCTCCATCAAATCCTTCCCCTCATGGTTCAAGGAACCCTGTAGAAGAGGATGCAGAGTGTGAGAGCCAGGAAGGATAGAGGACACCTAAAAAAACACAGGCCCTCTAAATCAGCATGATCAAAGCACATGTGAACTCACAGAGACAGCATAAGGCCTGCACAAGTCTACATCAGGTCCTTTAAGTATATATTATGACTTCTAGTTTATGTTTTTATGCAATTCCTGAGTGTGTTAATAAATGGGTCTCTCTCTCTCTCTCTTATGCCTTCTCTTGGGATTACTTCTTTCTGTTTGCTTTGTTCAATTCCAATGTGTTAGTTTTTGTTTTATCACATTATATTTTGTTTTATTACTATCCTTTAGAAGCCTGTTTGTTTTTTAATAAGAGACAAAAAGTGATTGGGTCAGGTAGGAGGGGAGGTGGGTCGGAACTGGGAGGAGTAGAGGGAGGGGAAACCATTATCAGGATATATTATGTGAAAAAAAAATCTATTTTCAATAAAAAGAAAAAAGTATAATCATTAGAATATAACCAATTCAGCCTCTGATTATTGTATCTAAATTAAAAGAATTGAAGACAGAATTTTTTCTTCAATTGCTCTTTCCTGTATGAATGGCCAATTATCTCTGCTCCATCAGTCATCTCAGGCTGTCTTCTTCACTGTTTCATCAGATACAATTTCAGTTACTACTATAACATTAAAGGTTGCTTTTATGTGCAGATGTGTTCTAACAGAAATATGAATAATGAAGAGTTGACTGGCAAAAAAAGGAGAAGAAGAATGTGGGCTTTTGATCAGGCTGAATATTTTCTGCAAGCACAGTTTCCCTAAAACCTTACTGAACTTTTGGTCATGAACTTCAGTCAAGAACTTGAATTAGGAACCAAAACAATAGATCTTGCCAAGATACAGGATACCAATTTAGGTTCAGCTTTTAGTCTTACAGAAACAGGTCTTGCTTTAACCCTCATCTTAGTATCTTCCCTACAGCACAATAAACAAACACTGAGACTGAGGTGGCACAGCTACTCTACCCTGAGTGAGAGTTAAGAGTACCCTGAGCATTAGAGTTTAATGCTCTTAAACTGGATTCACCGTGACTTGAGTCTGAATGTGGGAGTACACTGCATGAGGTACTAGGACAAAGCTTAAAATGGAACTTTTTTCATTCAAACTACTGCTTTCTTATCAACTTAGCATAAGGTAAAAATAATTGCTTTTTAGCTTACGAAGTTCTTGATGTTTTGATGCTCTTCTACCTTGGATGGCAGCTACTGCAGAAGAGACCTCTCTTACTTGAAAAGACTACATTTTCTTTTCTTCTTTGCTTTCAAGTATGCAAGCTTAGACCAAAGCAAGTTGTTCTTGTATAAGACACTGTAAGGTTTCCCAAGGGGTATCCAGCATCCCTAAATTCCAGCCTAAATAGTAGCATGGGCAAGGTAACACAGTGACAACTTAAACAGCTGCTTTATAATCATTAAAAGAAGATGCCAAGAAAGGCAATGTCCTCATTGCACTACACCCAGCTTCAGCTTGTAAATTCTGTATCTTACAACGTCTCATTTCAAATACTAACTTTGTGCTAGCAGGGTAATTCCACTCACAAGTGACAAAAACCCAATTTCAATTGATTTGAAACTAGTAACAATGATAACATATTTTAAGAGCATTAAAGATGACTAGTTTCATTCTGTTTTTTCTAAACACCAAGGACAAAAACAACGTCAGAGCAGAAACTCAAACAGAAACTTGACATAAAGACCAGGAGGGACTGTTACTTGTTTGAAGGCCCGTGCTTAGCTACCCCAGGCATTTCTACTCAGGGAATGGTGCCACCCACTGTGACTGGGGCCCTCCTACATCAATTAGCAAATAAGAGAGTACTCCACAGCTATGCCCACAGGCCAATCTGATCTCGTAATTCCTCAATCAGGGGACTCTAGGCTGTGTCAAGTTGACAATTAAAGCTAACTAAGACAAACAAACAATCATGACAGGCACAGAGGCACCGATGTCATTTAGCTCTCTTGGGTTCACACTTGGTCAAATGTTAAGGCAGGCACTACAGTCATATACTGAAGACACTATCTACTAAGTATCTTGACCAGAAGGGTCTAACAAGTCCTGGCACCAACTATGTGACTCCCCTATGATAAATGTTCAACCTAAATCAATAATGGGTATTAGCCACCCTCCCTAGGATCCCTCCACCTCAACAAGATAACTGAGAATGGGAGTGCATATGAGTGAATGTCCATTCGAGAAAAACTGAGGTACTGTAATAAAAGAAGCATAAGCTAAGCTAACTATTCTTGTTAATGCTTCTTTTCATATTCTTCTTTGATGACTATGCACTTTCTTTCTTAATAACAGAAAAATAAAAATAACATGAAAAGATGTTACCACATTCTTAGTCCCATGATGTCAGTTAAAAACAATTATTTATGAAAATACTTAGGAAGCAGAGGCAGGAGGGTTTTTCTGAACTATAAGGCCATCCTTATACTGATTTCTAAGTCAACCAGGTCTACATTGTAAGACTGTGTCCAAAAACAAAACAAAACAACAAAAAAAAAAAACTTAATAGGTAGCATACACATATCCAACATACTTAGGATATATTCTATTTATATCATTTCTTTGGATTATAATCTAGACCAGTAATTCTCAACCTGTGGGTCACATTCCCCAAATGACCCTTTCACAGGGGTCACCTAAGCCCATCTGCAGATCACATATTTACACACTACTCTTTATAACAGTAGCAAAATTACAGTTAGGAAATGGCAACAAAAATAATTTTATGGTTGGGGTCGCAACATGAGGAACTGCATTAAAGGGTCACAGCATTAGGGAGGTTGAGAACCACTGATCTAGACCCTACTGGATTTTCTATTTATTTTGTGTTTTGCAACAAGGTCTCATTTAGGCAAAGCTGGCCACTAACTCAGTATGTAGAGTATGTAGCTTTCATAGCTAGTCCTAATTATTACTGCTTTCTAATAGTATTCTGCATCTTCGAAATGCATCTAACTATCAAAGAGCCAGACATACACACATAAAAAACATGTAAAAGATTGTGTCTTGTCCTCATGGAGGTCAGAGCTAAAAGGTGTAACACACATAAAAAACTGTAATACAGAGAATGACTGGTATGTAGTATAAAAAACAGTACATAGATTATATAAAGTAAAGGCATAAGATGTGAAAAACCTGCAATGGATACACAGCATTCTAAATAAACAAAAACGTGCAGATGAATCAACGTAATACCACTACCCTGGGAAACAAAAAGGAACTGCGCTGTGAAATCTACTAAGTTAAACTATGCTTGGAAATGTATCTCAAGAGTCAAGAGAAAACCTTGGAACACTTTCAGTCAATGGCCTAACTGGTACCAAAAACCCAGCTGTAAACAAAGTATTTATCTAAAATTATAAAACTTGATCACAGAAAGCTACATGATAGTTGCTGCTTTACTATCATTAAATGACCATTTTTAGTGTCATTATATGCTACATATATCCTTAAGCTCCTTAAGATTCCAAATCTTACACTGTTCATATTACATGTTACACTTTTCATACTAAACAGTAAGAATAAATATAAAGCTACTATAAGCTCAAATACAAATATATATTAATATGCAAGAAATCATCTTAATATAAATGTAGTTTCATTAAATTAAACACTTCCATGAGTCTATGTAAGATACAATTGTGAATTTTTGCATTTATTTTTGAAATTGTAATTTAATTTCAATGTTTCTCCCTTCTCTTTCATCTCTCCAAGACTTCCCATATATCCCTCCCCACTCTGTTTCAAATTCATGGCCTCTTTTTTTCTTTAACAATTGTGTATTTTTAATATATTCAATTTATTTGTATAAATTTAATAAATTCAATTTGTGTATATTTAGTTTATGAGCCTATATCAATAAAATATAAATTATTCTGATTATCAACTTACAAATGAATAGATTGTCAAGGAAGAAGATTTATGGTCATTGTTTAGTATGAAAATAACAAAATTTTCCTTCTAACAAAACTACCATGATCCACATACTAAGAGGAATTAAGAGTCTAAATGCCCTCATACATTTAGTTGAATCTTTCAACATACTAAATAGTTATATCACATATATATTTTTAAGAAGTCAAAGAACTATCATTCCTACCACTAAAGACTCAATATCTTATAGTAATTAATTAAAAATAATCTATAAACTCATGAAAAAAATCAAATTCAATAACTCACAACAATAGTTGAATTCTACAATTAAAATTAAAATTGTACTACCTAAAGCAGATTCAAAAACAATATTGCAATTATTCCATAAAATATTAATTCTGTTTTTATATTTTCTAAAACTTCATGTGTGCTAAAAAGAAACTTTGATGTTTATAAACAAAGATAAAACATGGCATGTACATAGCATTTACTAGAAGGAAGTGGATAACTTTCTATAAATATATGTCAAGTAATGTTTACAAAGGAAACAATAGACTGAGTACACCTGTTTTACAAGAGAAAGCTAACCAATAAAATCTCTTCAACATAAGCTCTCTTATGATGCCACATTTAAAAATTCCTCCTGAAGCCAAAGCTTGGCAACTAGTTTCTGTCACTGGTAGAGCCACAAGGCAAACCCTTGGCCACACACTCCCCATGTAACCTTATTTTCAAACATATTCACTCATCTTCCTAATAGCTCTGCCCCACACTGGAATGTTTTACGTCACCTACAATACCATGATACACAATGCAAGCACCTACAGTGACATCAATCACTTCATCTATCACACTGCTGATTCTTCACCACAACTCACCTGGGTAGGAGAAATGGCCCTCTGCCTTTGATAAAAAGCACAAAAATTACAGTTATCAGAGTTATGGTGAAGTCTTATATTTTACTACATACTTAAACTTTACTTTGCAATTTTTTTCAAGAAAGGTAAATATAAAGTAGCACCTGAAGACCAAACACTAGCATTCTCATATTTTCTTATTATACATAAAAAAATAAATGAACAGGAAAAACAGAAATATTTTGTCAAAGAGGACTATGCCAAAGTACTATACTATACTATAAAAGCTCTCAAAGTTGTGTTAGTTCCCTTCTTTTCTTTTCTGTCACAGAACAATGTAGGAGACATTTCACTTTTTCTATCTTACATTGTTCTTTCACATTTTAAATTAAGACCAAAAGTAAAAGAAATTCGTTTTAGAAAAATTAAAGGCTCCCAACTTCTAGTAAGTTAGTCAGTACTCTAAATGAATTTTTCCTTATTGTGTTTACTTCTTAAATAAAAATGAAGCGTTCATAATTATTGTAATGCCAAATATACTTTTAAAAATCACCTTAAATTCCACAATTTCAATTATGACTATTTTTGAACAATAAAGCTTAAACCTACAATTCAAAACCTACACTGTATACGGCTAACTCAGAAACTACAATACAGCCAGCAAAACAATAATAAATAGCTCCTTTTGTCTTCTTCTCTTTAAATCCATGCAAGAAAATTTACACCTTGTATTTCTATTCCAAAAATCAACTTGGGTTACTACGGTGTGTGCAGTTTTGGTATCACACAATTTATAAGGTCTATAAACTAAGAGTAAATATCTAAAAAGAAAAAAGAATGTTTGCATCTTTCGTGGTAGATTTCATTGCACTGAAGAGTTAAGATTTCTTTTTATCACAAGAGAAATACTTCACTTCCTTTTTTTAGTCTACCGTGTATCTACAGAACCCCATCTGTTAAGACCTAATCCAGCAAGCATGGCTGCTGCCACACAGTCCACACTGATTCCATATTCAAATCAGTTTCTAGCTTGTGAGAGCCCTACTGCCTCTTACTAGGTTATAATGCACTAGGTAAGCACACGAATACCACTATCACGTCATCTAAAAATAAAAATCCTATTGGCTACGGGGGGGGGGGGTTGGGAAAACTTAAAATGTATGTGTTCCTTTAAATACACATACATTGAGTAGTAGCTACTATAAGGTGTTTCTTGAGATTGCCTGTCTTTCCTTCTAAAAAGAAAAAGAAGCAATAAAAATAATAACTTATTTGAAGCAAGATAAATTTAAAAAAGAACAGAAAACTATATTCCCATTAGCGTTTTGAAAAGAACTGGTTATACCTAGGGGTTGACAATCTCACAAACTTACACACACTTTTGTGGTGATTTATTTGAAGGGTACACAAAGTAGAAAAGGTGTTTTGTAGTCAAGCAGCAATAAATATATCAAAGTAAAGACAGATAACCTATCTTTGACTTGACACACTAGCAAAAAAAAAAAAAAGTGCTTCAACTTTTCTGTGAATTTCAAAGGTCCATAAACCACAGACATTATCTAATCTGTCTCATGGTACCACTTCCATAGCTGCAGCTTTCTTTTTCAGTTTTCCAATACATCAAATAAAAATAATTGCTTCGCTGAAAATTTAGACTGCATGAGTGTTATAAAAAGCCCCTAGCAAGCATTTTTTAAAATATATTCCTGCGACTTCACACCAAGTACAATGGTCAACTGATTTCTCCTGACTTACACCTTGCTTTCCGGAAACCCAACCTTACTGAATGTCAAAGGCTAGATATTGCAGAGGAAACTGTTTTAAAAGCTTTGCTGCAGCAAAAAAAAATAAAATAAAATAAAACTGCATTTACAATGCGCAAAAAAAAAAAAAAACGTGAACTACTCTTAAGTATGCTCTATATAGGATCTTCCTCTTATTTCTTCCCCTGCCTTCCTGAACACTGCTTAGGCTCTGTAGATAGCGCAAAACATTAAGTCATACACAGTTCTGCAGTGACTCTCCTACCATGAAAGGAGCCAAAACCTAGGCTGCCTTTGAAATCTTCCCTCTGGTCTTTCTCCACCAGCAAAGCTCCCGAAGGCAACCATAGAAACCAACCTGTATGATCCGGTGCCCCTTATATTTTAACACCTTCTGTCCTCCCCCCACCTCCCCGCGCGCCCCCAAAAGGCTAAGATATCAGCATAACTAGAGCGAGAGCTTACAAAGAGGGGAAGGTTGCCTAGAGATGGGGGTGGGGGTGAGTACAGGCACATCACTCTCCATCACAGACTCGGAATGTATTTAAAGACATCAGATGAAAAATCTGCATCGTTCGTTTGTCCTCCCTGGAAAACACGGCACCCCAGCTGCTCAAGTTGGAACGAGTGCGCTTCTCCCATTTCAGGGGCACCGGGGGGGGGGGGGGGGGGGGTAGGGGTGTTCGGGCTCCAGGGGCCTGGCTGTCACCCTCGCGGTGCCACAGCATAGACAAATAAGTGAGTGGGTGGAAAAAGCCCCAGAGGACCCGAGGCCCGCCTCGCCCCTCCACTCAGGGTCCAGGCCCAAACCGGCGGTCGTCGGAAGTGCTGGAAAACCGGGCTGAATTGGGAACCGCGCGGGTGGCAGGAGGGAGGTGGCGCGGCCGAGCGCCGCGGCGGCCGAGGGGCGCGGGGAGGCAGGGCGCGGACGCCCAGTGGCCCTTACCAGGTTGAGCACGGTCTCCACGATGTCCCTGTTGCTGACCTCGCCGACCTGTATGAGTCCGATCAGAACGGCGAATTTCATACGGATGTTGCGGATGGGCACCGAAGGGTTGATCATCCCCGCGGGCAGCACCACCGGGCCGGCGCTGGAGCCGGCCGCCCCCCGCGGCTCCCCCATGGCGCCGCCGCCGCCGCCGCCGCCGCCGCCGCCGCCGCCTCCACCGCTGCCAGCCCCGACGGCCAGGAGCGCGGCGGGCTGCGGCTCGAGCCCCGGGCCCGGCTTGTCGCTCGCCATCCGCCCCGCTGCTGAGAAGCCGCGCAGCGCCGCCGCGCCGCCTCCGCCGGTTCCGTTATCCCCGCCGCGGCCCCCGCCCCCCGGCCGGCGCCTCGCAGCCCCAGCATCCACCAGCGCCGCGGCGCCGGGCCCGCTCCCGTCCGCGTCCGCGCCTCTGCCAGGCCGGGCGGCCGTGCAGCGCGCCTCGCCGATCGCCTCAGGGATCGCCTCAAGGGTGGCCTCGGCGGTCTCCTCACAGAGCGCCGCAGCTGTCTCCTCGGATCTCCTCACCGGTCGCCTCACCGATCTCCTCACAGATCGCCTCAGCGCTCTCCTCACTTATCAGCTCGTCGCCACCGTCCCGGCCCCCGCGGGGGATGCTGCCTCCTCTCGCACAGCCCTCCGCCCTCCACCGGGGCCGAAGCTCCGGCCGCTGCCACCGGCGCCACTGTTGTTGTGAAGCCCCGACGCCGCGGCTCACTCCGCCATGTTGCCGCCCCCTGCCTGCAGTAGCGTCCACTGCGCCTGCGCGCAACGTCCGGGGACCGGGGGGGGGGGGAGGCGGATCCCTCGCAGCACCCCCTTTTTCTCCCCGCGCTCCTCCTCCGCTTCCCTCGCCTCTCGTCCCTCCCCCACGCGCCGGGAGCGAACCGACAGGTGAGCAGGTGCGCGGGGAGGAGTCCTGAGGGGAAGGACACGGCCTGCGCGTCCGTCCGCTTGGCATCTTCCTCGGGCCTCACCGCGCGGGCCACGTGCCGGGAGTGACGGGCCACCCGCTCCGGGCTGCGTCTGCCCTCCTCGCCCGCCGAGGGCCCGGACCGCGGCCCGCTGCGGGGGTCCGAGACGGGTGCCGCGTCGCAGGGTTCCGTCCTCCGCCGCTGGAAAGGCTGACACGCCTGCACACCTGAAATAGAACCTGTCAAACCCGGAGCCTCTCTGGGCCAAGCCCGTTCTTGAACTCGCGTCCCCGCAGGCCGGGTGTGGTAGTCGGGTGGGAGCTGCCAATCCCAGGCTAGAAATCCCCCAGGCCCCTCGGGGATGATGCCAGCCAGTTAAGAGGGCTCCCTTCACCGCAGCAGGCGTATGCGGGTCACAAGAGTGGTTTGGATTATCAAAATATAGAGGTCATCACGACCAGCTTTAGTCTGTGAGAAATGTTTAATTAAAAACATTAACACGCACATGGTAATATCACTGATGGCACTGAATTAAAACCAAACAAGCTTGACTGCTGGTTTCTTCTTCGACATCAAGGATATAGTTTCTTTAATATTTCATGAGGTCTGCCCTTTTCAATAAAGATGTATTGCCAGTCACCGTAAAGATTAGAAATCCTGAAGTGTTTTCAGATCATTTTAATTGTCATCTCAAACGAAAAACAAAAATCAATATACAAATTCACCGTAATATCTTTGTTTTCATTCGTCTTGTTTTATTGGACCTTCCATCAACTCCAAGGATACAGAATCTTGTAAACATTTCTGAAGTGCTGTAGGGTAAGACAGACTTCCTTCATTCCTGGGCTTACAATTAGTTCTTGGTCGTATGTTGGTTGTTAGTCTAAACTCCCACTGACTTGATGAACATATTAAAGTAGTTACACAAAAGTAACTGGAAGAAGTGATGAATTGGTATGTCCATTTTTACAAAATAGCAATGGAATTATAAAATGCTCACATCAATGAAACTGCTTGGAGAATCTGCAAAACCTTAAGTAAGACTTCATAGTGTGGCAATCAAGAACTCCGGTGACCTTTAGAACTACCTACAATATTTGCCTAGCCCAGGTAAGCACCATTTAGTCTGTGAGAACTCTTTCATTTGCACATTTAAAATACTAAATCTATTTTTAAAATCCAGGTCGAAAGGATATATATATATATATATATATATATATATATATATAATATATATATCATACATATGATGTGTACACATATATATAGAGAGAGAAAGAGACATCAGTAGGTTGTCCCTCTCACTTTATTATAGGCATCTTGAATGAGAGCTTTGAGAAACATTGACAGCCTGAACTTTCTTTTTCCTTTCTTAATAACTTAGCATCATTTTAACAGGTCTGAATTTTCTGTTTTCTGTCCCAAGCAATAAGTGTGTTCATTTTGTTTTTATTTTTCTTGTTCATTTACATTTACTAGAGATGAGGAATAGGTAAAGAAAATAATCACTGTTCAAGGTAGCAAAAGCTCACTTTTGCATACTTTATTAAATTTCAGAATTTTATTTTTTAAGCTTGCTAACTAAAGTGTTCTGTAGATGGTCAGCTTGTAGAAAATGGACAGGGCTCTGAATCACCCTTGTAAATATCTATGCAATCTCAGACTATAAACTTCGGTAAACAGACATGATAATACCTATCCTACAAGGAAGAACCGACTGAAACAATGTTAGTTCAGTAGCAGCTAAAGTATAGTAAAATGCTTCTTTGTATCCTTCGTATACAGGCACTATGTGTGGTGAGTGAGCCATACACATACACATGAAAGACCAACTATCACCTGTTTCCAACTTCTTCATCAAATTTAAACTTTAGTTTTCTTCAACATTAGACCCTTCCACCCCCATTTTTTTTTTCATCCACTGATTTTTCTCCTAAATACAGAACACAAACACAACACAGAAATTCGACATTTTTACCTCATTTGACCCAGGCTAATCATTAGCAACCAACAGATATTTTCATGTCTATTTTAAATTCACAAATCACTAGCTGAAATAGATTATCTTAGTATTTTCTATTTAAAGAAATACTATCTTGAAAGTAGAAGGCTAACCAGGAAGGCAGTATATGAAAACTATCAAATCAGTGGTATAAAAGTAAGTGTTCTGGAATGTACAAAAACAAAGAATATTACCAGTGCCCTAATACACACATGTGCCCTCAAGTATGGCATAATTATGCACAGAAAACTGCACTCCACGCAACCTGTGCACCACTCAGCCATCCTTCCTGGCAGTACAGCTTGGCTCTAGCTTGTATGCCCTTCTTTTCATTCTCATTGCTGTCATCTTACTAGAAAGTTCACACCTGGCTTCCGGACTCTACCCTCACTGTCTCCAGCCCAGCACCCCATGAATAATCTTAAATCTGCTTCTGATGGGCAGATGGTGATCTAGAATGCTTACTGTTGTTAATCACTGTAAACTCTACATACATCCACATCATCTGTTTAAAACATCACCAGTAACTCTTTGTCTAACACGGTGCGATTAGAATCCTCATCTCAGTGCCAAAGGCCCTTTGCACTTTGGCTTTTTTTCAAGCTTTACCTCATTCTGTTTCTGACAGGAATCTTTTATCTATGACTTCCAACATTTTGGAGTGTGCACCACTTGTCTCATTACTTAAAAATGTTTGTCGGACTCCTAGATTCTTACCTAGAGATTTATGTTTTTAATATCTGCCAACTGAAAAAATAGTGAACTGTTTTCAGGTTTTAATTTAATATAAAATTTTTAATTTTTCTTTTAATTTTATTATTTGTGTGTGTGTGTGTGTGTGTGTGAATGTGTGTGTGTGTGTGTGTGCGAGTATACACATTCATGTTTGTGTGTATGTGCCACTCAACAGACATACAGGTGTATGAAGGTCAGAGGACAACTTTTCTCACTTCCCACTATGGCATCTAAGGGACAAACTCAGGTGGTCAGTCTTCAGTGGCAAGCATTTTACCCACAGAGCCATGCCACTAACCCAGAATTTTATGTTTTATAAAGCACACATCTAGTTGGAAAACATGCACATGGACATACACGAATACTGTCTCCGAGGGGGCAGTGTTCAAATCCTAATCATCAGTACTTGCCATTTCTATCTTATTTAGAAAACAAAAAAGATGACTGTAGATGTTAAGTTCAGATACAAGGATACTGGAATGAGGTGAGTCTTGACTGAATAGGATTAGTGTCTACTGAAAAAAGAGACAAAGAGGCACAGAGAAGAGGAAGTGAGGCAGAAACAGAGGACACCATGTAACATCCAGATAGATCTTGGAGTTATGCCACAGAAGGCCAAGGAAGACGGGATTGCTGACAACCACCAGAAGCAAGGAAACATTCTCCTGTAGTACCTTCAGAGAAATGGCCGCACTAACATCTCTATTTGGCGTCTAGTCTCCGGACGTGTGAAACAATCTTTGCTGTCTACGGCCACTCCTCTCATTCCAGCACTAGCTTGTACTTTGTTACACACACACACACACACACACACACACACAAACACACCATAATGTGATTTTGTTACCTCTGTAAACAATAACTAATGTAGGTAAGAATCTACACATCACTTTGAATAACTCAGAGGTCCCCAGAGTAAAAATATAAAGCTTTAGTCAACTCATATTTCTTTCTTCCAAATACCTGCATTGTGCTGTCTTCCATGGGCACAGTGCGTAGCCTTCTTTCCATCCACTGTTCTCATGAACCCCATTGGAATTCCTGTCATCTTCATGAATACATTCACAATCCTATCTAGGTAAACAGAAAATACTATGCCCATTTTCAGCTTTCAAACAGAAAGGTTTCCGGCTTTTCCAGTAACCTAAATTAACAATTTTTTTTCTTAAAACAAACAGCTTCTGTTTTCTCTGTCTTATTTGCCAAAAGTAAGAAAATCACAGGCCAAGACATGTAGTCACATATATAATCCCTTCTCCGAAATGAAAAACATACGTATCTATATATTGAATATGTGCCTGTATTATACACAGTATTTTTACCCTAACACTGAACAGCTTTGTTTTCCACAGTAGCATCAGGTATGCTGTTTTCCCGTTGGGTTTGCTGTACTCGTGTTAGAGAAAGAAAGCCTTTTAAGAATTTACATAGATTTTACTAGCCTATTACTGTTAATAATTTACACCTGTCAGATACCATTCCTTTCTTATCTGCTATGTACTTTTATATGTGTTATTTCTAACCCTTGATACAGCACTTTGAGTAAATATATTATTATCCTGTTTTTCAAATGAAAAAAAAAACTGATACAAAGTAAGGTTCATTCAGTTATGTGAGTCATACTTGAGGAAGTTATAAATTTAGGATTTGATCTAGTTATGGCTAGCTGTGCTCAGTCTCCCACACATTTCACATCTCACAGAGTAACCAAGACCAAAGCCATTATTTAATTTGTACTAATCTTGCCAAATAAAAGACACTGATGAGAGCAGGAAAAGATCCCTTATAAAATGAAAACATGTTTTTTCGCATGCTTGGTAAAGCTTCCCACCAAGAGATGATCACACTGGTCTTCTATCTCTCTGTCTCTGTGATAAAAGTTGTCAACAAAAGGCTGACTAAGTTAAAGATAGAGTGCTTGCCCAGTATGCCAAAGATCCTGGATTCCATCTCTAGGCCCTGGAGTCAGAATATCTCATTAGCTTTTCTGCTTCCTAGGAGTCATTTTAGTTTGTGACAAAAAAAATCATGTGGAAGAAATAAATTACTCCTAGTTATATTAAGATTAATCAGAATTTTGTTTTATAGTCACATTAGTATACTACTCCTTTACTTACAAAGATTCTGTTATGTACCTAACCAGTAATCTCCTAGTTCTTGTTGAAAAATATTAGTATTTTATTTCTCCATAATTATAATTTGAAATCAATCTCTCCTCCTCCTCCTCCTCCTCCTCTTCTCCTCTCTTCTTCCTCTCTCCCTCTTCTCCCTCTCTCTCTCTCTCTCTCTCTTCCTCCCCCAGGCATAGAGACATAGAGACTCAAACATTTAATCATGTCACTCAGGAGGTAGAGGCAGGCAAGTCTCTATGACATAACAAGATTCAGGCCAGCCAAGACTACATAGCCAGACTTACTCTCAAGAAAAAAATAAAACAAGGGGGAAAAAAGTATACCCTGTGTAGAGGGAATTCAAGAAATGCTATGAGGAAATACCCAGGAATCCTTTGAAATGGTAATCATACCATTTGACTTCTAGATAAGGGGAAGAACTTTTACCAAACTCCAGCACAATTGATTAGCAGTGCATAAAATCGGTCATAACTGAGTACTGGACCAATGACTTGAAACAACTCATTAGCATATAAGTATTTAGTGCATTATGAAACTTGATCTGGATTATCAACTTGAAAGCATTTAGAATCAACTAGGAGACTTGCCACTGGACTTGTCTGTGAGGGCATTTCCAAAGAGGTTTTACTGAAGAGGGAACACCACCCTTTTTGTGAACAGCACTATTTTCCCATGGCCTGGGGTCCTGGACTGAATGAAAAAGAAGAAAGCTAGTGGGATGCCTGCATTTGTCCCTCTTTACCGCCTAACTGCAAAGGCAATGTGACCAGGGCCTCACACTCTTGCCATCTACCTCTCAAATTGTCAGCCAAAATAAATGCTTCTTTCCTTGAGCTGCTTTTATCTGGTATTTCATCACAGCAATTATCTGTAATGCACAAATAATTAGCACATACATAGAGCCGATTTAGGGTTTATCCTTCCTCTTTTCACTTAACTAGAAGTGTGGACTAGAGAAAAAAGAAATAGAGTATCTTGCTTGTCCTTACCACCTGACAATTTAAGAATTGTGAGACATGTTATACAGAGCTGCTCTGGAGTTGGTGTCAATGTAAGCCCAGATCATATGACTAAAAGAGTTCTTCAGGAACAAAGTGCTTAATTATACATGCTGATTAGTTGTATGTTATGTATACACAATGGTTTATATGAAGCCTCTTTTTTGTTTGATCTAATCTCAGTG
Source organism: Cricetomys ansorgei (assembly GCA_026225945.1). Taxonomy (NCBI): domain Eukaryota; kingdom Metazoa; phylum Chordata; class Mammalia; order Rodentia; family Nesomyidae; genus Cricetomys; species Cricetomys ansorgei. The sequence goes on from JAMJFZ010001133.1 coordinate 14,361,330, forward strand.
GAATATGTTGGCCACAGTTATATCAACAACTTCTTTGTTTATATTGAGACAAGCTCCACCAAATTTTGTTTGTAGTAACAACACATAACTAGCATGTTTCCAGATACTTGCCATCAGCAAAGCCTAGTAAAGTGGTAGTTTATCCTTAGAAAGCATAGTTTTCCATTCATAAATATCACAGACAACTCATGTGCTTATGTCACAAAGTCCAACAATTTCCCCAAGCTTATCACTTTCTTTTTCCATACTTATCCTAACACTAAATAATCTGTAAAGTATGGCATAATTGCTGAAAAAAGGAGTTCAAATGAGAAAATATAGATTGAATCCAAATTCTGGGAAATTATCCTTGACCCTATATCCCTGATCCAATACTATGTAGGGTACACACACACACACACACACACACACACACACACACACACACACACGGTGGTTACATAGTAGTATATAGTATACATACATGTATATACGTATATATGTATGTATTTCCATTTCCCTCGTAGCCATATAGTTTCCAGTTTTTAAAATGTGAGTTCACATGTGTCTCTGCTTTCTTATTCTATTAATACCCTCTGTAGTTTTCCTACTCGTGTCTGTGAAATTCATGGTGTCTTTTGTTGTCTCAATACCTCTACTTATTCTTAAACTTAAAACATCTTTTATTGAATCACTATGATATACATATATATATGTATGTATATGAATTTTTACATGTAACTGATAGTATTAACTACTTTTAAGGCTAGCTGTGCACATGTGTTCTCATCTCTGGAATTGTACTGTATAATCTATCAGCTTTAAGTAAGAAAAATGTCAGAAGAAATATAATAACAAAAACACAGAAAATAGAGCTAAGAGACAAGATGCATGGAAACTTGGAATGCAGCAGCTATAAATATAAAATAGTCAATCTAATTGAAACAGCAAGCTGTGGAACTTGGTGACAACCTACCACTCAATAAGCATTAACTTGAAATTAAATGTACTGATATTAACATTTTACATGGTAGCAACTGTGCATCATCCAATACAGGTTCATTGGAAAGCATCCTTAAAACTGTCATCCATAAACAGGACAATTTTAAAGAAGCATTGTATGGCCAGACATAGTGACAAGCACTTTTAATCTCAGTACTTAGAAGACAGAGGCAGGCAGATCTCTGAATTCGAGACCAGGCCAGCCTGGTCTACATAGGACAGACAGGACTATGAAGAGAGACCCTGCCTCCAAAGCAAAAAGAATATTATATGTATCTATGTATACAGTATTTAAAAGATCATATACTATTTGAATAATATAAAGTATATGGCCTGTTCAATAAGACCAAAAAAAAAAACCTTTTAAAAAAGTTCATTTAAAAAGAACCAACATTTTTGATGAAATATATTTATTGAGAAAAACATGATATGACTAAAGTATAAAAGACAGCAGACATCCAGTACAATGCAGATCTACTGCGTATTAGTTACTTTTCTGTTGCTGTGATAGAACACCATGACCAAAGACAGTTTATAGAAGATTTTATTTTGGTTTGTGATCCTAGAGCAAAAGCCCACGATGGCCAGGAAGGCATGGTGGCACGCAGCCAAAGAAGGAAGACGAGAGATGCACATGTTTATCCACATACAGAAGACAGACGGAACTGGAAGTGTGGCAAGGCTGTGAACTCTGAAGGCCTACCCTCTGCAAAGTACTTCCTCTACAAGGCTCCACCTCCTAAAAATCCTCATAACCTCCCCAAGAGCCCTAGCAATTAGGAACCAAGGACTCAAATGTTTGAACCTGTTGGGGTGTGTTGTTCATTCAAACCATCACAAGTGAGTTCTGACAACGTGGACAGATGTAAAGTGAAGGAGATGAAAGCGTGGATACACAACGTCCCCATCCTCGGATTTGTGCAGTGCGGCATGCTGCCGGCAGTGAACTGGTAAAATCTACATGAATAACACTGTTACAGAGGGTGCGTGTGGTGTTGTAGTCACTCGTTAGGCATTTTACACTATGGCAGCTACTTAAACACAGAGACCACACCTTTCTAACAAGTAAACTTTTCATCAATACCTTGAGCCCAATGACTCTAACGTGGTACGGATAAGTGTCTGTATTGAGAAAAAAGAAGTTAAAAGATAGAAATGTTAACAACTCAAAGATCTCAACAGTTTGATATAAATTACTTGCACTACAGGTGAATTCAACTGTTAAAGAAAAATACAGTTCTTAAATCAGAATAAAAGATTCAGTTCCTTTATACATGCATATTAAGTTGGATTGAAATCCTCTAAGTTGGCAGAGTGACCATCACTGTATCCTTGGATCTCAGTTGTCTTATTCACAAGCTAGGAATGGAATTATAATAACTTAGATGTGATTACACTTTGAAAACCACAGTTTCACAGAAAGCAGTGATGTTAACTCTGACACTACTAAAATGAGGCAGTGATACCAATCACCTAGAACTGCAGGCTAGGTAATAATGCAGGGCCATGGACTCCAAACAGAAAACCGGCTTTGAGGAAGTGTGGGTACAAGGTTACCCACCCAAGGCTGTTTCAAAACTCAAAGCCAGTGGTTGGGAAGCAAAGGTCAAAAACCCAAACTGCTGAGACAAACCCTAGTTAAGACAAACCCGGAAAAGACAGTTGAGATAGCCAGGAATCCCCAGAGCAGAGCAGAAAGGCAATCTCAGACTGAGCAAACATCTGGAAACATAATAAAAGATAAACAAGAGGCCAAGTTTGACAGCTTCCAAAGGCTGCCGGATAATTTTGTACCTCATTTCCATGTATTCATATTGCTCTATAGCAAGACAAGCCTGAATCCCTGAAGGACAAATGCCCTGGAGAATGTTATTAAGGTAAGGGAATCTACATAGAGTCAACCAGCTTCCTCTAGGAAGGTCCTTGCAATACTGGACAGCACGACAAGCTTCGTCAGCTCTCTAGACAAATTTCCCTTGGGTTTTATGCTATGTTTTCATGATTAAGCAACATGTTTTGAAAGTAAAGGGACTAAATCAAGTGTTTATGTGCTCATTATTAGACACTCCATATGTATGATTTCAGATGGAAATGAAAACATTTTCTCTGCTCTTGTATTTTATGACCTAAATTTACTAACTTACTACCTCAAGTTAGTTGACAGATAAACTGAAGCAATGCACATGTAAATGTTTCCTGTAAGTGCTTGGCAAACCGCCCCTGCGGATGGGGACAAATTACTCTCATTAGGTGGCTGTTTGCTTCCTATTTCTAAATTCAAGACTGACTACCAGATGTGCAAGCCAGATGTTAGTAGGGATCACCTGTGAACCTCAGGCCAGACTCTCTTAATGATAGAGAAGTGGCATGCTGGCAAAATGGCAGATCTCAGCATCAAATTGGTTTTTGGTTTTGGTTTTGGTTTCCTGCAAGCATTTTGTACCTCTTCTTTGAAGTACTTTGTTCCCCTCAGTTCATGAGAACAGTTATGGGCTATTATGCTAATGGACCATTGGGAATATGTGCCTGCATATTTCCTAAATTTTGGTCATTTGACAGAGCATTTCTGGTAATTGAGTTTACAAATACTAGCTTTCCAAGTTTGTCATTACATTCAAGCATCTGTTAAATTTAGATTGGCATAATAACCAAGATGTGTCGACATAAAGATACTGCAATTAAAAATGTTGCAGGTATTGGTTGCTTCAAAATGTTTTAGATTTCTTAATGGCCTACTAATAAATAAACGACCAAATGCAGCATTTATTCTGAAGTACGCAGATTTGTTATTAATGAAGAATAGGTATTAATTAATATCTGTTTATTTAAATGTCTTTTCACACAGTCAACTCTATCAAAAATAATTATACTTAAAAAGTTAATACGAGGAAATTCTAGTGCATAGATTTTCAGACATTTTTAAGGTAGAAAATTAACCAATTAACCCTACTTGGTAATTTCCTTGTGCTAGTAATCCTACAAGCTCAACTCCCTAAAAGTTTTAGTCTCTGCCAACCCCTACCATTTAGAAATACATGTCACATGTAATATAATTAGTTAACAGATCACCGTTTAATTCTTCAAAGTATAAAAAAAAACTAATCAAAAACTCACATGAAAAGTTATAATTCACAGAAATCCTATAGCTATGTTCAGGAAGATAATGATAATTCCTTAAAGTGTTATTTTTGTGTTTGAAAGCATTACTGAATTTTAAAGAGCTTTAATTTATACTTTTCTTCAGTCCCAAGGTGTGAACACAGGGCTTCGCACATGCTACATTCCCAGCCTATTCAAGATTTATATATGTTTTAGACTTTTCTAATATTAAGAAATGATGGTCCAATCTTATGCTATATTTAAAGTTCAAATGTAAAGCCTAGAAATATTTAATTGAGTCATTAATTTTCCACATCTGTTGGGTATCTGTGTCAAAGAAATTTAAGTATCTTTTTATTACATCAACTTTCCATGTAACAAGAATAGCACCAATAAAAATGGGAGGAAAACATTATTTGAATGTTTCCCCTGTGCCTGTGTCCTTTGTTATCATGCTATCCTCATTCATATGAATCCAGCAATTAATGTGGAGTTAGACACCTAGCATTTGTTCATCTACAGTGTTAGACTCAATATTAGCCAGGGAGATTACTCTCCCTGGTGCTGAAATTGGCAACAGAAAAATTGAACAGTTTCTCTAAGATGTCATCCGCCACTGAAACTACTCATTGGTTAAATGTTCATACTTCAAATAAAGTATTATAGACCAGCAAGATGACTTAGCAGGTAAAAGTGCCTGCTGCTAAGCCTGACGACATGAGTTCAACCCTCAGGACCCACCTAATAGAAGGAGAAAAATGTCTCTCACAAGTTGTCCTGTCACCTCCACAGCAGCCCTACAAGCACAAACAGAATCAAACACACACAAATATAAATTAAATTTTAAATGTTATGAAATTTAAGAAAAAAATAAGAAAAAATTTTAAAGTATTAAATTTTACATACAGTATCTTAATGTGAGATCATTATTAAATCTTCTTGTTTTCATTATTAATATATTGTATTGTTGGAAAGTTGTTTCTAAGACATAACAGTTCAAAACAATTGAATATGCAAGATACCAAGACATGTATAAATGTTTAAGATGTCTGAAAACATATTACCACCAGCCAAATAGTTGACTCTGTTAATGTTCAGCAGTATTTATGCAGGTGTGAGAATTCAGGAATTCGTTTTACGTTTTAAAAGAAAATACCTGCAATCGTATTCCTTAGTTGCATTAAAGCACACTTGATTACAAGTAGTTAGATTTTATTCAGTGCTTACAATGACTTAGAATATGATGAAATTGTTTTCCCCCGGGAAGATTGCTTTGTTGATCCTGAGTTGGGATAGCATCCAGGGGACACCTATGCTTTTCTATATTCCCATAAATAGAAGGGTGTGAACTGGCTGGTACAGGTTCTCCTTAGGTAGATGAAACCAATAAATAATGACCGTTGGATATGCCAGACATCATTCATGTCATTCATAGCAAGACCAGAACATTCTAGACTTGGTAAGACCCTATCATATTCTGACGGTGTTGTCTATATTCCTCTTTCCATTTGGGGACTTTAGAAGCCGAGGATTCTATGCTGGGATGTGAAACCTCTATTCTCCCTCGAACTGTATTCTTGACTAATACATTCAGAAATATAATCTAGCCTTTGTGTGTGTGCTCTCTGTTTTCATAAGTTTATACCTTACCTGAAAGTGCATATTATATAAATGTTTCCTGTGGGGCTGGAGTGTACTTAATGGTACAGTGCTTGCTAGCATGTGCAAGGCCCAAGTTCTGTCTCCAGGAACAAATTAACAATAATATTTTCAAAGCTACCTCTAAATTATATAAAGTACTATTTTATTTGATAAAACATTAACTATTTTCTTCTGTGATGAAATTACTTGTTAAGAAATTTATTTTTAACTTTAAAGTTAGCAGACTTTGTGGTAGCTCTTTCAAACAAAAATTGAATCTGTATTTTGTTACTGAATGTGGTTCATTTTTTGTTGTTTTAACTGGACCTGATTTTATTATCTAAGCAATGTTTTCAGAGCCTGCTTCTCTTCCCGTGTCCACTTGCTCTCAAATTGGTACCACCAAATCCCTAGCCTATACCTACTGTCTTTCAATGAGGACCTATGCATACTTCCTAAGTCTATGGGCACTGTCAGACCTCCACATCACAACTGTGTCAGTTCAGATCCTTGTGGAGCCTTCTCCGGATTGTTGCCAATAATCAGAGATCCTGTCTCTTAACTCAGGTCTCATGTCTCATCTGTTCTTCACAGTGACATCAGAAATGTTGTCATACAATAATGACAAAAAATAATCAAAATTCATTAATTTTAAATGAATAAAATTAATTATGTAAAACAGACATGGTATTTCTCATAAAGCCCTATGTCTTTTACCTGCTCTTTCAATAATCTGGAAAGCCTTTCACAACCACCTCTACTTCTGGGATTCTTACTCATTTCTGAAGAACTAATTCCATTTGCCCCCTTTTCATGAAGGCTTTTCGAGATCCAGGGTCAGATTAACATGGTGCCTGAGGCACACAGAACTCAGAGGGCTTGATAAAGTGGGGAGAAGATGACTGTAATGCAGGACAAGCCTGATTTGTCTTCTGGCTCTATTGCATATTGGTTTGCGATTTGAAGAAAATCAATCTCTCTAAATGTTAGTTTCTCTTGAGATTAACCGCACCATTTTCAATGAATTGTTCTCATGATGAAATGAGTTAATTCCATCTGCCACGGTAACTAGGACATAACAAGAAATTGTGGCTTTTCTCTCCACCCTGCCTCCATTGCAGCCCTGGATTCCTGAAAGATAACTACTCTCAATGCTCTTTTTGGCCCTGTCAGTGCTCGGTAGATACTAGGGAAATCTGTGAAATGAATATATGACTAACTGAATACTTAACACCTAAGGACACAACCAAAACAATCTTTTTGTTCATTTTATATCCAGAAAGAATAGCATTTCTAAGAAACAGCAGTTGGAGACAAGAGAGATAGCTCGGTGGTTAGAAGCACTTGATGCTGCCCTAAAGGACCAGCGTTCAATTTTCTTACAATCATCTATAACTCTGGCTCCAGGAGATATGACCTCTCCTTCTACACGCGGGTACACATAGACACAAATAAAAATATTTTGGCCAGATTTTTAATTTCCTTACATAACATCTAAAACTTTTAGCTCTGATTTAAACATTATAACTAAATTTACTGTTTAAACATTCCGAAGTTTAGGTAAAAAGCAAGTGACTACAGAATAGCATTACATTAAAACTGATGTATTTTTTTTTTACATCTATTGTAATCTTGGATCAGTTATATCTACCTGCCTATCTATGTTATCCATTTATCAGGGGCTGTTCTGTTGTTCAATTTTTTCAAGATATGATGTGAACTATGACCCTTTGTACTGGTATGTAGTTAGAAGAAACGGGCCAGGGACAGCTCTCAAGGATATTGAATTCTTATGAGATAAGAGACTAAAACGAGGAGTCTTTGAGAGTATTGTGTGCTGGTGTGTCCTGTGTGAAATCAGAGCTTGCCTTTTCCAGCTCTGCTTTAGACTTCAAACATTGTATTGGCGGGCTTATATAACCCACTCACCTAGCACGAGAAGAAACCATAGTTGGGAAGTCCTCAGAAGTCATTCTAAATGTGTCAAGTTGGAGACCTACAAAATTAGAGCTGATAGCCATGGTCAAAACGACAACAACGAAACAACTTAATTGCTTTTCAAAGGATGTAAACTACACATCTACACGTAATCATACGGCAAGTTGAGACGTCACGACTTCCAAATTATGTCATATAGGTTATCTAATATACGGATTATTTTAAATGAGTAGCAGATCCATAGAATAGCTATATACATAAATATCTAAATAAAAGTATGGATTCTGAAAAAGAACACTGCTTACTTAATTGTCATGATTTTTGCAACAAGTCTTATATTCTTTTTTTGAAATATATATCATTTTTCTATTATAAAGTTGAAATCATGTTTAAAAGTTAACCTCATTTTTCCTTTCTCTCTCTCTCCTCCCTCCCCCTCTTCCCCCCTTTCTCTTTCTCTCCCTCCCTCTCTCTGGTGTTTTGGTTTTAGTTTTAGAAAAGAATTCATAATAACCCAAGCTGGCCTCAAACTCACTTTATACCTGAAGCTGGCCTTAAACTCCTGACCCTCCTCCTGCTTCTTCTTCCCAAATGATTGTAGGCGTGTGCCTGCCACAATGCCTAGCTTTTTGTTGTTGTTTGCTCTTCTTATTCTGTATTCACTGCCCTCTAGTCATGGAAGCTTCAGTGCTAAGAGTCCCATCTTTACTTCTCTGATATCTAGGGCCAAGGCAGGATATAAACTGTTGAACTTGATAGTGTGCGCTCCTTTCTGTTGATAGTAGAGTCCTGGTCTCCTTTATCAGATATCAAAACTGACAAAAACCGAAAATGGGAAAATGTGCACTCAAGAAACTCTCGAAGAACACATTAAGACACTAAACTGAAAGAACTGCAGATTGTCTATTGACACAAAGATGCAAACCTCACTTCTCAAAGCATTTATGTACTAGCATTATGTCAGTTTCACTTTTTTTCATGAGTGTAGATCATCATGTAAGGAGAATTTACAGCTTAGGGTATTCATTCAGCTAGAAAATGGAGAGATATTAAATTCAATAGAGACAATTTGTGAAGCATCTTTCCATGGAAGTCTTTCAGTGGAAATTACCTATGATGCCTTAAATGCTGAACTTCCCAAAGATGGGAGGAAGAATTAAATAACACTTAAGTTCTTATCTAACATTTGGATTAATTTATCGGGAAGAATTTTGAAGGCAAAGTTAAATCGAAATCTTCCTAGCCTGCCATTCCTGTCTCTCATCTCTGTTAATCTGAAAGTCAGTCCTCAATACGACACAAGTACAGAGTGTAAAATGTTCTTTGGTTGTGTTTGTTTATGTCTTTTTTTTTTCCAATTCATTTAAGTTTAAAATGAAGATTAACTAAGACCTGTCACAATCTCCATATTAGAGTAGATGCATGTGATGGGCTGACAGGTACTCCCTGAACCTCTTTCTGAAAATATGATAGCCATAAGACCTATATCATGATTAAAAATTCAGTATCTATAAGATGAGCAGAACCATGGATCCAAAATACATGGCTTTATTTTACTCTATCTGGATTTGTGTGAGTAATATAGCTGATGAACCCTGCTAAGTCATGGAAAAACATTCTGTAAAATTGTAACCTGTGATGTATTGGCAGGTAGAGCACATTCCACCTGAGATGGCTTAGGCATGTCCTGATTCTTGTAACAAAAGAGAAAATTGAAGCTGGACTTAGTCCACTAAAGCCTGGTAGAAGAAATGGTCACAGCTGTGGTGACAAGATTCTCTATCTGCGGCCTGAGCAATGAGTTGGTTGATGTCTGGGAAGAGCTTCACAGGAACCCCATCAACAACTTGCCTGCATTGAACCAGATGGTTGGCTATTAAGAGGCAGCTTTAGAAAGAGAGAAGGTTGTTGCCCAAAACTGTGATAGCCAAGCCCCCCTACTCAGTGGCAAACATAACCCATGTTTATGAAGTCTGGACTCATAGAATTACGTATCGCTCTGAAAAGCACAAACATATCCCATGCGTAGAAAGAAGGATATGTATGAATATTGGGGCTGCTGAAGAGCTGATTAGAAATAAAATTAAGGATATCTCTGTATCTTTCTGTTTTTTTGTAGTAAAAGAACATAGTAGTAGAATAAGTGTATTTCTGACTACTCAGAATGAAAGTTATACTAGCTAACCTCCTAAAAATGACTGTGTCCAGACTGCAACCAGTAAAGCAGAAGCAAGGCCTCCATCATCTCAGGCAGTGGTTCTTAACCTTCCTAATCCTGCAACCCTTTAATACAGTTCCTCATGTTCTGGTGACCCCACAAATATAAAAATATTTTTGTTGCTACTTCATAACTGTAATTTTGCTGCTGATATTAATCATAATGTAAATATCCAATATGCAGATGGTATTAGGTGATCCCTATAAAAGGATCATTTGACCTCCCTCAAAGAGGTCATAACCCACGGGTTGAAAACCACTGATCTAAGAAATCCTTTACAGCAACCTACTTCCCTTCCTACTGGTAAGTGAGGGTTTAGGACACCACTGATGCCACCCAAGTAAGGACACCACCCTAGTCAAAGCAAGCACGAGCCTAGCCCGTGGATGACTGTAGAACAGAGTCACAATACTACCTAATATGGTAAAATGAGAAAAAAAAAAACTCAACAGAATTCCATCTTGGGAACTTTCTCTTAATTTAGACATTTAACATAACAGCCAAAGCTTCATCTTAACTAATATAACTGGCTTAATTAAACATTCTATTAAAAGTGGCAGAAGTCACTGGAAAGACTGCTGTGAAAAGGCACACTCTCATATTGTTTCCTTTTTCTTTGGGGTGAGGACAAAAGCTGAAAAACTGAGAACACAATCATTCACTTCCATTTAAGGCTTACTTTATAACATGACTTCTTTCAAAGCAATGGCTATGTGGTTATACTGTACATGCTTACACACAGTAGATTTACTGATCTTGATAAAATACCAACATTTCAGTCTTTTGTTGTTTTGTTTTTCCAGACAGGGTTTCTCTGTTGTAACTCTGACTGTCCTAAGGGTCACTCTGTAGACCAGGCTGGTCTCAAACTCACAGAGATCCACCTGCCTCTGCCTTCCCAGTGCTGGGATTAAAGGAATGTGCCACCATCGCTCAGCTGAAACATTTCAGTCTTAATCTCACATAAATGGAGCAATGAAGAGTTCAGTATATAGAAACAGGCTGTATTTTTTTTTGTATGTCCTATAATTTTGTACTAAATGACCCAAGGGTTTGTAGAAAATAGGATTGTTTTCTATGAGATAAGATTGAGAAAGATTGTAATGCTTCAAAAGATTTCTGGCTTTTCTTAATTTCTTACCATAATTGTATTTCAACTTCTTTCATAATAATACTACTTGCTCAGAGCTGACAAGATAGTTCAATTGGTAAAGTTCCACATAAGCATGAGGAACTGAGAATCATGGGAACCTAGAACTCATGTGGAAATCTGGGCTTGGTGCTGTATACTTACAATCCCAACACTGGGGAAATGGAAATAGAAGGGTTCTAGGGGCTCATTGGCCAGCCAGACCAACGTCAGTGAACCCCAATGTCTTAATTACTTTTCTATTGGCATGACAAAACACCATAATCAAGGCAACTTATAAAAGAATGAATTTAGTTTGGTGCTCAGGGTTCTAGAAATTAGGGTGCATGACAATTATAGCTCGGGCTATGGCAGCAGGCCAGGTGCACATGGCACTAGAGAAGTAGCTGCAAGCTTATATCTGATGGACAGCATGAGGAGAAGAGGGGGGGTAGCGCTAGGAATGGCTTGGGCTTTTAAAACTTCACCCCAGTGACACACCTGATCCAACAAGGCAAAGCCTCCCAATTCTTCCTAAACAATTCCACTGACTGGGGACCAACATTCATGATAGATAAGCTTATGGAGGTCATTTTGATCCAAGACTAACACACCTAGTGAGAGACCTTGTCTCAAAACCAAAAGTAAATAGCTCCTAAAAAAACAATTTGGAAGATTTTCTTCTAGCCTCCACACTCATGTGCATGCATACCCACCCAGCATACAGACACATACACCTATCCTCATATCCAGACACATAAAGTAAAGATCACTAGCTTCTAAGCAATGGTCATAGATACTGTTTCGAACTCATTGATTGGTAGCAAGAAGCTAAAAATGACTTATTTAATCTGTGTCATTTTCCCGTCTCTAAGGTTTTCTACATTAATCTCATGGGTAGATGATGTGGTCGGATAAGATTTTAAAACTTGTGATAGAATGAAGGGAAGTTAGTGGTATTAAAATGAGCCAGTGGATCATCCCCCCTCATTGCCATGTGGAAGCCCCATTTCCAGTGCACGTCTCCTGCTTTTAAATGAAGGCTATGCCTGCCAGAAAACCAGGTATCTTGCACACCCACAAACATTCCCCACCCTCTGGGTTCCCTCCAGACCCAATCCTCAGGGTCTTCCCTAGTGCCTCAACAGAACACCAACTGTACTCTCTCCCCAATCCCTGCCCCATCCACTCATCCAATTCCCCCAGCTGCCAACATCAGTAAACATTTCCAATAAACACACCAGCTGAACAAAACAGTAAAACAGGAAACATACAGTCAACACACTCTGAAAATCCAGAAAAGAAACAAATCAAGGAACAAAATACCCATCCAACAAAGACAAACCCAGAATTCAGCACATAGACCTATAACCACCCCAAACCCAGATGACTAGACGACAGTGTAAGAACAAATTAAAACAGCCAGGGCTGCTTTATGTCTCTACCAGAGCCTAGGTATCCTACCACAGCAGGCTCAAATATTCCAACATAGCTGAAACACAAGGAAAAGACCTTAAAACCAACATTATGAAGATAATAAAGGTCCTTTAAAAGGAAACAAATAAATCCCTTAAGGAAATTCAGGAAAAGATAAACAATTGGAGGAAATTACTGAATCCCTTAAAGAACATACAAACAGTTGAAGGAAATCCCTAGAATTGTTCAAGACCTAAAAATGGAAATATAAACAATAGAGAAAACACAAACCGAGGGAAGTCTAGAAATGGAAAATCTAGGTATACAAACAGTAGCTACAGAAGCAAGCTGTATCAACAGAATATAAGAGATCAAAGAGAATTTCAGGAGTTGAAGATATGACAGAAGAGATGGATGCATCTGTCAAAGAAAATATTAAATCCTAAGAATCCTGACACAAATGATCCAGGAAATCTGAGCCACTATGTAAAGATAAAACCTAAGAATTATAAAAATAGAAGAAAAAGAATCCCAGCTCAAAAGCCTAGAAAAACATTTTCAACAAAATCACAGAAGAACATTTTTCTGACCTAAAGAAGATGCCTATAAAGATACAAGAAGTATACAGAAGACCAAATAGACTAGATCAGAAAAGAAAGTCCCCTTCCACCTAATAATCAAAACACAAAGCATACAGAACAAAGAAAGAATATTAAATGCTGCAACCAAGATCAAGTAACACATAAAAGCAAACCTAGTAGAATCATACCTGATTTCTCAGTGGAAACTCTAAAAGCCAGAAGAGACTGACAGATGTGTTATAGACTCTAAAGACCACAGATGCCAACCCAGAATACTATACTCAGCAACACTTTCAATTACCATAGATGGAGAAAACAAGACACTCCATGATAAAGTCAAATTTAAATAAAATCTATCTATAAATCCGAACCTACAGAAGGTATTAGAAGGAAAGCCTCAACTCAAGGAGGTGAAAACACATGACAGCCCATGAAAACAGAGGAAATAAATAATCTCACAAAAGAAGGCAAAACCAAAAGAAGGGAAATACACACACACACACACACACACACACACACACACACACACACAGCACCACAACAACAACAACAAAATAACAGAAATTAACATTGATATCGCTCAATATCAATGGTCTCAACTCTCTAACAAAGAGACACAGACTAACAAAATGGATGCAAAAACATGATCCATCCTTCTGATTACAAGAAACACACCTCAACATCAAAGATAGACATTACTTCAGGGTAAAGGGTCGGGAAAAGATATTTCAAGCAAATGGTTCTAAGAGGCAAACTGGTGTAGGCATTCTAATATCTAACAAAATATATTTCAAACCAAAATTAATCCAAAGAGATAGGAAAGGACACTTCATAATTACCAAAGGAAAAATCCAAGATGAATCTTTTTAAAATAATACTCTTATTAATAATTTGAGTTTCATACAATGTATATCAATAATACCTTCTTCCCATTCCTCCATGTTCCACCCTCCCACCCCTGTGCTCTCAGGAAACGAAACACACACACACACACACACACACACACACACACACTCACACACACGTGCACATGTGCACACACACAACAAAGGAAAAGAAAACCAAGTCCACCTTGTATGGCAGAGCATGGATCATAGACATCACCTTGCAGGCTGTTCAATCATTGACATTCACCTGGCCCATGCCAGCCTGAGACCAACCATGATGAAACTCAACCAGAAACTGGGCCCCATTGCCCAACCCTGCAGGCACCCAGGCTTCCAGCAGGTCCCTGGACATCTCCTAGGCATCAGACTAGGGACTAGAGCCTCCTGCATGCACCAGGACCTCTCACAAGCACCAGAGCATCCAGCTTATGCTGGGCATCCTGAAGACACCTGGACATCCCACAGACTCCAGGAAATCCCAAAAGCACCAGGACATCTCACTGGCTCCAGGACATCCCACAGATGCCCAGGCATCTTTCAGCCAGTTGGCCATCCTGCAGATGCCTAGACATTGTGCAGGTACCTGGCTATCCCAGTGGCACCCAGACATCATGTTCTCCTGGTCTTCCTGCAGGCACTCACATCCCACAGGTACCTGGACATCCCAAAGCCTCCTGGACATCACACCAGCTCCTGTACTTCAGGTAGGGACCTGGACATCACCCAGGGCCCTGAACTGTGTGCCAGAGTTAGTGCATCATGAAGCCAGGGTCCAGTACCTGGTGAACTCTGACAGTGTCACCAATGCAGATGGAACTCTATTGTCCTGTCCATATAAGCATCTTGATGTTTTAAAAACCCTTCCCTAAAGGAGGAGACTCAACCCCACCGATGAAATATTCTTCATCTTGCTGTTACTCAGGATCAGGGTGCTCCTGAAGTTTGGCACCGTATAAACAAATTGAAAGAAAAAAACCACATGATCATTTTATTAGATGTCGAAAAAGCCTTTGAAAAAAAATCAACAAGTCTTCATGATAAAAGTAGTAGAGAGATTAGGAATTCAAGGGACATACATAAACATAACTGTGGCAATTTACAGAAAGCCTATAGCCAATATAAAATTAAATGGAGAGAAACTCAAAGCAATTCTACTAAGACAAGGAACAAGACAAGGCTGTCCTCTCTCTCCATATCTATTTAATATAATACTTGAAGTTCTAGCCAGAGTGATAAGACAACTGAAGGAGATCAAGGGGATACGAATTGGAAAAGAAGGAGTCAAACTATTGCTATTTCCAGATGATATGATAGTATACATAAGCGACCTCACAAATTCCACAGTGACCCTCTACTATAAAACTTCATGTGACATTCCAGTCTTGGGGAAACGCCCAATGGAATGTTTTTCAAGGGAAGCCACATGCCATAGAGCAGGCTTGATTATTTAATTAAAGGAAGCAAATGGAGTGAATGTTCTAAAATTAAGTTTCTAGAAATTTCAGTGAAAATATTTCAGAGATAAAGAAATCTGGTTAACAAAGCACAGAGAGTATAAAGATGAGTGGTTGGATAAATGACCTGAGTTTCATGCAAACAGAAAGAAATTATTTTGAAGTTAATTGCCCACTGTTTTATCGTCTCATTCTTACGGAGATGTAACTAAAGGTCCTTTAAAGAAGTATTTATAGGACCAACCCCACAAAAATCCTAGTATTTTCTCTAGAGTATATAGCAAGTTCATTGGTGGAGGGTAGGAGCTTGAAAACTGCCTTTCATGTTACCATAAGGATTAAAAAGAGTTCCCCTTGTTAGCAAAACCAAATCTTTTCTACAAAGAGAACTTACTGTCAGTTTTTTTGGTTAGCCTTACAGTTCAGAAATGTCTTTCCCATATCACTTAGCTGTGCCTTTCCCCATTAAAATCAAGTGCTGCCTTCAAGAAGTATGCCTGCCAAGGAATCTCTAAAATCAACAAGAAATCCAATGCCAATTTCTCAAGAAAGACATGTGAAATGTGATGGGCCTCTAAGTGTTAGACAGTTTCTAAAAGAGTATAGCAAAATTAAGTGCTACAAAGATGTCCCAAATCCCAAGAGATCTTTGAAGAGCACAACATAAAGGATGGAGACCAATTTACAGAATTTTTGGCATGGATCTCAACTTCCAGAGGAATATAGAAATGGAATATTATAGGAAAAAATGACATTAAGGGAAATTAATTCTGTTTTGAAGAGAGAATAATATATATATATTATATATATATAATATATATATATATATGACTTAACGTACAAATGAATAAACGAATGCAATTTGAAGAGATTTATCCTTTTACTATTAATTTTAAAAATATTGGTCTTTAATAACTACTGTTATGATTGCCAACATATTCATGAGTTCTAGTTTCAAAGCTATTACTATTTAAGAATAGTTAGGCTTATGTCTTTCCGGAGAAAATATTTTCAAAATTTTCAATTTGAGTTCATACAATACAATCTGTTTTTGAATTTCTATTAATAACCCAAGGTTGATTTTTCCAGGATCATAACAATCTAATTTAAACAGCATCCAACACCTACCATGTATCAAAACACGCAGCTGCAGTTGGTCCACTGTATCCACGAGGTCTGTATCTGTGGATTTAACCAACTTTGGATCAAACATTTTGTAATTGCATCTGAATGGAATAGGCCCAGCATGTTCTTTTGCTCCCTAATTGGTGCAGTATAGAAGCTATTCACATACGATTTGCATTGCATTAAATATTATAAACCATGGAAGGATGATTTAAGGAGTACAGCAAGATGTATGTATTTTATGATAATCTATGCTGTCTTATAGAAGGACTTGTGAATCCATGTTTTGTATTTTCAGAGAACCTATAGTCAATCTGAGACAGATAATGAAAGTTGATTTTATTTGTGGTGGTTGATTCCACATACTTCAGAGACTTCTTTAATCTCATCCACAGGTAATAAACTATAGCCCTCTTTTCTTAAACTCATTAAAGGAAAATAATTACTTATAGTAAAGCATCAACTTAAAGGTAATCCTTTTGTCACAGTAAATGGGCTCAGCCTATCAACTCTATAAAGTACTAAGAAATCTACCACAGTTTAAAAGTGGGTAACACAGTTTGAGTCCAGGCTTAACTAGGCAATTTACAAACTGTGCAGTCAGGGTGTTTTGGATTCCCGGTCACATCTTTCTTGAGGCAGCAACAATTGTGTCACATATGGATTCTTCAGCTGTTGTAAGCATTTCCTGCAGTTGTAGAGGACAGCACCAAATAAAATCACAAAAGATCCCAGGAAAAGGAAAGGTGAGGTGATGTGTGTGTGTGTGTGTGTGTATTCCTAGAAAGAATCCAGACTATCATTCCTGAACTTAGAATCACAGAAACGCAGCTATGAAAATAAAAGGTAGCAGGAGCCTTGAATGTATGCCCCAGCATTCACTAGAAAGAAATAGAAAGATCAAGAGCATGAGGCAAGTGAACACATTAGTCTATGTTCCTCCATGTAAGAATCCAATTTAGAATGAATGCTGAGATTTCCTCACAAATGTCCAGAGCAATGGCTTCTCTCCCTCTTGGGGATAACCTCAAAAGAGATTCATAGAGGGTTGCTTGTTCTAAGTACTCGAGACCCCACAGTGTAGGCGACAGTGCTCTCAGTGTAGGAGACAGTGCCTACACTGTAGGGGCCAGACAGATAACAAACGAGTAATGAAACCCAGTGATAATTCAATGAAATTCCAAGAAATAGGCAAGTAGAAAGGAATACTGGCTCTAAAAGCAGGACTAGAGACAAGCAGGACATGTAAAATCCTGAAGCTCCAATACAGTATCTTGTGCACAGTGCAACATAGGCTGGGTCTGGGAGTTTGAGGGAGCCTATTCCTCAGCTGGATCTGGTTCCAGTACCTAAGGCTGTTCTTTTGGAGCTGCACAATGCTCTTACTGTAATTCCAGGGCTGGCATTTCATTTTGTTCACATGGCTAGCTTTATAGGGTGTGCACTTATAGGCAAGGCCCCTCCAAGATCTCCCTGCAGAGGTTCCAACTGTGTCAGGCTTCTGCCCAGTCTCCTATGGCTTCTTCTGAAATCTCAGAGGAATTTGCTGGGCTCACAGAACTTATATTTTTCTCCCGTAGATGCCATCAAGGTTTAAGGACAGGAGAAGCCACATCTGGGCCCACGTGAACCAAGTCTACAGAGGTCTTGTGGTGCTTTGTCAGAATTCTTGGGTGACTCTGGGGTGAAGAGAAGGCTTGATGGTTAAGAGTTTTTCTGCTCTTGCCCAGTTTGGTTCCCAGCACTCACAAACCCCCTGTAACTCCAGTTCCAGGCCACCTGACATTCTCATCTGACTTCTGAGGGTACCCACACACAGACATAAATATAAATGAAATAAATATTTTAAAATCCCTTCAGAGTGCCTAAGGATTTCATAGAAAAATTCTCTCCGAAATGCCCTTTGCCTGTGAAGGGAGGTGCAGACTTTGAGAGTAAGGAGGTACCCTCAGGGCCCTTTTCCTTGTTGTGATGCAAAGCACTGGCTCTCTTTTATGCTGCTAATCTCTTTAGCAAGCAGTTTCTCAGAGGCAACCTTCACTTTTTCCTAAGTTTCTTCCCAGGCCAAGCTGTGACTTTTCCAAATCTTTCCACTCGGCTTTCTTTTAATTATACATTCTGCCCTTGCGTCCTGACATTGCTCCCTAGTCCTGCTATAACCAAGCAGCAGCCTTAATGCTTTTGTTTAGATATGTGCTCCACCGGACATCCTATGGCATCCTATTAACTTCAGCCTTTCTTAAAGTTCTAAGGCACGGACACCGTCCAGGCAGAGTATTTTGTGATGTGGCGAGGGTAGCTTTTACCCCGATTTCTGACAGCTGCCTCTGAGAATGTGTTAGAATGACACTTTGGAGGGCACGTTCCAGCTCTTGCCTAGATTCCGCACCCTCTCCACCCTCACCAAAATCTTCCACAATCTTCTTTCAACATTTTACACTATGTCTAGATTGCTCCTCTAAACCATACGACCTCCGCCAGCGTACCCAGTTCCCAAGCCGCCTCCACAGTTTTAGGAATAGTTAAAGGAATAATTGCTTCCTTGTCATCAATTCTTTATTAGTTTTTCATCACCGTAATGAAATACCTGAGGCCAGGTAACATAAAGATGGATTTCCTGCTGACAGAGTGTCCTGAGGTGGCATGGCAATGCATGGCAACCGAGACGGAGAATACATGCCTGTTTCCTCTCTCTTGTTCTTGAGGAGCTTCCAGGATTCAGATATGGGGCTCCACCATAAAGACACTCTACTCACCCCCCAAAGCACACATAAAAACATTATGATTGCATTAAGTTCCCATGTTAGTAATGTCTTTTAACAGGGATTTAATCTCAGCACACGAAGCCCTATGAGACACTCAAACGGGCTGTGATAGGATACAGACAATTTAGGATCTTCATCTTGTGTGGTCATAGTCAGGTTTTCCTGTTTCTCTATTTTGTTTCCTTCTAGAATTTTCTATTAGCTGATAAAAAGATCACCTTAATAACTTAACCACCATACTGACTACTTAGCGTTTTCTCTCTCTCTGTCTCTGTACCACACTGACAACTTAGCATTTGCTCTCTCTCTCTGTCTCTCTCTAACTCTGTCTCTATCTGACTCTCTGTGTTCTCTCTCTATCTCTATCTCCCTATCCCCCCCTCTCTCTCCGCCTCATTCCAGATACTCAGAAAGTTATGCTCATGGGGGTACAAAGGCATATATAGGAAGTAAGGGTGTAGGCTGAGTTGGATGGAAAGCTCAGAATAGGCTGCCTAATATAAACCTGTCTCCAATCCAGACTTCTTAAAAAGGCTGTCCCTGCTTTATAAGGCATTTTCCCCAGCCATTCATGGTATGATATTTTTGCTCTCATTTTGCTATAATTTGTTCTGTGCAGAAATGTTTTTGCAACCTTATGAGAGGGGAAACAGGGTCAGAGGCTGATGATGAGGAACAACGATTTGCAAAATGCTTACGAAGCCCTTCTGAGGTGAACAACATGCAGAGTAGGCAGTTGATTAACCTGGGGATCTAGGTCTGGATTCCTGAAGGTCATGATTTGATGTGTCCTCCTGAAGCTCATATTTGGTAAACTTATTCCCTAAATTCATATTCTGGTGGTATTTGCAGAGGGTATTGGGGTTGGATAAGGTTATGAGGACAGTATCTCCATGAAGGTACATCAATAACTCTGTAAGAAAAAAAAGGAAAGAATCCTGAATTAGCATCCTTGTTCTGTCTTGCACTGTGATGCTCCCTCTCTTGTCATCCTTCTAGGCTCCCCAGCATTTAGAACTCTGAGAAATTAATCTGTGTTTCTCACAGATGACTCAGACACAACTTTCTGTTACAACAGCCGCAAAGCAGCCTAAGACACTAGACCACAGATTCATTGCTATATCAACAAGGTCTTCTCGTTTCTTAATCCAAAACTATACATGCAAAACATCATGTAAAACTGTGAGAAGAAATAATTTTGGTTCATTCTACTGAAGTATTTGCGTTTGTTTACTAAGTCTATAAAGATGTAAAAAATGGTATACTGCTATTATTTTAGATGTGACAATCTTTTGGCAGATTATTCCAAGAATTGTAGGATTTCCAGAATTTATTTCCTCCCTACCACACTAAATACTGGTTGCATGATTTAATTGCTATGGTAAGCAAAGCGAGCACCTCTTCCTGTGTGCCAATGCCTTCTATGGTTAGAACTGCCTTGTGACTGAGGTCTGCTGAAAGAGGATGTATTCATGAATCTATTTGAGGCTTCTTAGCTACTTTGGCAACATGGACATTAGGATATAAAAGAAACCAAAATACCAAATACAAAAAAGTAAGCAGAGTCCAGTTAACTAATTTTTGGAGAATCAGAAATCAGTGACAGGAGCTGGAAAAGACTTATCATCTCAGAATAAGATGAACTATTTAATACAAGACATAGTAAAGCATCTGAGCTGGGCATAGTGGCACACACCTCTAACCCCAGCTCTCAGGAGGGAGAAGCAGGTGGGTTTCTGTGAGTTCGAGACCAGCCATGTCTACATAGTGAGTTCCAGAACAGCCAGAGCTACACAGTGAGACCCTGTCTCAAAACAAAACAAGACAAGACAAAATAAAATGAAACAAAACATAATGCAGCATTTGAAATATCTCTAAGCTGTTCCTAGTTGCCCTGTCTGCTTCAACATCCCATTCCAATCCCATAGAGGCTCCATAGGCATTTTGCAAGTGTAATCTCCACCCCTTCTAAACTTGTGGTTTGTACTCCGTTCCCTTTATCTGAAGCTTATGGGCAGGAACAAAGCCATTCATCTAGACTTCTGGTTCATTTTTATCACTAAAGCTGTAATTGTGAATTCTATTAAAAATTATATAAAAGCAGGAGTGAAAAAGCTATTCAGGTTTCTTAGCATGTCAACCCTCAACTTAGAGCCACACTCTTCTTTGTCCCTGCCTCCTCTGATGTTCCCCACCTCTCTTTTTCTACCCATCATTCCTTCCCTAAACCACCCTCCAAAGTTCAACTCTACAATCACTTTCTGTAAAACCCTTTCCAGAAATTTGTGATATCTACTTTTGTGGATCTTGAAGAACTTCATTTTATAGTTTTCACATGTAAGTCTCATTCCCCCTACATGAATTGGAAACTCTTGGAAAGTAAACACCAAAACCTTATTCACTGCATTGGATGTATTGTCATCCTTGCAATGATCTGTTTCTCAGGGTTCTTAATGAGTGTGGTGAAACCTTCGCGGGTTTCCTACCCATATCCCAATGAGGAAGAGATGTATCCTGTCACATAATGAAAGGTGTACCTTGCCACCACAATGTTTGCAGGTGAAACAAAATTGCATGCATGGTATTATGCAGCATAGGGTAAGGTATAATTTTCTACTTCACAGTCTCAAAAACTGCATTAAATAAAGTTCTTTAAAAAACCTGAGAGGGAAAAAATGATAATTTAAGATAAAAATGGATGATATCCGTGTTTACCATCTAGCGTAGCTGTTCTCAATCTATGAGTTGCAACCCCTTTGGAAGTCAAAAGATCCTTTCATAGAGGTCACCTAACACCATCTGCATATCAGATATTTACATTATGATTCATACCAGTAGCAAAATTACAGTTATGAAATCCCAACGAAAATAGTTTTATGGTTGGGGTCACCACATCATGAGTAACTGTATTAAAGGCTGAAGCATTAGGAAGGTTGACAATCACTAGCTAGCACAATGGCTAAATTCACATGCGGCATAGTGGTTTTGATTTTGAAAAAGAACTTTGGCCTGGGGAGATAACAGTGTCAGTAAAGTGCTTCTGCAACCCCAGCAGCCTCAGCACCACCAGAACATGGACATCTAAGTAAAACCATTTCCCCTTTTGTATAATATCTCCCATTTTTCTTCTATCAGACATGTCAGCATTTTGTGACCCATCCATTATAGTATGTTCTCTCTATGTGGGGAACTGTGACAGTAAATTTTATGTGTCAACATGACTAGGTCAGATGATGCCCAGATATTTAGTCTGACATTACTCTGTGACTGTGAGGGTGTGTTTGGGTGGCATTAATGTTTGAACTCAGAGACTGAGTACAGCAGATGACCTTTTCTAATGTGCATGGCCCTCATCCAATCAGCTGTAAGCCTGAATAAAACAAGATGACCACCCTTCTAAAGAAGGAAGAATTAATTCTTCCTGCCTGTTAGCTGGAATGCCATCTTTGTCCTGACTTCTTATATGAGCTGGAATGTCAGTCAGTTCTTCTTGGGTCTTGAAACACTAAGTTTCAGATGAGAACTTTTACCAGGAGTTCTATAAGTGTAATGATATCATCAGATCTCTTGTGTTTCCAGAGCCACTGACTTCAGAGTTGAGACTTCTTGTAATTGTGTGAACCAGTTTCTCATTGTAAATCTCTTCGTGTAACTATACAAATACTTGCAAACATAAAACTTGCAACATATATTGTAATATATATATTACAATATATGTTGCATATATATATATATATATATATACATATATATATATACACACACACACACACACACACACACACATATGTGCAAATGGGTTCTATTTCTTTGGAAAACCTTAAATACTACATATTTGGTACCCCAAAATGGGGTGCTGCTATCAACTGATGCCTCTTTGACAATGGGTAAAGCTTAACAGACCTGCATCCTCCTGAGCAGAGTGTTGGTGAAATGCAGATATTAAGGGTCATGCTGAGTAGGGCACAGGTGAGAGCAAGAATCCTGCTCGTGGAAATGAGAATGATGACCATCCTTATGATAATGGGACAATGTATTTAGCTGCACTGTGTTCTAGTACATTGTGGGAGGTAAAAGTGGTAAGTCATGAAACTAGGTATTTGTTTGCCTGAGACCTTTTCTCATCAAAATGTTGAAGATATACCCTGACTTCTTTTAATTATAGTGAGATGTAGAAGAACAAAGGCAAGGTTTGTGAGGAACAGGAACTTAACTCCATAGGAAATCCTCATCCTGCCCATACTGCACAGGGTGCTAAAGACTATTCAAGAGAATGGCAAGGGTACGCCAGGACTGTCAGCTGGGCACTGAGACAATACTAAGGAGTCTTATGGGTCAGATGATAAAACCTATTTGATTATGAATCTACTTTATCCTTCCAGAAAAAGAAGAACCCTGAAGTTCAATCAAAGGTCATTCCTACAACAAATGTGCAGGGCAAGAATGGATCCCTCTTGCTTTTTGATTTGGCTGCCCTAGGTAAGCATGCCCCACCCAGTGACTGAGGGGTGATCCACCTCCGCAGGGGCAGAGATGTTCACAGGATTATACTGCCATTCCAATAGGCTTGATGTTCAGGAATTTTAATCAAGAAGAAGCCTTAAGATCTAATTGAATTTTCCTTGCTAGTTTTCAGAGTTGGTGTCATGTTCAGAATCCATACTGTCCTCCCCAAGCTCATACGTTTGAACACCTTGTTTTCAGCTGGTATTACTGTTTATGGAGACTGCGGAACCTCGAGGAAGTGGGGCCTGGCTAGCAGAAGAGGTCACTGGGGACAGTCCTTTAAATGTAATAGATAGCCCAACCCTGCTTCAGGCTGCTATAGCTATAGCGCTCTACCTTGCCTTCCCCGCCATAATAGACTATACCCTTGTCAATCATGAGCCCGAATAGATGTCTTCTTTAAGTTGCTTCACTCTTTTGAGATAGTGATAAGAAAAGTAACTAATACATTTGCAATTTTTCCTTCTTTTCATTGTATAGCTTCTCCCATTCAGAATATGAGTACCGATCTTCTCTGTCCACAGTTGTATTTTTGAAGACGATGTCTTGTTTGGTTTCATGCGATCAGAGCTAGAAAGGAATTTTGCTTCAGGATAAATTATATCTCTACTCTCATATCTGATTTAGACACCTTGGGCTATAGATTTAGAGTTGATGTTGGTATGAGTTGAGATCTTTGGAGCTTTGGAACTGAAGTTGATATAGTTTGCATGTGAGTAGAACATGAATTTTGGTGGGCCAGGAATGGAGTGCTGTAGATTAAATTGTGCCTTCCCAAACTGCAAAATATTGAAGCCTTACTTCCAGTGTTCCTGCATGAGGAGGTGACAAAGGTTAAATAATGTCACAAAGATAGGGCCTTGATTCAATAAGGCTGGTGGCCTTATGAAGGAGGGACACCAGAGCTCTCATTGCTATGTGAGGTCATCGACAAAAGCAGATGTGCGGAAGTGTGATGGCTAAAGTTGTGTTTGAAGTTTAAATTACTGTGCTTAAGAGAGCTATAAAACAAAAATGCCTCTAACCTGTAAGCCCACTTGTCCATGGGCAGATAACTTCCTGAAATGCTGGGAGCTGTTATTCAGGGAAGAAAACAAGCCACATGTTTTCACTTTTGTAAATAAGGTTGGTTGCCCCAATTGCACAGGATATGCTTGATCATACATAGGAGGGAGGTACATAGGCAAGAAGTACGTCAGGATGTATGTTTTCCCTGATTGGATAAAGGTGGGAGTTGTGTACCTTTATGGTTTTTGCCTTTATAAGCTTCTGACTAAAGTATTTCTCCTCTGTACTCTGGAAAGCCCAGATATGGACCTGACTAGTGTCCATGGCCTATCCAGAATTCAACAGAGTGTCTTATTTATTAAATTTTATTAATGATCAGACTGGTGAATCTCTGAACAACTCCAGACCTATAACAAAAGCAGGAAGTTCTTTCCACAGTGAGCCTGGCTGGACCCCAGAACTGTCAGAAAATCAGGACCTCTTGTTTAAGTTATGACATCTATGCTATTCTAGTATGGCAGTTCAGGTTGGCTGACAGAGTCTCGATTGGTTTCTGGTGTTTGGAAACTAACAGAGAAGCCATATGTAATAAATCAAAGTCAAATAACTGAGGCAATGGGGAGAATATGCACCTCCTGGAAGTGAAAGAGGAATCAATGGAGGAGGAGGTTGGTAATGTCATCTCAGGGTTGCAAAAATGGAACTATGTTTATACCCTTATAAACCATGAGCCCAGACAGAACTAAACAGAAACAGAACAGCAACATTTTAGACAGGTTTAGAGACATCTGTGTTGTGTTTATTTTCACATAGCACAACCCTGTCTTTACATATGCAGAAGAGTACAACCAAGGAAATCCCCACTTCCCTCCCAAGGCTTCAGTGCAAGAATGCACCCAACCTGCCAACGGAAGCTTGTACAGACACTGCGAGACTTTGGACTGTTGGACTAAAGTGTAATCATTGCTGACCTATGCGACATACTAAAACTCTTCAAGTCTATGGCTCAGAATAGTTGTATTTCAAAACACACTCTGAAGCACAGAATGTTAAGAGCCATAGCCTACACAGGACCCGTCAGCTATCTTTGAGAAAGATTAAAAACAAGATGACACTACGCTTTTCTCTTATCTGTAGAAAAACTCAGTTTATGACTCTTTTCAACTGACATTCATAGCTATCAATAGGAGGAAGTTATGTGAGTATGGTAAATACAAATAAACATAAAATGTTATTAATTATATAGTTGTAGCATCAACATAAGTAGTTATAAATGTCTATCTTAAAAGTAAAATTAATGGTCAAAGGGACCTTTGAATTTAGTTAAGATAGCATAGGTTTAATGTCTTATTGGGGAACATAATAAAACCGAAAGAGGTTACTTAAAGAAATCTGAGAGTTTAAATAAAAGCATAATACCAGCGAACTGACAATTGCAGTCTTTGGAGCCCACAAATGAGAGGAACAGTGCAGCAGATGACTTCTGGGAAAGTCGAGGGAAAGAAATATAAAAATGCTTTATAGATGCCATTAAGTGGCTGGCTATATAATCTGTCATACTTTGAAAATGTGATTTTATTTGTGAGTTCTTTAATAGGAAGGATAAATGACAAGTGCCGTTTTTCCCCCATTCTTGGTAATTATTTTTGGTGTATCACTGTTTTTTTTTTTATATTTTTATTGTGACATAATTCAACATACCATAAAATGACCCATAGAAGATGTACAATGCAGTGACTTTTAATATATTCACAAGGTTGTGCACCCACAACTACTGTCAAATTCTAGAACATTTTTATCAGTACCCAAAGAAACTCATTGAAAATCACTCTCCATTTTCCCAGCCCCAGTCTACTTTCTGTCTGAGTGTGTATTTGTCTATAGTAGCCATTCCATAAAAGTGAATTAATATAGTATATGGATTTTTGCCTGTCATCTTTCATTTCACATGTAGCATGCATCAAGATTTTATTCCTTTTTATAGCTGTGCTGCCTTTTTTATTATTGATTTTACTCTAGCGTCTCAGCTTAATTATGAAAAAGCTTCTAGATGCTTTTCCAGTTGAAACCCCTCATGTAATGGGTTCACAGCTACGAGACTTGACATCCGCTGTGATGGTTGGTTTTAATGTCAAATTGACACAAATTAGAATCATCTGAGTAGAGATCCTCAACTGAAGGGTTGTTAATTAATGTTGGGAGATCCACCTCAAGTGTGTGAGAATCTTCTGTTATTTAGTCCAGACAAAGAAGGGCATGGCAGGAGGAAGATGACTGATCTTTTGCTTGATTGGTCTTACCTCTTTGATGCTGAGTTAATTCATCCTGTTATTGTTGCTGTTACTGCTTATTCCTTCACTGATATAGGAAACAGTGTTTCCAGGTCTCCATAGTTGATTAAGGACCCATGGATTGCCCGGAAACTTCTCAGTCTTTAATGACAGATTGGGACTGCTGAGGCACCCAGGCTCAGGGACCAAACAATTAACAGGTTCTCAGCCTCTCTGGTGAGACATGCCTCTCCTCTGCTATCACAGACCCTTATCCCTCTGAACTGGATAAACAAACAAACAAACAAACTCTCTCAAGTTGCCTTGGTTGTGGTGTAAGCACAGCTATATTAAAGCAACTAATATAAATGCCATCAGTAAAATTCATCATACTTGTTGTAAGAAGTGCTTTGTTTTAAAAAAAAAATGCGACCATCCCTTAAAAAACACATTTATATGTAATTAATTTTCAACTGGCCAGCTTAGTTTCACCACTGATAATAAACTACTGATACAAAAATTACAGTTGATCATGGGCTGCCAGATGTAGCTGCTAGGAACTCAACCTGGGTTCTCTTGAAGTGCAGGAGAGCTCTCAACTGCTGAGCCATTTCTAGCCCTCAACAATCATTTCTTAAAGCCCTAGTTCAATAGCATCAGTTCTTTTGCTGTAGCTGTCTTCTGCCTCCAAGGGACCCCATTATTGTACAGGAGGCAGATTTATTAAGGGTAGTGAATGAGACATCAATAGAAGCTGTGAAGGCACGTGACAAGCCAAGTAGGTGGGAACAGAAAGGTGGGAGGTGCTATGTGGACAGAGTCTTTGGCACAAAACATTAGGAAGGAAAAAGACAGGGAATTGAAAACAGAGAAAGCAACACCACAAGTCAGCCCAAAAGAATCACAGCACAGTCTGCATTCTGAAAACTCAAGAAGATAGTATAGCCAAAAGCAGAAGGCAGGAAGAGAGAGGAGATTAAAAGGATGCTAATAATCGTAGCTTGGAGTTACCTATGTGCCAGGCACTTGGTATAAACAGAAACAGCTTGCTTTCTGTGTGCTAGTCACTGCCTAAGTATTTATATTCCCAACGTCATTCGATGCTCATAACAATTGTATGCTTATATGCTATTTGTAAATCCATGTTACAAGGCACAAAAACTAAGGCACAGAATGGCTAAGTAGTTGTCTCTATTTCTGTAACAAGATAGTGGACTTAGATGGGCCTTGTGGCTAAGTGGAAAAATTAAAACTTCATCCTGAAAGTGACAGGACCTTGAAGATTATAAACAAGAAAGTGGCCCTTTAGAAATGTTACTCCAGTAGAGGTTGAGCAAGAGAAAGGCCTTGTGCAACAAAGGCTGAGAGAACAATCATATAGGCACCTAAACCACAAATGGTGGCTATGCAAGAGAAGAAGAGAACCAAATATGTCATTTAGACTCCAAGAGCTGAGAGCACATATACAGACTCACATCTATTGACATATATTGGAGGAAGCAAAGAAAGCCAGCACTGAGCAAGTCCCCTGCCCTGCTGCCAAAAACTTCAGGAGAGGGCACACAAAGGAAAAAGAGGTCATCTGAATGAGCAGAAGATTTATTCTGACCACGTGTTTACAAGGGGGAAACATTGTAAACTATCATTTTTAGTTTTGCAGCTGTAGGCAATTGAGGAAGGATCTGACACACCATTTCTAGTTTGCTGAGCAATGGCATCTACAAAGTCTGGCTGCCTGTAGAGCACGAAGGACCTTGATGAGAGGGTGAAGTGAGTAGAGGGACAAGATCACGCCCAGCTTGGAGTCAAGCTGAGTCTGGGAGATCCGAAGGCTTCCTTCTGGTGTATAACTCACTAGTGAGAGAGATGACTGAGGTCCCGGCTGCCTCGCCAGCTATCTCAAACAAGAGACCTTCCCGGAGGGACTGAACCTGAGGAGTGGGTGGATCTTACGGTGCTCACCACATAGGGTTTCTGTCATAAGATTACTCAAGCCAAGAGGCTCTCCAAGGCCTTTCATTGAATGAAACACTGCAAAGAGCTGGCAGGGATTAAGTTCAGATCCAGGGTTAAACTAGGTTAGGACTGCAGGCAAGAGCCAGACGGAACAAAGAAACCTACCTCCTCCAGCCCCTCATGGACCAGTTGGGTCACTGAAATTGCCATCCCTGTCTTCTGCATGGCCAGGTGCTTGATGAAGAAGTAGTTCCTTCTCATGAGATTTGAGGATGGCCAGGAACATGACCTTCAGCACTGGACCAAAGGGGTGACAGCAGTTTATCATTGAGTAACTCAGAGGAAGAGAACAGCACACTACACAGGGAACTACTTGGGTTGGACTTGGCAACAGAGCTGTGTTTTATATCAACAATGCTAATACCTTGCAAGCTTGATGACATGGAACCCACATGGTGGGATGAGATAACTTACAGAATGACTTCTGTAAGTTCTCTTGGGACTTCCACACATGCACCATATCTACCGCTAAATGCCAATAGGCAATTTCTTCCCATCCTTTCCCTCAGCTGTTCTCAACCTCTGGTAATCACCAACCTCCCAATTTCTATGATATTATCTTTTAAAAATTCCGCATGTAAATGACATCTTCTGGTGCTTTTCCTGACTTACTTCACTTACTGCAATGATCTCTAGTTTCATTCATGGTGTCACAAATGACAGGACTTCACTCTTTCTCAATGACTGCGTAGTATTTGATCATGTATATGATCAAATCATATATATATCATCGTATATTCTTTATTCACTTATCAGCTGAAGGGCACAGAGCCTGTTCCACGTCTTCTCTGTTGTGAATGGTGCTTGAATGAACACAAAGTGCAGATATCTCTTTGACACACTGATTTTTTTTTAAATTTCTTTTGGATATGTATCCAGAAGTGAGATCACTGGATCACTTGTAGTTCTACTTCTAATTTTTGAGGAACCTTCATTTATATTGCTTTCCATATGGTTGTACTAATTTATATTCCTACCAACATTGTACAAACATCCCTTCTCTTTATACCTCACCAGCTCTTGCTATCTTTAGTCTTTTTGATAAAATACATCCCTACTGAATTATTTTTCTTCTTTCAAAATCAAAGTTGAAAAGAGTGATTCCCCCCACCCACCGCAGCAATGGTTAGATCTGCGAGTGGGCGCCCCTGCCCATGAGAGCCATTACTATGACTTGCACTCACTTTCCTCTTTTACTCCATGGTCAAAGCGTCTGCGGGCGCTGGCACACCACCGCTGTCAATGAATTCTTAAATGTAAATCTTTTCTAACACTGTTGCTGCCTCTGAAGTCTTCTTTGTTTGGAGGGCCAATTAAAGCTGTTACTTTTTCACTCATAATGGAACTCCACCCCTCCGGTTCCCCTTTCCAGGCTGCTACTGAGACAGATTCCTAACTTGGAGCTTTTTAACTCCCTAGCTCTAAAAGGTTAGAAAGGGAAAGAAAGAAAGGAAGATGTCTTCACAGCCCCTTATCTGTTTGAAGCCTGGAGAACTAGACTAACTTCTAAAGCCTTCTATCCCATTAGCTGTCCCATAACATGCTTTCCATCATCGTCCTTCGTCACTAACTCCTCTGTCCTCGCCTAAGACTCTATCTGGACCTAGTTCCTGCCTGTCTTCTATCTGCATCCTCTTGACCTAACCCCACTGTCCCTCGCCTAACTCCCAGTTCCAACCCTCACTGCCTCTTTTATCCAAGCGACATCCAATCATAAGGAAGGCTGCACAGGACACTTTAAGATGTCCTGCCTCACACCACCACCACTTCTTTACCTTTCTGTGAGGTCCTGGTGTGGGGGGCTGAATCTGTGTCCCCACTTTGTGATCTTAAGACATCATCGCAGATAAAAAATATCCAATAGGAATTCCTGTAATTCAGCATCTTCCTGTAGTAGTTAGGGCCTGAAAGTAGGCCACAGATGAGCATAGAGTGAGAAGTGAAGAGTCCAGAAGGCCAGGCAAGAGCCCTCAGATGCCAGACGGTTTGATTTTAGCGAGACTGGCATGATCTCATCGGCTTTGCATCTGTCAATGAGATGCCATTGTTAAGCAATTAAGAACACAGCCAGGGGTAAGCAAAACCAAAATAGATGCCCACCGTGTTTCATTACAGACACTTAGAAGAAACGGATATATATTGGTTGCTCTTCAGATAAAGTGGTACAAGCTTCAGGAATCACCGAGAAAGCTTCCAGTGCCAGGTGTGTGCTAAAGTGGCCCCCAGACAACTCGGAGACCTCAAATACTGGAAGGGTCAAGAACACTTGAAGAAAATGAGCAATCTTTTATTTAGTCTTATATCTTTTTTTTTCCCCCTCTAGATTTCAAGGAACTGCATGTCAAAAGACATCTACGTGGTATAGTTTCAGGTTCTGACCTTGGCCTCCTTGCTGTTCTTCTAAGACTTGGGCAAGGTCCAGCCCCAGCCTTTGCCTGCTGTTCACATTTGCCTGTTGTTCTAGTTAGCTTTCTGTGACCATGGGAAGGGTTTATTTTAGCTTGCAGATTACAGTTCATCATTCATGGGATTCAGGGCAGAACTCAAGGCAGGAACTGAAGCAGAACCCACAGAGCACTGCTACCTACTGGCTTGCTCTGTGTATCTTGCTCTCAAGTATCACACTCAGGCACCTTCTTACACAGCTCCAGCCACCTGTTTAGGAGTGGCACCACCCACAATGCACTGAGCCTCCTTAAATCAGTTAGCAGTCAAGAAATGCCAGTCTGATGAAGCCAGTTCTTCTATAGAGGGTCCCTTCTTCCAGATGTGTCAAGTCGACAACCAAGATTAGCCCATCACCCCCGTGACATCTGACTTTGGAGCATAGCTCAGTAATTTCAGAATAATTTCGACTCCCCTTTCTTTCCTGGTGCTGATAGTTAGCTCATGTATGCTCAACCTCATTACTTGTTCATCTTTGGTGTTCTTTCTCATAGCTAGAAGAGGGAAATTTTCCTTTGCCTTGATGAGTCCCAGGTGGCATCATCCACACAGGTGGCACACAACAAATCTGTGTTGGATGAATCAAAACTACTTGAAGGCAGTCAGTGTCCAAGACCAGATGTCACAGGCTATGAGAAGTAGCTTCAGCTTCACAGAACCCACCTTCCCAAGGGAAAAACCCTTGGAGCATGAATGGCAGAAAAAGCTCCCTTTCTCATTTCTCATATTTTAAACCTGCAGGAAATTGTTAATGGAAAGGTAGAAACTTTAATATACCTTCTGGGAAATTCTTTCTTTACCATGTAAATAAACACATTTAAATTATGCAAAACAACTTGGAAACAGAGCTTCAGATCTAGCTTCCTCAAGAGAGAATTGTGAAAGGGCCCAGTGGGCGCAGGCACAGGGGCCACTCTTTTTGATACTTGAAGTAAAAGGAATCAGTAGATCATTTTTATTTTTTCAAAATTTATATTTTATAAAGGATAAAATGAAATTTTATAAAGGACAGAGTGAAATGGTACAAATAAATTAGAACATGGGGGTGGCCCAACTGTAACCCTGTGAATGGGCTCTATATTTTAGTCACCCCGACTGTTCTCTGCAGTCTCTGAACAGAGGGGTGGCAGTAACAAAGTGAGGTTTTTACCTTTCTTGCTTACAAGTTGTATAGCTGAGAGTTAAAGTGGCCCCACTGGTAAGGGTAAAGGCTGAATCCTAACTTACTTGAGAATGTGTTTCCTTTCCTGTATCCTCCAGCACTCAGACTAAGGAAGTTCGCTATCCTGAGCACTATAAAGGAAAAAGTTGTCTCTAATGTACTAAGAAATCTTACTGAGAGAGAACCATGAACATGAATTATTTTATCTTATAGGTCATTACCACTTAGCTTCTAAGCCTTAAGTAGCAGGCAAAGCCTGTTAGAGGGTTGAAAAATGAGTTAAAAATGATATGTTCATCTATTTTAATGCACTGTGCAGTGATCATCGGAGGAGGTTATCAGAGCAGAACCAAGCATGACTATAAAGAGAAATGACTGCACTGTGTGGCACGAGCTTTACAATGGAAACACAACAGAGAAAGTAACACAACAGCATCACACTTTGCACGTTTCTACACAGAGTAAAAGAGACAAAACTACAGCAACAAAACACCATGTTGCCTGAAAAAAGAAAGCAATATAACCTACTAAGTTAAGCACCCTCACCATGTCGGGTGAGAGGGTATTGCAAGAAGAAAAAGGGAAACAGAAGCATCGTGTTCATAGGGGAAAAGTTCCAACCTGTTCATACTGCAGACGGGTGAAGAAAGTGTGAAGGACAGCAACTAAGCAAGCGAAGCAAAGCTGAGCAGACCACCATGCCTGGCCATGGGAAAACCATTAGCATAATTACAGCACCAGATAGCTGAGGGAGTATTTGGGGAAATTTATTTAACGACGATCATAGAAAGGTGAGATTTTTAATATTTCAGTTTTGAAGAAAGTGTCACCTGCAGAATGTAAGAGCTTCTTATCAAGTATACCTGAGTCTATTAAAAATGACAGCAGAGACAGTGGAGATGTATTTGGTGGCATTTACTGAAATATAATAAAAAGTGGAAGACTACCAGCACCTGAGACTGTGGCTCATAACAAATTATGTTTTATAATAGTTGACAAAATTTCTTAATTTAGAAATAACTATTCATTAATTGCTCACGATGTTATAAATACCCAGAGTCCAGGTAAGAAACGGTCAGGAACCTAAGCAAAGGTGGGAGATTATCTTGGTGTTCCACAAAGGAACACACAAACAAAACAAAAGGAATTCCTAAAAGGTGGCTTCTTTTAGCAAAAGGGGTGCAGAGTTTGAAGACACTCACCCAAAAGATCTCTATCTTTTATCCTTGATGTATGTGATGACTGTGTCTTATTCCATTGGCGGATGCTCGACTTCAAAATCTGATGCTATTGGCCAATCAGTGCAAAGAGGAGGAGGTTCAGGAAATATGGGCCCTTGTCAGGACAACAACACTAGATAGAAAACCAAACAAAGCAACAACAAACTTCCTTATTCTTGTTTTCTGTCTTGTGTAATGTTACCAGAAAACTAAAGTGAAAGGAGGAAAATAAAATTAGAAAACATAATGTCCCTCAGTTTGAGAATTTGTATCCAATGGCAGAGAACTTAGAAAGAATTAGATTCTTCTTTAATTTTAAAAAATATGCATCTGTTGTGTGTGGCACGGCTGGGGGGAGGTGGGCATGCATATGTCCTAGCACAGATCTTTCCTTCTACCTTCTGGTACTGAGGGTTGAATTCAGGTCACCAACCTTGGTAACAAGTGCAGCTATCAGCTGAACCATCTTATTGGCTCCAAATTGGGTTGTTTAATGATGTGTAGGTAGGAGGAAGGAAGGAAGCAAGGGAGAGGGGGAGGGAGGGAAGGATAGAAGGAGAAAGGGAGGAAGGAAGGGTAAAAGAAAGGAAGAGAATGATGGAGGAGAAGGTATTTGGTGTAAATCAGAAGGAAAGAAAGAAAAAAGAAGGATAAGGTGGTAGGGAGGGACAGAAGGGGAAACGGAATCTGGTTTTAACATAAGCAAAAGTAGGCAGTGGTTATCAAAAGTATATATTTACTATTACACAATATTATTACTTGCATTATTATTATGCAAATTATTTTAAGGCATAAGAAAATTGCCAAGTATAAATAGGATTTATGATTTTAAAGGTGTATACACAGAACAATACTCAGAAGTATAATGCCACACAAAACTGTAGTAATACACAGTCTTTTAATTCATGCTGTGTGGAGTGAATAAATGAACATGACTTCAATACTGACAGATGCTGTAGACCAGGAAGCCAAAGACCAAGGATAAGAATATCAAGAGCTCTAAAATAACCCAGGATAGTTTGGGCTGTGCACTGTAGGCTGGACTTGAGAATCGCCCCCTTAAGACACATGCTCTTGAGATGCTCTGGGAAGAATTTCTGATAGGGTTGAAAATTCACACCGTTGAAACCAACCGTAAGAATGAAGGGGCACTAGAGATAATAACAGCTTAAAAAAACTTTTTAAGGAGAAAGCAATCATCTAAATTGTAGCTTCTGTTGAATACTAAACGATGACAAATTTGAGAAGAGAATTGAAAAACAAAATAAAATTGAATAGTTTTTTGTACCAAATCTCATAATGAGGATCTAATAAACGGAAAGAATGAAAGCTATTCTGTGTTATTAGTACTCACATCTCTGATTGAATCTGCTGGAAGTTTATAGATCTGAGCTCACTAATAGTTTGAGGATTTAATCCTTGCAAAATGTCTCTCATGATTTTAGACTTTGAGAAAATGAACACCTATTTCAATTAACCCTTCATGACAGAAATATGTATTACCTTTTGTTTTTTACTTCTTTTATAGTATAAAAACCAAGGACCAATATGAAAAATAATGTAATGAGATAATAGAAACTATGTCCTCAATATGTTGATAGAGATTATGCTATTAAAAAATAAAATAGGAGCTGGGAATGTAATCGAGTTGATAGAGTGTTTGCCTGCTATGCATGAAGCTCTGGATTCAGTCTACCTCGTTGTGTAAACTGGTGTGATAGTAAGTAACTATAACCCCAGCTCTGGGAGGCAGGAGGATCAGTTCAAAGTTCTCTTCTGCTGTATAGTGAGTTTGATGCAAGCCTGGGATAGATGGGACACTGTTTCAAAACAAACAAACAGTGCACAGACCTAAGTAAACAAAACAGAAATTAATAATGATTCCTATTTGTTAACTAATATTTTGAGCCCAGGCTGGACTCAATTATGTAGCTAAAGCTGGTCTTGAACTCTTGGTCCTCCAGCTTCTTCCTCCCAAGTTCTGGGATGACAGGGATATACCATCTATCCCAGTAATTCTTAAACTCTAGCTATAATACTCGTCTGTGCTTTTGGTCCTGCTCTACATCCTTCCTTGAGTCTGGCTGCGGTTACTAGGTAAATGGCATAGATGAGTGAGAACAAGAACACAGGAGACTTACTGAAGACAGGCTGAGATGGGAGACACTGACAAGGGGAAGTGGGGTGACAGAGGACAGCAGAGTCTGCTTGTCATGCCGAGGAAGAGATGTACAGTTTAGATTCCAATTTTGAATCTAAAAGAGCTAACCAAATTTTGCTGGAAACTATAAACACACTGGTACAAGGAGATTTTAAAGAAAATCTTGAGTCATAAAAAAACACAGAAGAGATTAATAAAGACATGTAGTAACAAGTCCCAAACCGTCATTTTGTCTTTACCATTAACATGTATGCTCAGTAAAGTTTCTTGGGAACTTTATGGAATATTCAAGTTATGAAGAAATTTCAAAACTAAAAAGCATGCAAGTTGAATAATTTATAAAGGAGGGGAAATGCAAATGGGGATTGTGAAGTTGTCTTAGTCTTGTTTCTTATTGCTGTGAAAAAGCAATTGAAGGGAGAAAATGTCTGTTTGGCTCCCAGTCTCAGGTTACAGCCACCATTGTGAGGACTATAAAGTGGCAGGAACTTAGAGCAGCTAGTCACATTACCTACAGAGTAAAGAGCAGAGGGCAACATATTTATGCTTACTAGTCTTCAGCCTGCTTTCTCCACTCTATGCACTCCAGAATCCTTTGTCTAGAGAATGTTGTCACCCACAATGGGCTGGGCTTCCCACTCCAGTTAACACAATTAAGATAATCCCCAACATACAGACCAAATTTAACTAGATAAATTTAACTAGACTCTTCTCTCAAGTGATTCCACATCGTGCCAAGTTGACAACAAAAACTAACCAGCGCAGGAACAGCAGGAAGAATTAATTGTCTGTTGGGTCTTTGCTTTTGTCACAGAAGGGGATTCAAATCATTTGAAGCAGAATATTCCATGGGTTTCTGCCTGAACAGGGGCCATTACAGGAATCCTAAGGCCTCAACTCAGGGAAACTGAAGTTGATAGACACGCAGGGTTTTATTAATGAAGCCAATGTTACCTCACTCTATTGCCTTACCCCCAGGAAGGAAGGAAAGATGGAAAGAGGGAGAGAGGGAGGGAAGGAAGAAGGCAGGCAGGTAGGCTGACAGACCATGTAATGGGTTCTGTAGCATTAAGTTCAAGTGATTTCTTCTCTTTAAATCTAGACCATTTCTTGGTACTCTGCATGGCATAGTCCTTCACATAACGACCTAGATTGTTTAGTTACAAACCATCTCACTTCCCACTGGTTTAACCTCTAAGCCATAATCCTTAAGCACATTTAGTTTCTTCTTGGGGAGGAAAGGTGTCCAAGGTTCAGTTGCTTCATGTTTTTAAATTGAAAGGACATACTTGGCAACAACCTGATTAGGAATTGAGTTCTTGCATAGAGGAATTCCAAATTCTGAAACCAAAATATTATATTTATTTGAGTCACTAGATCAAGTTGGGTTTTTACAAGGAGCTTTTTCATTTAATTTTGGTTCTTTAAACTCCTTTAGACTGTTTTGTTCTCGCTGGCTTGCTGGGTTGATTTGCTTTCACTTGTCCTAAGTCTGTGCCCACTGACACTTTGTCGTACTCCCACACAAAGGAAGACTGTCGTGTCCACACCTTCTACCAGCAACTTCAAAATCCTTGCTTTATCCACTTCCTGATGGTCTGACCCTGAAAGTAAGAAGGCAGTCCAAACGCAGATAGAAAGAACTTAGAGCTTAAATCATTACATTTGGGCCATAAATTTGGCTCTGATCAGACACTTCTCAAAATATGTGTGGGTACGAGGGGCATTATATTTTAGGGAAGCAATATTTTTCTGGCATTAAGTTCTGAATGAAGCTCCTCATGTAAGGAGGTATTTACTGTAAGAACGTATTCGAATTAAAAAAAAAATTTTTTTTTTCTCTAAAAAGGTCTACCTCTCCAGTAAAAGCCAAAATCAGAGCTCAGGCTGGAAAGCTGGCTTTTGCAGAGGATTGGGGATGGGTTCCTAGAGTCTACAGGGTAGCTCCCATCTTAGTTACAACTCCAGTTTTAGGGGATCTGATGCCCTCTTCTGGCCTCTGCAGGCACTGTACTCATATGGTGTGGACACACACACACACACAACACTCAGAGAATAAAAACAAATAAATCTAAACATTCAAAAAGGACATAGTACTTTAAGGAGAATTCAGTGAGAATCTGAGAATCTGGAAAACAAGACAAACTGGAGAGCAGGTATTTTTGAGTGATCTGGTTCAACCCACACAGACAGGAAGATTATTCCTCCAGCCATCCTCCTGGTTACTCTCTGTTACTTTGTGCTCTTTGTTACTAGGATTTAGGAACACATTAGTCTGTGACCACTTGGGTCTATATTCATGGCTTTAAATATTTTATAGAAGAAACCTTTTATGCCCCATTTTCTTTCTCCCCTTGTTCCAAAGCACACCCACTCCTTCTCTCTCCAGCCCTTTTCTCCTTGGTGATTCTGCATCACCTCAGTTATGAACGTGGGAAGCAGAATCCTCCTCAGAAGCTGGAAAGGGGAGGAAGATGGGCCAGGAAGATGAAATCTTTTTTTTTTTGGCAAGGTTAGTGGTTATATAGACTGTCATCAGCCACTCATTTTCTTACTCATTTGCACATACACATCTCTGTTGAATTTCATAGTAAGTTTTGTAGTAGCTGCTGTTTTTCCTGTCTGCAGGAAAGAAACCGAGTGCAGAGAGTTTGTGGATTTTGTTCAGTTACAGAGAATAAATGGCTGGAAGTGTGAACTCTAGTCTAGAAAGAACATAGAAGACAAGTTTTCTCTGTGTGATTGGTCAAGGAGAAATCTTTGTCCTCTGAAGGTCAGATGAGCAAGGAATAATGTTGATATCCTCTTGCCAAAGCAGAGGGATCTCATGTTACCAGAATCTCAGGTTGTTACTCACTGTTTACCTCTGCTTGTTCAAAAACTGGGAGACAGGAATTGGTAAAGAGAATGGGCGTATTTATAATTTGGTCCAGAACAGGAAAAAATAAAAGTTCTCAGCTTATCTCTGCCTTTTCTGCAGCCATGCTATAGTTTTTAGAAAGGTTAAAATAAAAGTAAAAACCTGGGTGTGCATAGCTTCAATTGTTTAATAAGGTATTAGAGTTATGAGATAGTCTTTTCCCAGAAGGCAGTTCCTCCTTTAGGGGAGCTACTACAGACACCAGGGCAACAGGGCTTCAGCCCATTTTTGCTGCCATTGTAGGGCTATCTGGAGATTTTTTTAAAGGACCCAATTACCTGTTGCAGTATTTCTGGTTCTTACCTGTCCCCGTGGTCTACACACTGCACATGAGCTTGGGAGATAGTCACATGGGTGGTGTTCCTAGACTAACAGCAGCTGTACAGCAGAGCAGGGAACAATCATTACATGTATGTTCAAGAGTGAAGTTGGTAATTGCATTTGTAACTTTTCCATTCATGTATGCCTAATAAAAATTCTGTTTTATGATCCTCACAACTTCAGTTTCAATGATTTGTCACAAAATTCAGAAAAGCTCTTTCACTCACAATTGTAGCTCATTCCAGCAAAAGTGCACCTATTAAAACCAGAAAAGGCAGATGGCTCACAGAGCAGAAACCAGGGAAGTGCAGATAAGACTCCAGATGTCCTTTCTCTCTGGAATTTGGTTTGGTTTTTTTTGTGAAGTTTTATTGGTCCACATGCAAATTGAATTTTCCATGTCTGCTTTTGTGTCAAAGCTGCATAGAGTTGCAAGAGCGCTTATGACCTGCAAAATCTGAAATATTATGTCACTCTTTACAGGAAAAGATCTGTCAACCCTAACTCAGACAGTAAACTCAAAATGGCATGAATACTAGTGATGTAGAGTTCTGTTTTTAGGCATCAGTGTGCCTGTGTCCTTGAAACAAACCCTTAACTTCCTGCCCCTGTTTCTTATCCAGGAAAACAAAACTGCTGGCTTACATGCTTTTGTCTAAATCAATTTTAGCCAGATATTAGACCTCTGATGCCTAAAAAAATCTTTATCTATTCTTCATTAACGTACCTGAAATGTCTGTGTAACGTGTTGCCTCTAGAACTCAAGGACTTTGTGGCCTTGATCTTTGCTCTCTCAGAATGTTCCCCATACCATCTTACCAAGAAAATTTGTCTAGCACATAAAAGTATGAGACATCAAGTGAAAGAGACAGAAGTTGCCAGAGACACAGTCAGTATCAACTATCAGTCAGGAAGAGTTTGGCTAGGGAGAAAGCTCTTGAACTAGTTACTTTTCTGTTGCTGTGGTAAAACACCATGAGCAAGACAACTTACAGACAGAAGAGTTTATTTGGGTGTATGATTTCCCAGGGATAAGAGTCCATCATGGCAGAGAGGCATGGGAGTAAGTGGCAGGCATGGTGTCAGGAGTAGAAAGTTGAGAGTTCACATCTTGAGCCACAAGATTGAAGTAGAGAGAATGAACTGGAAATGGCTTAAGCCTTTAAACTCTCAAAACCTGTTTCCAGTGACATGTTTCCTTCATCAGGGCCATACTTCCTAAAAACCTTCCCAAGCAGCAACATCAACTGGGCACTGAGTATTCAAATGCC
Organism: Cricetomys ansorgei; assembly: GCA_026225945.1. Lineage (NCBI taxonomy): Eukaryota > Metazoa > Chordata > Mammalia > Rodentia > Nesomyidae > Cricetomys > Cricetomys ansorgei. Next base: position 14,401,864 of record JAMJFZ010001133.1, read on the forward strand.
CGAGACTACAGGGGTCATCTCATTCAAACCACCACAGCTCTGGTCCAATCTAGAGCATCTTTTCTGTGCTTCACATCTTAGTCTCTGACCAGCAACCTTAAAATCTCTGCTTCAGGGTTTATTTTAGATATTGTAGAAAATGTTTAAGAATTGCCTTTGAATTAGCTTAAAGCACAGCTTTTAGCTACAAAGTTTTTATCTGTTGACTGGAGAATCTGCTTTCTCCCAAATACGCTGTACAAAATTCTGACCGTCTGCTTTGGAGATGTGGCTGGTTACCATTCTCTGTGCCCCTAATGTGAGCATCTGGCTCCTAGTTACACCTGCAGGAGATCAGCACACTCTTCAGTGTAGTGATGAAACCACATTCAGATCCATGGAGAGTGGAACAGTTCTCTGCTCAATTTTGGGCTGGAAACATGTTTGCTATTACACTAAGTTTACCTAGGATTCACCCGTTCTGCTAAGTGTGTGTGTGCTTGTGTGTTGACTGTCTGGAGTCATATTGAGAATCACATTTGAGCACAGTTATAATTGAATGGCAGTGTATTTCCTACAAAGAAGAGTAGCCCTGTGAATGCCGGTGTGATGGCTATTTTGATTGGTGGCTACTTTATCTGGAATTGACTAAAACCTATAAATTGCTGTGCATACCTGTGAGGCATTTTTGCTTAATTAAAAATCATTTGAAGTGGGAAGATCTACTTTAGTCTGGATCTTTGAGATGGGAAGATCCACCTCTGATGTGGGTCATACCTTCTGTTGGAAGCCTATATAAAGGACATGCAAGAAGCAAGTCTCACTTTTTGCCTATTTGCTTTTGTCCTAGCTAGCAAGTCTATTCTTTCACTAGAATTCACGCCTTTTTCTTCAGGATTCCAGCATGTACAGAAGACCTGCTGAGACATCCAGCCTCATGGACTGAACAACTACTGAATTCTTGGACTTTCTGTTCATAGGCAACCATTGTTGGATTAGCTGGACTACAGCCTGTACGTCATTCTAATAAATCATATATATGTAGTAGTTTGAATAAGAATGGCCCCCATATGCTTATATATTTGAATTCTTGGTCATTAGAGAATGGAACTACTCAAGAGAGAATAGGAGGTGTGGCTTTTTGGGACTAGATGAAGTTTTGTTGGAAGAAGTGTGCACTGGGGATAGGCTTTGGGGTTTCAAAAGCTCAAGCCAGATGCAGTGTCTCTGTTCTTCCCGATGCCTGTGGATCCAGATGTAGAACTCAGCTCCTTCTCCAGCACCATGTCTGCCTGTGTGCCACCTTGCTCCCTGCCATGATGAGAATGACTAAACTTCTGAAACTGTAAGCAAGCCTCCATCAAGTGTTCTCTTTTATAAGAGTTCCCATGGTCACGATGTCTTTTCACAGCAAGAGAACGCTGACTAAGACACTTAATGTGTCCAGCATGTCCCACTGATGACTGTGGCATTTCCTATGAAACAATTAAACAGTTCCTGCATTCCAGCATTGAGCACTAGGGAATTTTTATTTAATCACTTTGTACTTGGTAGGGATAATTTATAAAGTTATACTAGCTATCTTAGACAAAATTTAATGAAATTCACTAATAACCAACCTTTAGAAATGATAATCTCATCAAAAGCATGGAGGTTATTATTTGGGTCACTCTTATTTATGCAAGTTCTTTAATAATCATGTACTCTAGCTACTTAGTTGGTTAATCCATTGCAGCATTTTTTTTAAAAAAATAAGAAAAATAAGGACCAGGAAGCTTCCTCCAACACTGATTCTCAGGATCACAAAGGAACATACTCTCCTTGTCTCATATAGTCTGCCTTGTCATGGACTTAAAGAATAATTTTAATATGTCAGTGCTAACATTTTGATCTATAAGCAAGGCTTCTGTGAATTACCAATTTTTCTTGCATAATAGAAAATATTTATAAGTCCAGACCTTTATGCTTGAGGATACTAAACAGAAAATATGAGGCTTGGCATCTTCTTAGCCAGCTAGTCAGCTGCTAGTAAGACATGAACATTTGTATGGAACATCTAATTGGAATACATGGAGAGATGGACATGTCTGTCAATTTTCTCTAAACCACACGTCTATCATCCTCAAAATCTGTCTTGGTCTAACATTCTCCCCAATGCCAATTATTGCCATAATTTGAGCCTGAAATGTTCTGTATCATGAGCTAAGACTTGAAGTTTCTGCTTTTTTTTATTTCGTATCTACTTTGTGTGGGTGCGTAGAGATGTATGAAATGGTGTGCCATGTCTGTAGATTGTGAGGACAGCTTGGAGAAGCCGGGTCTCTCCTTTCATCACAGAGGCCTGGGGATAGAACTCGGGTCATAGTCTTGACAGTGATGTCTTTTCTCTCTGAGCTGTCTCATTGGCCAGACATCTTTGTGTTAAGGTTCTTATAAAGTTTTTATAAAGATCATAAGCAAACAAACAAAAAACAAAATTACTAGAAACATGCCAGAGAGATCTAGGAACAAGAAAATTTTATTACATTAAAAAAATAAAAAAAGAAGATTCTGATCTGTTTATTTTTTGTCATTTTGTCAACTTAACATAAACCAAGGTCATCTAAGAAGAGGGGACTTTAACTGAGAAATTGCCTCTATCAGATTAGCTAGTAGACAATGTTGTGGGGGAATTTTCTTGATAAATGTTTGATGTGGAAAGGACAAGCCCACTGCGGATGGTCTTACCCTTGGGTTTTATAAAAAAGTAAACTGAACAAACCATGGTGGGCAAACCAGTAAGCAGTATTCCTCCATGGGCTCTGCTTCAATTCCTGTCTCCAGGTTCCTGCCTCGAGTTCCTGCCTCAGCAGAAATGTAAACCAAATATACTCTTTTCTCCCTAAGTTGTTTTTGGTCATGGTCTTCATCACTGCAATAGGAACCAAACTAAGACACTGGGCAACACTACCATGGAACCCACTCTGTCCATTTTGGCACACGGCTGTATGTTTTCACCACAGACCACATTTTCTCTAAGGAGTTAGGTCCATTTCTCACAATCACCCTGCTAGTGTCCTTTATATTCTAGTTGTATAACTAACTAGTAATATGAGTGGATTCTAAATTAGTCAACTTGGGCTGAATAGAGAATCCCTTTCTGTTTTTACACTCTTGTCTTCAAGTGCATCATAGGTCTTTGGAAGGATTTTTTTCACCTTAATATCAAGAATTCAAGTAACTTTCTAAAAAGATCTGTGCATATTGGGTAACTTCCTGCTACTTCTGAAAGTAACTTAGTTGTCTTTATGCTGTCAGCCATCTGAAGGTAAGCCCTCATTCTCCAGTGGAAGGGTTCAACTCTGAAAATTACTGGTTTGATGTCTAATAACTTACTGCAGTTCTCTGAAAGTTCAGACATTTTCTGTATCACACAGAGAACAAATGTAGCTAAGTGTTAATTAAAAAGAACATCTTGAGTGTAAACATTAAATATTGATCACCTTCTATGAACAATTTAATTTATGAGCATTAACATATTCTAAACTGATGTCTTGAATTTCGGAACATCTTCTACTGAAGATGCGTATAGAGGGGAAGAAGGAAGAACCCTGACTTGAACATGCTCAAACCTCCAGTTTATCATTCACAAGTGTTCAGACTCGGGGACTGGAGCAGCCCCTCAGCGGGGCTCTGAGTGCAGCAGCTGCAGAAGCAGCAGTCTCCCTAGCATGCTGGCCTCCTGCAGTAGGGCTCACAGTCCTGACACCACTGTCATCATTTTTGTCAAAGTGGGAGACCCGTGGTATGTTTCTGGCAGCTTTTCTTTCCTTTAGCATTCCACTAAATCATTAACGAATGCACTTATTCATTGAATTTTAAGCTTGTTCAGTAAGGTGTAGCAGACTGTGTACATGAGAGAATGGAAAAATGAGTATGTTTCCTTGTCAGATTCAGCCAACTATCAGTTAACTAAAGAGAAAACTAGTTAGCAATTAATTAATTAATTAATGAGAAAAAAGTCCCTTAGTTTCAAAGTCTGCTATCAATGCCATGACCCCAATAGCACATTTAGAAAATGTTGTAAAAATGATAGAATCAATTCTATCTAAAATATAAAACCAACGATTGTTAGCCCCTTGGAATTTGGTGCTTTTCACTGGGTAACTTCCCTGTTCCCCTGGAGGCTGGTGGTTCAGAGCCTCTCTGATGCTCCCTGTCTACTCAGAGATCATTCCAGATCATTTTGGAGTTTTCTTTCCTGCTTCCCTTCCACCCTTCTAATCTACATCACATCCATTCTCCGCTCTGGTCCTTGAGCATATCACACTTAGAGAAATGATGATTTGTTCATCTATGGTCAGATGTTAGCAGCTGACCACAATGGCACAAGGAAGTACCAAGGTCTCTATTCTCAGACAGCATTAAGTGTTCTCAATATTGAGAGACAGAGAGTTACCCCACAGAATTGTGTCTGCTTGGTTTGTATGTTGTCTCAAGAGTAATCTTCACATAGACAAAATATAAATAAGTTCAGATAAATTCTTAAATATATTTATCTTTTAAAAACCAAGAGAGAGTTTCTTACTTTTTGGCTGTGAGCCTAGCCTTTAATGGCTGAGTCATCTTTCCAGCCCAAGAGTGGGTTTCTTATTGGGCTTGAAGAAAAATAATTCATCATTTCCTTTTATTTCATACATTAAATAAGATAATATTTTAACAAAAATATAACTTACAAACACAGATATGAATGTTCTCCTCTATGTTTGTGTATAAATATAGCAATGCTTGCATTTTAAAATAAAGATCTAAGGGTCAGCAAGATGACTTAGTGAGTGAAGGCACTTGCCAGTAAGCCTTACCTGTATTTGATCCCTGTAACCAACGGAGTCGAAGGAGATAACAGACATCTGCATTGTCTGTTCTCTGCATTGTCCTCTGACCTCCACACAAGTGCTGTGCCGTAGCCCCCCCACCCCATCCCCACACAAAATGGGGACGGCCTCTGATGTACTGGTAGGATTGCTAGAGTATATCTATGTCATTCTTCAAGGACGGGCAAAGATGAGCAACATTGGACTTAGTATGCTTCTCAGTCGCTGTGACTGAACTCTTTGAAGAAAAGCAACTTGGAGAGGAAAGGGTTTGTTTGTCTTTAAGTCAGTCTATCATTGAGGGAAGCAAAGATAGAAGTGAAGTAGGAACCTGGAGCCAGGAACGGAAGCAGAAGCCATGGAGGACACTACTTACCGGCTTACTCTCCATGGCCTACTCAGCCGCCTTCTTACACAGCCCAGGATCGCACTGCCTGCAGTAGACCAGGCCCTCCCATGCCAGTCAGCAATTCAGAATATGTCCCACAGATACTCCCACAGGCCAGTCTGATGGAGGCAGTTCCTCTGATGGGATTCCCTCTTTCCAGGTGCGTGTAGGTGTGTGACAAGTTGACAAAAACTATGACAAACATATTATCTAAATGGGATTCTAAACTTCTGAAATTACAGCAGAGTTTAGTTTTGTTAAGTTGTCTAGAAATTAAGGTGTGATAATTCATCTTAATATCAGTTAATCACCATAGAATTTTAATAATAAATGATATTTTAAATGTTCCAACAGACTTAATATTTCTTTGGAGTATTTTAGAATCTTAGAGCAAAAAAAAATTTTCTGTCTCCCGAATCTTATAGTTTTAAGGGGTGATCTGACAGCAGTACAGGGAAAATTTCTTTTAAAAAAATAGAAAACTGCAGTTTTCTCTATTTTTAGCTCACAACTGCTGTGTATTAAAGAGAGGGAGGAATCGGGACAAAAGTGATTTTCCTTTTATGTGACAGATACTTGTGTCTGACTGTTGCTGTAAGTATTTCCAGGTGATTTTTATCAAGCTTCGAAAAATGCATTTGTCCTCTGCATTAAAATATAAACTGGCATGATTTAAGTGCCTTGAAAATCTTATTATGCTATTAATGTATTAAAATTTGCATATGAAAATTAGACTCTAGCTGGGTAATAAAGTTTATGTTATGATTTTAATTTTTCAAAAGGATAATTAAATAGATTCATAATGTTCCAGTTGACATGTTTTAGTTTGCACACCAATGGAGCAAAGCTGAAGCAGGGGACTAAATATACTAAGCTTGGCATAGAGGGAGAAGATTCAGGCAGAGCAGTAACTAAGGATGTGGCAGACATTGGTGCCAGAACACATTTCAGGTACCAAACCAGCCACTTTGTAGCTAACTAGCTTTAGAAAAACACCACAGTGTGGGAATAGCCATGTCACAGTCTCACCAATGTTGACATTGGGAATTACTTCAAGAACAATTGGGTTAAGTGATATACAATGAGCATTTACAATCTGAGAAAGATTAAGAGAAAGGGTAAGTCCATTTTTTCCTCACTTTGACAAGCCCCACTACATTGTCATGGTTACACATTATTTGGGCATAAAACAGAAATGTATCTAAGACAGGCATATTATTGAGAATACGTCTCCTTATGAGTAAAATCAACTCAAATATGTTGCAGAAAACAGAACTGACTGGCTCACAGAACTAGAACATTTAAGAGATGCTTAAAGAGATGCTATCATCTCTTGGCTCTGTTGACTTCATACATAGTCACGTGCTCATCAAAGGTAGCAATAAGGGTCTCAATAGCTCTGAACTCCAAAAGACCTTGTGCTTACAACTGCAGAAGGATGGAATCTTCTCTCACTTTTCCCAACAGTCCTCACAAACTAGTGCTCAGGCACCCACAGTAGTCTGAGTGCTGACATCTGAGCCAATCACTCCAGTCAGAACATGGGCAGTAGATTAGCCATTGAAAGGGCAAGAGAGGTGGTCTTTTGTGATAAACAGCCCCACAAGGTAGAGACACCTGGTGTGATGGTACCAAGATGCTGAGCAGACGGAATCACGTATCTATTACGCTGATTCACAAGAAGTAACAACTTGTGTTGGAAGCGATAGAGGAATCCACAGGTACTGAGAGACAGGAAGTAAAATTCAGTGGGACTACTTGGTGTAGAAACAGAGAAGCCTAAACAGAAGCTAGACAAGGTGGGGTGCTCATGTTTTATGTTCCCATGGCATCCCTGTTACAACATTTGGGACTCTTTATCACAGCAACTTTCATAGGGCTTCAAGCCCTGTGACAGCGTGGACTTTAATTATACCATTCAATCTAGAGTCCTCAGAATTGGTAGTAGCATCGGGTTGTTAGCTAACATATCGAATGTCTGAATGGATGAATGGATGAGCAGGTAAGTGGGGCTGCTCCCTTCATGTCTTTTGGTGCTGGATAATCAGTCATCCCTGCTGGCATTTTACTTTATCTGCTTCGCTTTGCTATGCACAGGAACCTTTCCTCTCCTTGGGGACGCTTTGTGCAGATCCGGCCCCAGTTTTGTGTACTATTTAGCTCTAGAGTCTCCCAGCTTCCCATTTTGATAGAGAAAATAAAAGTATACATTTTGAATCAAGTGTCCATGCTTTACATAAATAACTGTAGATACAGCAGGCACATGCCCACAAGGAATATAGAGGCTGCAGAAACCCATCGCAACAATAAGACTTCTATATGAGACATATCCCATCATGCTCAAATCATCTGCAAAGGAAAAGTGGCAGTCAATCTGTCTCAAGTCAGACTTGCGTCAGTAAGATATGTCCTAGTCTCTAAAAGTCTTTTTCATTGCTCTCATCTTCTTAAATGCCCCCCTACTGACTTGCATGTTGAATATTATTTATTTCAACTATAGGACACAGTCATATCTTCCATGTATCATGACTGTAATGCTGTTATCTACGTGTAAATTCATTCAATAAGTAAGATCTTGCTGAGGTGTTAGACTCCGAAGCACTCTCTAGGAGTAGAGCAAGATATCTATGAAGTGATGTTGTCAGTATCTTTGACATGCTTAAAGGGAGCCATGTGATCATCCAATCAATATTGATTGATCTCGGAGCCCCTAGTTAATATTGGAAGTTATGCGAGAACGTGGAGGTGAACAAGATAGTCTCTCTTTGCAAAAAGTATACTTTTGTAGGAAATATGAGCAATTAAAATAATTATTATAGCATGCTACAAAGAGCTATGTTAGAGGAAAAGACTGTTATAATGAAGCAAACGACGAGGGTCCCTAACTTCAGCCAAGGAATGTGGGAATACCTTCCTGAGAATGTGACCTTTGAGGGGACCTGGGAAAGAGGACTATGATTTTCCCAGCTAGAAGAGAATGAGAAAGGAGATTATTCAAAATGGAGGCTATCATATGAGAAGACTTGAAAGTAAGACAGAGACAGAGACAGAGACAAACAGAGGGAATATACACTATTCATATTTTACTGTTATGTATAGTTGTATCTTGCCTTTCTCATTATCTATGTTTCATGGAACAGATCCAATTAATTCTTTTAATGACTGCATTTCAGTTAAGTTGCAAATGAACATATTTATTGAACTATTCAGGAATAGGTCTTCATTTACATATTTGCCTCTAAAATAATGTTGTATAAATAACTGTTGTTCCTAGGATGGGTGGCAGTAGAATAGTATTTTGGTTTGGTGTCTGTCTTCTTTGCAGCTCTCTCTGGCTAGAAACGCTCTGTAGCAGTACCCCTACTGTGGAGGCTCAGCAGAGAAGGACAAGAAGGCATTTCATAGGTATAAACTCTGCCAGACCTCAGCAGAGGGAACCACCACCATGGCAGGTGCCATGCTGGATAGTGGAACCCTGAGCGTCTGAGCTCAGGTGTTTTTATTGATTCAGAACTTCTCATGTGTTCTACTGATAGTATGTGCAGATCCTGAGCAATCAAACATTCTCTACATAAATCCAACACCTACAGACAAAACAAAACACCAAGACTTAGGTAGCCCCTCACCCAACAGTGCACAAAACAATTATTTTAAACACAAAAAGACAAACTTTGACAACACTCTCTTCTGAATTCCTTTTAAATGGATTCATGGTTTTCTTGTCCACTCACTGGGGCTCAGAACACAACATTTTCCCCAGTTCTTCTTAGCTTTAAACATTACAGTGGAGAGGCAAGTACTTGGCCAGGCTCAGTGTAAAGAGGATGCAATCCCAGAGAAGTAGTCACTCTGGGGATAATTGGGTAAACTGTGGTTGAAAAAAAACTTAAATTGATGTACTATATTTCCTTCTGAAAAATTCAAGTGCAAGAAGTAATACAATTCCCACTTACCACTGTTCTATGCACTGCTGAGGCTGAAAGGGGTCCTGACCTGCGTATTACAAAATGCAAAGAGGGCCCTGAGCTCCAGGGACTGATCCTGCCCAGCCATCACCGAGCAGCTAAGGCTGAGCTCCTGAGGCTTGGCTCTTTCACCTCAGCCTGCCCCAGTTTCTTTATCTGTAACAAGGCACAATAATACCTGCCCTACTTGCTTCACAGAGCTGTGAAGAGATAAAAGCGAAGTAAAGGACTGGGTTTTAAAGGGGTGTAAAATCAATGATACAGCGTGACAATATCCTGCCATACAACGCATTTCAAATAGGACAAGATGCCAGGTATGGTGGGAACACCTTTAACCCCAGGACTCTGGAAACAGAGGCAGGCAGATCTCTGTGAATTTGAGGTTGGTATGGTCTATATAGCAACTCACTACCATCTGTAACACCAGTTCTAAGAGATCTGATGCCATTTTAAGGTCTCCTCAAGCACCAGGCATGTACATGGTACATAGACATACATGCAGGCAAAACACTCATACACATAAAAGTAAAATGATAAAGAGTTTGAACTCAATTGTGCTGGCTTCTACGATGCCCTTGTGTATAGGCTGTAGACAGTCTAATGCCCATTAGTTCCTCTCTTGCTCTCTTTCCCTTCTTGCCCATCGTGACTTGTCAGGTTCACATCTGTGTGCTGTTTCACGCAGCACTCATGGTGTTTCACATTGATGTTCTGTCTCCCTAGTCACACAGCATATCTGCTATGTGTACTGTTCCAGCTACTCTTTCTTCTTTTTCTCCTTCAAAGGCATATTAGTGAATCAATTGTGCACACTTGGTATCTACGTTTCAAGTTCTTTCTCTGCAAGTCACTCTAATTTGTTTTCTGTTCTTACTACCTCATTAAAACTGTTCATTGCAAAGCCACCAGTGGCCTCTGTGTCCCTAAAACTAATGAAAATTCTCCATAATTATCTTACTTGATTCCTCAGCAGCATTTTATAGTGTTAACAATGTTCTTGTAAATTTCATTCCTGTAAATTTCACTTTCCTACTTTGTCTCCTAATCTCTAGCAGAGTTTTCTATACGTCAGCAAGGGCTTCCTTTCTTTAGTTTTTGTGTTATTAGCTTGGATAGGAATGGTCTCCAGAGGCTCATGTACTTGAATGCTTGGGAGTGGCACTATTTGAGAGGGGTAAGGAGAGGTGTGTAATGGAATGTAATGGAAGAAGTTTTTGTTATTTTGGTCTCTGTAAATGGCGTTTGGATTAGGTTTGTGTTGCCACCCCAGCTGTGGTAGAGTTGCTTACAAGTTGGGTTTGGAATGCTTGATGCAGGTGGCTATAATTGGGTTGGGCGCAGTCCTTCTGGCACCTGTAGCTTGCTTTGGGGGTTAGGTGCTTCATGAGTATATGGGAACTTTTGGCTTAGGATATAAAAGGTCTGAAGCCACAAGAGTCAGGGTGGGTGCTGGTTGGTGGTTCGTTGGTTGGGTTGCTGTTGTTTGTGTGATAATGCCTAAAAGGACAAAGGTCAGAGAGATTGAGTTTACAGAGCGTGAGCCGAGATACTAGTCTGATTCCCTGTCAGCTAGTCCTCTTCAAGCTTAGGACAGCCTAAAAAGAGGCTGTGAATATTTCTACCTTTCTCTAATTCTATATCAAGGACACTTGCAAAAGTGGTGAAGATTTCTTTCTGTCTTTCCTTTCTCCTTCCCTAAACAGAGGGTAAAAGACTGTAGCTTACTGCTATTGATGTGCCCTTGTTAGAGGAAGTGAGCCACTTGGGGGGTGGGCTTTGGGGTTTCAAAAACTCAAGCCAGACCAGTGTTTCCCTCTTCCTGATGCCGTTGGATCAGGATTTGAACTCTGTTTCTCCAGCACCATGTCTACCTGCATGCCACCAGGCTCCCCATCATAACAACAATGGGCTAAGCCTCTGAAGCTGTAAGCAAGTCCCAGTTAGTGCCTCTTCCCAGTGATAGAATAGCGACAAGACAGCGTTCCTCCAGAGTCTGGTCACTTGCATTCGGTAGCTGACATTGCTAGTCCATGTGGGATAACTCAAGAGTCTGTTTTTCCAATCCAGATTACCCACCGATTTCTAACCGCGTATGTGGCCTACAGGACATCTCTCCTTAGAGGTCTCGTGCATACCTCACTGTCAAAAGGACTAGATGGAAACTTCTTGTGTGCCGTCTCCTTACTCAGTAAGTGGAACCATCATGGGACTAGTTTCTTGGGTTGAAAGTCTCAGAGTTTTCCTTGCTGCTCTGCCTTCCTGACCTCGAATTCTACATATCTTTTGTTTTCATGTCATTTGTTTTCATCACTGTAACCCTCATGTAGTTTAGCGACCACTGATCCCTTACTGCTTTTGTTTCTCCCCAGTTCATTTCCTGTTCAGCATCCAGAATGAACCTCCTGACCTGCAGATTAGAGAGAGGGCCAGCAAACAGGGATAGAGCAGGGCTAGTTCTTTTGGATCCAAGCAGAGAGTTCACACCATTGTTTGCCTTCTTTGCATTCTGGACACGTCATAAGACTGGAATCAAGTGCGAAGATCAGAACATAGAGGCTTCTGCAAAGACCGTTGCTGGAAGATAGGACTGAATTGCTGAAGCAAAGGACAGGGTAGGTAGGACTCTGTGGTGTTTCTAAAATGGATCAGGTATTTGCTCTGATTCCCAGAGTCTTTCTTGCCTCTGGGGCTAGCCTAAGGAGACCTGTAGCAGAATCTTGGCTCTAGAAATGGGTTAGTTTATATAAAGAGGTTTTATATCTTTGATTTCTCTTTAACACTTGAGTGTAGTGCTATATATTATATTTGCTCCCAGCCCCAGCCATGGTATCAGGCCTGGGCTTAGTTGAAAGTATCATTTACAGTCAGGTTCAGTGCAGTAAATATCTTTGTGTGTCCATTGCTCCATGATCTGCTTACATCTCCCTTGAGGAGAGTGTCCCAGGCCTCTAGCTCATGTCTCTCTTTTTCTGAACACCATATAGCTCTCTTTTTGGTATAGTTCATATTTGAACTTAATGAGCCAATAATTTTCCATTTGAAACCAGTCTTTGAAATAGTCTAAAGTCATCTAAGGACCCCAACATCTCCTGGAGGAGTTTTAACAATCATCATCTTAACTAAGCCTCTCTCTACCCTCAGTGCAGTCCTTCCAATCACCTCTTTGCCTCTAGAACATTCATTTTTATTCGTCAGTTGGATCCTTATTTAAATTGTGCCACCCTTATCCTGAGTGCATGGAGTTCAAAGGCTTGAGTGGCTGACATGGTCTTCCATCTCCTCGCCTCATTACACCGCATATGGAAACCACCTCGAGCTATGTGGCAGCTCTGAGTGCGACGCTGCTTCATTTCTCTCTCTGCCCCATTGGACATGCCATTCTCATGTCCTGTGTTCTCTTCACTCTCATCTGTGAAGGAGCTGCCTACTCAACCAAGTGACTCATGTCAATGACACAAGAAACTTCCTCAAACCTCAAAGCCAGGTCAGAACCTGGGCTAGTTCTGACAATTGCTTTTCTGGTGTGCTTTCTGGTATCTTGCTTTCACCTCCAAGGCTTCACTTACCAGGGACATTGGGATAACAGTTTTACTGTCATGTTTACTTTTTCTACTAAATCAAATGACTTTTATGTCTTGCATAGGACTTGCTATACTATATATATATATATATATATATATATATATATATATATATATATGATGTATAAATGCTTGTTTTGAAAGGAATATATATGTGCGTGACATACTTTTCCTTTTTGCACATGTATGCGTATATAGCATTTGTGTGTGTATGTTCATATGTGTGTAGTTGAGTGCATACATATGTGTGCCTGTCTTCCTCAATTGCTCTCTACCTTATTCATTAAGTGGGGTCTCTTAATTGAACCCAGAGCTCACTGACTGTCTAACTAGAAAGATTGCTCTGGAGATTCTACTATCTCTGTAGATTCCTCTGTCTTAATCTTTCCAACGTTGAAATTACATGTGGGCCACTATACCCACCTGTAATTTACCTTGGTTCTGGGGATCCAGATGAAGTGTGGCAAGTGCTTTATCTAGTGATCCATCTCCCCAGTCATGTGGAGAACTTTTCAATCCTCCCTTGTTCTTGTTTTTACATAGTGGTGATAAATAAGAGAACTATCTATGGCGTATTCCTGTGGTGTTCCAAAAGAGTCACAGGTAATCAGTCCCGGTGGTTTAAGTTAAAAATGTCCTTTATAGGTCCAGGAATTTGAACACTTGGTCCCCAGTTGGTGTTGTTTGGGGAATAGATGTAGTCTTGCTGGAGAAAATATGTCACTGGAGGCAACTTAGAGAGTATATAGTTATAGTGTCACCCACTTCTAGTTCTTTCTCTGCTTTGTATTTGTGATTGAAGATGTGATCACTTAGCATCCTGCTCCAGCTACCTGTGGCCACACCTCCACCACCTTTATGGATTTACATCTGGAATGATGAGCTTACAATAAATTCTTCCTTCTGGTTGCTTCTGGTGTTTTAGTACAGCAACATGAATATACCTTCCAAATTCATTAGCCTTAAATTTAGAATGACATTTTAGATAATGCTTAATTAAGGCTGTCTTTATATTTACTTTAATCAGAGAGAAGAGGGAACATACCAAGTGAGACAGTGTTTGCCTTTGAGCTGTCCAGGAAATCACCTTAACTTGTCTTTCTGGTGTCTCAAGTCCACTACAAAGGAAGCCTTTTATAAAGAATGGCATTGTCCATGGACAGAAAGAAATCCTATCTCCATAGCTTTATGCCCAGTCTCAGTATGTTGTATTCTACCGGAGAAGCTGTCTCTTCAAGGTGAGGCAAGCATTCATACCACATCAAATCATTCATAAAGACATATGCACACCAAAGCCCAAAGGCAGCCTCACCTATGTCCGAACTTTCCCCTCCGGTATATCCCATTTATGTCCCTGCTATTACTTTGTACCCTGGAACCCTCCATGCTGCCAGTTATGCTCATTCACACGGTTTTAAGGAGCCCCTGCTGTTCTGGGAGTCTAATTGGCTCCTTCTTGGCAGCAGTTTCGTGGCAGCCTGTGGTGGGGTTTACCTCATGGCTTGGTTGGTCTGATACAGGGTCACCTAATTTGCTGCAAGTGTACAGTCACATCCCAGGAACAAATGCTGTGTGACAGAGCACAGAAACAATTCCAGGGTTACTTGTTTTTTTTTAAGGTTTGGACTGTTTTGTTTTTTGTTTTTTTAAGTTGGTTGTTTTTCCAGGAAAAGAGTACAGTAATAACAAGGAACCAATAGAGACAGCTGAGAACAGGAGAAATTCAGGGCTCATTATTTCTTAGAAAATAGCTACAAGATTGCATGGTTGGAAAAGTATCACTTCCATTAAACAAAGCATAGGATGAATGGTTTGTCTCCAGTCACCTTTATGGGGAATAACCACTTTTTAAAAGACATACACACAGTCAGGTGGGATGGTGTATGACTTTAATTCTAGCACTCAGGGGAGCAGAGGCAGATAGAACTCTGAAAGTTTGAGGCCTTCCTGGTCTACATAGTGAGTTTCAGTCCAGCAAATGCTACAGAGTGAGGCTCTGTCTCAAAAAACAAACAAAACAAACAAAAAACTGTTTAGAAAAGGTATTCACACAGATGAAAGTTAAAATCCCTGAGAGGCTCTTTATTTAGGATGAGCTTTTGTTCTTTTCAACTTTTTATGGTAATATTAAACTTGAGTTGTAAATAAAGTTATGCTTGGAACAGCATGAAGTTTCAATTGCGCCTTTATGTCTCATGCGTGTGAGTGGCGCACACTGCGACTGCGTAGGTACCCGTGCGCATCACTCTCGGCCTCACCGCCTTGAGACAGTGTCTCTCACGGACACAGAAGCTCACCGTTTCTGACTCGGCTGTCTGGCCAGTGAACTCCCAGGGTTTGCCTGTTTGTGCCTCCCAGCACCAGGCGACAGGCGTGCACAGGCAAGCCTGGATTTTTCATGTGGGTGTCTGTTTTCTGAACCCAGAGCTTTAATGCTTTGACAGCAGTGATTTTATCCAATAATCCATCTTCCCAGCACCCTCTTTAGTTTTGTGTAAACATTATCATATGCTCTATTGCATGTATTCTGATGTTTTTTTAATTTAAAGTTTTTCGATTCGTTTATTTTATTCTATGTCTTTCAGTGGTTTGCCTGAATCTACGTGTGTTTACCGTATGCATGTCTGGTGCCTTCTTCAGTCCCAAGAGGTCATCAGATGGACTGGAACTGGTGTGACAGACGTTTTAAGTGCCATGTGGGTGCCGGGAACTGAACCTGGGTCCTCTAAAAGAGCAGCCGATGCTCTTAACCACTGCACCATCTCCCAGCCCTTTTGGTTGGTTTTTATATTCCAAATATTGTACTACCTTTCTCCCTAAGATGTAGAAGTAGAAGTGGAACGTACTTTTATTTGTTTTGGATTTTTTGTATTTCATATTTTTTAAATCTTGATCTTGAATTTTGTATCTTCTTGCCTCAACCTCCGAAGTGCTGGGATTGTAGGCCTTTGTCACTATACTGTCTTGGAACACAGTTTTAATATAATTAAAGTATTTTAATGTAAAAACTAAATTAATCAAGCATTTATTTCATTAAAATTTAAATAAGTCAAAAGCAAGACCCTTCATGCTTTGGGACACTTGGGTTTAGATAATTAAATAAAAAAAAAGTTTTCAATGTAGAAATAGAAACTGTGCCAAGAGAGAAGTAAAGCAGTCTGTGAGAAAGATGGTGGCATTGCCTTTTGTCCACAAAAGTGTCTGTCACATGTCTTGTAGCACCCATGAAGTGTAAGCACCTATGAAGTGAAACCCGCTGGGTTTCAGATATCCATGAGGTAAGCAGGACAAAGGGGGCTATACAATAAGGCCTCTCAGGAAACATTTACACAACATTAAACGAATAGTTTCAGATATGCTAAAAAAAAAAAAAAAAAAAACTCTGGATATTAATTTGTTTGTAAGGTGTTAACTACTTTCAGGTATATTATGTTTTCTGCCTTTGTTTACAGTGACGTTACCAGGTTTTGTGTGTATGTGTGTGTATGGGAGGGGGGCATCTTTAGATTTAATAGCCCATGATTGTCTGTGTTTTCCATATGAATTTTGGGCATCTTGTCATATTTCATTTTTTACCAAAAAATGTACAGATTCTGTTCAGTACCTAGATTTTATACTATGGTTAATCTTTTTTATACTTTTAGTAATAATTTGAGCTTCATACAATGTATCTAAATAACACTGTTTTCCCATTCCTTCCTGTTCCACTCTCCTACCATTGTGCCCTCAAAAAAATTAAATAAATAAAAGAAAATTAAGCCCAGCTACTGTGGTAGGAGCATGGATCACAGGCATCACCAGGGTTCATGGGGCATCAGGCTGCTCTGATGATGGACATTCCCCTAGCCCCTACTAGCCCAAGACCAAGCAGGACACAGTTCGTCCTGAAGTTGGGCCTCAAGGCCCAAGCCTGTAGACATCCAGACATTGAGCAGGCACCTGGTATCCTGCAAGAACCAGGGCATAACACAGGGCAGGCCCCAGACATCCTGCAGGCACCAGAGCCTCCTGCAGGCACCTGGATATCTCACAGACACCAAGATCTTTCTAGGACCAAGCTGAAGGAACAGGGGAGGCACTTACCGGATGAGACCAAGATGAGAAAGTCACTCACCTCTGGTCAATGTGAATTCATAGAGGACAACACATAATCATCCCTATGGGCTTTTCTATTTCACAAGACTGAGGGGAAGCCTATGAGAAACTGTAGCTGACTTCCCCGCACTGACCTCCCAGGGGTCCACACTGGACATCTTGATCATAATGCCAATCCTGGTATTTGGGACAATTCTACTTCCACTTTAGAAGCCTAAATCTCCCCCAACTGCTTGAGAGCTAGTTAACATCCTAATTATCATCTAGCACCTTAGTCTGGATTTGTGTGTAGTCATTTGGGAGTCAGGCCCATAGGAAAGCTAGTGCCTGGTGGCTTCTGCCTCTCATATCTCTTACTCACTTCACGCTCATCTATGATGCTCTGGAGGGCAGTAGCAGTATATTTTCATATTACAGATGTGAAAAATCTGAACAAGAACAGAGAAAACGACTTGTCTCAGGTCACAGAGCTAATTAAGAGGACGTTACGTGTGAGTTGTAATAACCGTCTCTCCCCAAAGTCCGTGGTTCCCAGTCTGAGGCACTCTACAAAAGCATGCTTGCTTGCTGCTTCTCCGGGTAAGTGCTCTCTACACTGAAATCTGAACTCAGAAAATATCAAAATTAGCTTCCAATGAGGGGATGACACAGCAGTTTACAAATCAGTAAGAGAACCTCAAAATGTCATTCATTGCTTTAAAATTCTTATTTCTCATCATAAGACCAGCACTTTCAAATGTAGAGCTCATTAGTTTCAGGCCCTTTGGCTATTTATACTGACAAAAAAATTGCATTCCTTTTTTAGCTCATTCACAGAAATCTTAAGTAGTTGGATATCTATAGAAGACAAAAGATCACATCCATATTCATAACCAAATTTGAAGAGATTTAGAGCTAACCTGTGCAGGGAAAGACATTTCTAACTCTAATAATAATTTGTCCTGGAAAAAAAGAAAGAAAAACATATATAGAATCTTCCTTAGGTTCATTTGCAGTTTTTTATTTTATTTTTTCCTGAGATTCACAGCTTTCCCTAGACTGAATGGGACAGACTGGTTAGAACATCACGTGGACAATTTGAAGATTAAAAACAAAACCAAAAAAGCAATGTGTGCTCAGTGTGGAAGCAGCATATTTTTTCTTCTACCTACCTTAGCGGGGTTCATAGACTGAAGCCTTTGTAACAAAAGGCAGATTAATAAGAGAAAAGTATGCAGAGTATTAAACACTGATGGACACAGGACGTAGAGTCTGGCTAGGCAGTATGAGGACTCTGAGAACTAGCAGATTTGACTCTTGTCATTGGCTGGAAGCTGGACCCATTCTTGGCCCTTCTCCTAGTTTGCTTTCTATTGTGATGATAAACACTAAACACCACAAAGCAACTTGCGGAGAAAAGGGTTATTTGTTTTACACGTTCCCATCACTACTGTCACTGACAGAAGTCAGGGCAGGAACTCAAACAGAAACAGAGGCAGGAATCATGGAGGGGTGCTGCTTACTGGCTTGCTCCCCTTCGCTCTCTCAGTCTGTTTTCTGATAGACCCTAGGAAGGCCTGCCCTGGGATGGCACCACCCACAGTGGGTTGGGCCCTCCTACATTGGTCACTAAGCATGAAAATGCCCAACAGACCCTTCAAACAGTCTGATGGAGGCAATCCATCAATTAAGGTTCCTTTTTCTCAGATGACTCTAGTTTATGTCAAGTAGACCAAAAAAAAAATCTAACCAACACAGTCCTGTTAGCAGTTCTGCAATTCTGTCCTTGCCAAAGGCCAGGAATGACAAAAAAAGAGGTCTGGTTTGTTATTATTCTTGCCCTACATGAGTATTCTTCTCTCCTGGAAACTCTACCTGAAGATGAGATAAAAACTAGGAGGCACCTCATGGACCAATTGGTCAAAGCAGTTCATTCCTCCCCACGCCCATCCCAGTTTCTGCTGTAAGGCTTGTGAAAATCCTCTGTGCTAACAACTCAGTGCTATCCAATTCCTGGGGACCTGCTCCTGCAATATAGGGCTCTGCCTTCTTTCTCTTAAGCTCCTACTCATAATCCTATAGTAAAATTGCCTTCTGAAACACCCGTCTGTGTGATGAATTTCATTCTTTGAATTCACAAGACTAGAGCCTGGAGGCCACTGGCCCATGGTGGTTTTGGTTGCTGTTGATTTTCTGGGATCCTAGGCCTCCTAGCTTCAGCCCACCTGGGGCTACACAGCCTCTGATACTATCAAGGATGGGAAACACTGTAAGAGCAGAAGTCAAATCTGAGTGTTTTTATGGGGAAAAGGGAAAGGAACAGACCCCAGTGATCCCACTGAGCTGAGCTGAATTGAGCGCAGTAAATGGGAGCAGGGCCTGTTCAGGCCCCCTGTCTACTGGCTTCAGAGGTTATGAAACTCCCTTACTTACTGAAGAGAGAAGGTACCTCTTCGCTTGAACGTCGCGGGGACCTGCATCAGAGGGCCGCCAAGAGTCCTTAAACGTAAGTTTTCTCAAATTCCTTTATCTTAAATAAGTCATTATGTCAAGGAACCATGTTTCAGGGTGGTGTGCCCTGAATCTCACCACAGTAACACTGAAAGAAAGAAAGGAAGAAAGAAAGAAAGAAAGAAAGGAAGGAAGGAAGGAAGAAGAAAGAAAGAAAGAAAGAAAGAAAGAAAGAAAGAAAAGCTTAAAGAGAAAGAAAACTAGATTAGTTTAAAATCCCACAATCTAGGATTATAGTACAGTAGTTTTGAATATTCATGTATGCAAATTAGAGTTAGAAACTCCTGGGGTACCTCAAAAAGTGAATGTGTGCTGTGACTCCCCTCTTCAGTTAGTTACCACAGCCTTCCTTCCTGGACCCAGACGCTGTTGCAGAAAAAAGTTCCATGCAGCATTCTACATCATGACTACTGAAGCTACCTTTGAAATGTCCTGGTTTGTGTCCTGATAACACACAGGCGCACACAGGCACACACAGGCACACACAGGCACACACAGGCACACACACGCGCGCACACAGGGCACACACACGCACACACACACACACACACACACACACATACACAGTTTTTTTCAGGGGGTGAGATTTTTTTTGAAATTTTTGCATTTATTTTCTCAGTTCACTAAGAAATGTTTGAAATGATAAAGACATAGACTCATACACATACACAAATATCAATTTACCTTGATTGTTGGGAACGTGGCTATTTATTAATTTGCTTGTTTGTTTATACCTAAGTTTATACCTAAGTTTGTTTATACCTAGAAGCAGGCTTATAGATCAGAATTTGAAATATTTTTGTAACTTCTAATTTATGTAACCATTTTACTTTGTGGGAAGTTAGATCAATTTCATGACAGGAATATGAATCTGGGTCTTGATGAAATGTTACCAGTATAAAATAGGTGTTTGTTAACTTGCTAAGACAGAAAGTATAAAGTTTATATTTGCAATGATTTTTCTGACTAATATGGTAAATTATCTGTTTATATTTTAGTTCATATTTCTACCAGAAAGCTAGTTTCATTAATGTTTTGTATAAATTATTTGCTTATAGTTGCTAGAAAGGTTTTGTAGATTAGGTTATCTCTCAGTTTTCATTTAATTAATTTGGTGCTTCCTAACACATGGAAGGTTTCAATTTTTATGAAATCAAATATTTGTCTTTTACTTTGTAGATTCTTTTATTTCTTATATTTAGAGAGATTTTCCCCCATCCAGACAAAATAAAAATATAAGTTTTGCTCCAGCATTCTTCAAGTATAAAAAGAACAAAACATCATAAGAAAAAAAAAAGGTATTTGTATGCCCAGCATAAGTCATAACTGGCCAGAGAAAGAAGACAGTAGGTATGTTCTAATGCTCAAACAGATAAAAACGCTGAGTAAGTGCATACACAATTGGGTGACATTTACGGACCTCTCCTGCCAGGTGCTGTCTCAAGGGCATTGTTTCCCAGACTGACCACAAAGATTTTTCTCAGGCCACCTTAGGAATGCAGAAATGGAGGCTTAGAAATGTTAAGTATCTTGTTTAGGTTAGACATGGCTAAATGGTGGCAGAACTGAAAAATACTTTGCTATCAAACTGCTAAACTCTGCCTGGATCATTACATTACCATAGGTTCGTTTCATTGGGGACCCTGAAGGTTGTTTGTTTCTTTTTATTGTAGATGTGTGTGTGTTTTGCCTGCATGCATATGTGTAACATGTGGGTACCCAGTGCCCTGTGAGGTTAGAAGAGGGTATCATTTGCCCCTGGAGTTACAGATGGTTACAAGCCACCATGTGGGTGCTGGGAACTGAATCTGAGTCCTCTATAAGAGCAGCCACTGCTCTTAAACATGCATCTCTCCATGTTCTTTGTTTTGTGAAGATCCTGTTCATTACCGAAACTTGTCATGTATTAGCTAACACATGTGTTGCAGTTAATCTTGGGCTGAGATCTAGGACTGAATAAAAAAGAGAAAGGTAGTGGAGAACCGAATTCATTTCTCTCTGCTTCCCGATTGGGACCAGCTACTTCATGCTCCTTCATGCTCCACACCTCTTGGGTCATGATGGACTGTACTCCCAAACTGTCAGTCCAAATAAAGCTTCCCTTCCTTACATTGCTTGTATCTGGTATTCTGTCACAGAGATGAGAAAAGTAACTAATACAATACTCATTCGCATCGGCCAATCAGTCATCACGTGGTGCTGTGGAACTGACCCTGGGAACCTATGCTTTGGATGCAAAGGGAAGAAAGATCAGCAGATGCCGAGGGTTAGGAAACAGCAAAGGTGTACGCTGTCTCGTTCACACCTGCTTGCACCTGACACTGCAGGACTGTTATTTGATCTGTGATAATTAAGCACAGGGCTTGCTCTATTTACAGCATGCTTGTGATCCTTCCATTCAACAGTTTGTTTTTTTTTTTTTAATTAACTAAACCCTCACTGTTTGGTCAATACCTGCCTAGGGCACTCTGTGCACTGGGTCGTTTTGTCCCGAATCACTTATTACAGCTCTATTTTGTTGGAGCAAAGGTTGTTGACTTGACCTTCTTGTATGAGGAAATACGTTCACTTCATATTAACAATAATAATGACAACCAGCTCACCACTCACGGATATCTTTCATTTGCCTTTTATCTAACCCTTACCGTTGCACCGCGGAGTACATATCTGCCATGCTTTTGCAGGTATATTCTAATGCGCAACAGATTTAGAAAACCTAAATAAGGGCATATGCAGTGGTGTGACATTTACTGACCTCTCCTGCCAGGTGCTGTCTGAAGGGCGTTGTTTCCCAGACTGACCACAACCATTTTTCTCAGGCCGTTTTAGGAATGCAGAAATGGAGGCTTAGAAAGGTTAAGTATCATGCTTTAGGCTAGACATGACTAGAAGGTGATAGAACTGGGGTTTTAACCCCTGTAACATAAGCTCCAAAGGCCCATCTGTTACCTCATTCATTGATCTGTTAAGTTTTAATGTTATAGGAAAAATTCAAATCCAGCTCTGATCTCAAAGCCCTTAGGCTAAAACAGCAGAAGGAACGCCCCACTGGATGTGATTGGTCAGCATCTGGTGTTCGCTGAGGTGTGTGCTGTGTCCCATCATGAAAGCAGAAGCTTTTGACTCTTGTATTTTGGAATCAAATACAACGAACTGAACACTTCCTGTGCTACCTTTCACTCATTTTCATAGTAATATATATCTTACTGAATAGAAGAAAACACAGAAAAATCATCTCATGGATATCATGGACCAGGACTGCAAACAGCAGAATGGCTCAGCTCTGTACCAAGGTACTGGAGTCTCAGCATTCAGTTCTTGTACAACACTGTTTCACCAAGTGTGGCCTCCAGACTACTTGGAAAATGACGAATGCTACTTATCTGGGCCCTCTGGGTCATCTCAGCCTTCCGGGTTGGAACTCTGGCAGTTGGGCTCAATTATCTACTTTGTCACAAGTCCTCCATTGAACTCTGGTGTGTGCTAAAATTTGAAAGCCACCGATCCAGACACTTCTTTCATGTCTGTGTGTTCTGGGTGCAAAGACCAGGAAGAGGGAGACACTGTCAACCAGACCGCGTATGTGTGGCTTCTTCATTGTGTGTCTGAGTTAAGGTTTCTATTACTGTGATACAGCACCACGACCAAAAGCAACTTGGAGAGAAAAGGGTTTACTTCATCTTAACACTTCCAGGTGCATCAATGAGGGAAGTCAAGGCCGGAATTTAAGCAAAAACTTGAAGGCAGGACCTCAAGCAGAAGCCATGGAGGAGTGCTACTTACTGG